>OX375830.1:16233751-16833751 GCA_947359405.1 Antitype chi
TAAAACCAGATACTATACATTTCATTTTTTTAGTTCTGAAACTTCTACTAATTAAAATATTTTAAATTTAACTAGTAAAAGTTTTAGAAGCATATGAATAGGTTTTATTTTTATCGACTAAATTGAAATTACATGCTGTTTACACTCGAGAAGATACATATATCTTCTTATTGTTTTCATTTATATCCTGACCTACTGAAGGAGAACACGCCAGGTTAGCCCTCGAAATTAATTTTTTCTCACGAGTTTTGCAATTTGCAGGTCAGCGTTATGTTATTTAATTTCATATTTAATATTTATAATATTTAAACGGTCCTAAATCATAATTTATTCAACATAAACCTAACACTTACCTGGAAATTGAAAAATAAACGTAAGAAAATTTGAATTTTGCGGTCTATGCTCGCGCGTCTCCCTTAAACACTTGGCATACAAAATCTCCACTAAAACAACCATTCACAAAAAGTACCAAAACTTTCATTACTCACCCACTTCCATATGTCTCATACAGTTTCTTGACAGCCATGCCGACTGTCACTAATAGTGCCATTTTGCTCGCAAAGAATGCTTTCAGCGTAAGCGTAGTTACTATTGCCATGGCAAACATTGCCATTCCTGCAGACTTCATGCCGAAAAGCAATGGAATTATCACTTGCATCACCTTCTTCTTCTGTTTTCTGCCTGGAAATTGAGAAGAGATATATTGAGTACATAGGTTGATTAAATACACCGTGACATTTTAGTCGTCTTACAATAAGTGGTCCACTCAATGTATCTGTCATAAAATACCTCTAGGTGTGATTAAAACATTGTTACAATTAATTAAGATAATAGGAAATAGAAATATAATAGAAACCCTCGGGACGTGGGTTCCGAGTGCTCATGCTCTCTACAAGGAAATCTCCAAACGGCTGGTTGACACTTCCCGTGACCCAAGGGCTGGTTTTTACGTTGGCCAGAGGCTGAGCATTGCTATACAACGTGGTAATGCCGCCAGTCTCTTGGGTACATTACCAGTCGATAGCGATGCGGATGCGTTTTTTGACGCTTTGTAGTTTATTCGCTGTAGTTATATAGTTTAATAGATAATAAGTACAAAGAAAAATAAGTAATGCTTTAGAATTATGAAACACTCTCCCTGTGAATAATGTTTGCGTATCTACCTACCTACCATTACATTCCATCATTAATTCCATCCATAACAGGGTGTTTCAAACTACGTCGTGCGTCTTAGTGAATTATATTTTAATTTTTTATTTATGCATAGGTCCAAAAATTATGAATTTTTCTATAAATGGTTAGTAGTCATTGGCTACATGAAGTGGGCTGCCGTTGTAAGACGATTAAAATGTCACGGTGTATATGAGGAATATTTTGAAGGAGTTTAGACTGCCTTGACGGACTAGTGACCGCAAGCAATACTGCTGAGCACGAGGTCTTGGATGCGATTCCCAGGTCGAGGAAAGTGTTATTGAGATTTTTCATCAGGAATTCCTCGGTAGTAACTTGGACGCTGGATTGGTGCCTGGTCGATGTCAATAGACTCGTCTCCTATCACTTGAGACTAAAACATAACTGGCGAAATGTGGGTGTATTATAGGCATATTTGTGCATAATCCTTGGGGGAATATAGATGGGTTGGTATGTTTTGATTATGTGGTGTTCAATGGGTATACGACTGATGATCTAAATAGGTTCATGTGCAAAAACTAGGACCTTAATTATTCGATCCGCGGGTTGATTGCGTACCACACTTACAGAAGGAATGGCTTTCACTTTGACAGTTGTTCAGTTTTGTTTTTTGGGTGGGTAGTCATTAAATAACTTCTCCCGCTCTGGGTGGAGCAGGAGGGCATGTCAGACTTTTACTGACTAAAACCCACCCGTGTTCCCTCAGTTGCCTGTGTGCCAGGGGCCGCAGTATCGCAGATAGCGTGTTACGCAGTTAGGGTGCCAATTACCGAATAAGACTGGCTGTATATAAAACCTAATCGGAAAACATACCTATGATCAAAATAAAATATTTATAACAATAACGTACAATCAGAACGAATTCTCGGAGTCTCCAGATATAAGTAGACAACTGGACAAAGGGTCTGCATTTTACTTATAATAATCTACAACGATTTGGATTATTGGAGTAACTGGACTACGGATGCCCCAGTGAATAGAGGGTTCGTATCTGTTTCATTTAATTTTAACAGGGTATAATTATTGTATGCCTTTAAACCCTTTTCTACGCACCATAGAAGGGGTACCAATTGGGTCCGTTTTACACTAACCACGGTTCTTTGTTTTCTGTAATGAAGGCACACAATAGTTAGTTGAAAATTTAATGAAATTGTGTTAATTTTAGATGTATCCAAATAAATTATTGGGATAGAAGCTGAAAGATGGTAATGAAAAAAGGTTATGTCAATATTTATTTTTCTATTTATTAATTGCTCCTCTGAAAATGGTGAAAGAAAACCTCGTGAGGAAACCAGCAGTTTTTAGAATGAAAAAGAACGAAGAGATGTGACATCTGTCAACGCACACTGGGCCCTCGTGGTGGATTACAGTGCACTCCCTCTAACCTTTGGGTCATTAGTTTATTTTATTTTATTTATTATATTATAGGCTGAGCATGTGTGTGTCTATTTTATTTCATACTTTTGAAGATAAAAGTGTACCAAGTTTTTCTTATACCTCAAGAGAATCCTACTATACATAAATATAATATTATAAATGTGATAGATTGTATGTTTGGATGTTTAGCGGTTTGTGACTCAATCACGCAAAAACGGCCGAACGGATTTACATCTAATTTGGCACACAGACGGTTTGTAACCTGGATTAACATATTGGATACTTTTTATCCCAGTAATACGTTCCTGCGGGATAATTTACGACTTCCACGCTGTTGAAGAGGCACAAGCTAGTACCTACTTTTGATAAAACCTTTGGCTTGAACAAAGTGTTTTACATAATTTCTGTACCAAGATAGCTATCTCACGATGTAACTGTAGGTAATATGAGATAACGCTCTATGAAACTTGAATATTCTTCCCAGCAAGTTCTTTAGTTATGTTAATAAGTTTAAGTAATATAATTAGCATAGTCCTTAGTCGTAATAGTTTTGTATATAATTTTAGCTCACGTACATTACCTTAGTTAAGGCCCTGTATTACCTGACCCTTTTTCTACTTCTTTGTAAGAGGATTCAGGTATTGTGGGACCATGGTGCCGATTCTTAAGAATCAGTAATACTCCTTTTCTTTTTTTTTCCTTATGTTCACCAACTAAACTAAAAAAGGAGTATTGCTATCTTTTATTGACAGATCGCGAAATATAGGGACAAATTACGTTTTAGAACTGTCAAACTAAAACACGTCTGAATTGCTTTGTATTTGGCGTGATTTTAAGCATGATGAATTTAGTTCGTCATAGTTATTGCGTCGAAGAAAATTCTAGTTTTACTAAATTTGACAGCTGTAATTTATATTCCCGTCTCTTCGTTGTTTCATTAGAAGAAAAAAGATAGCATAGCCTAAATTGAGTCTAGTTAGTACACAATAGAATCATCACCACTGACCACTAAACATTAGAGATCACAGATTTTTTAATGTTTCGAGTGGTCCATGAAGATGCTAGGGAAGGGTGATCTGGCGATCTTCCTTAAGCGCAAACTCATCGACATGTGTATCCTGCCCGTCTTAACCTGCGGTGTTCAAACCAGCTCCCTAATTGCGTAACACGCGATTAATCATAATCGGTTTCATTTTGACAGTTCAACAATATTCATTGCGTTATTTACGTTGTTGAGCAGACACATTTTTCGAACATATGAAGCAATGGTTTAGCCATCTGTTTCAAAACGAAACAAACTATGATGAATCGTGAGTTACGCAATTAGGGTGCTGGTCGCTTACCGAGTCGCAAAAGTTCCACCTAGGAGCGATGGAACGCAGCATTCTGGATGTAAAAAGACAAGACAAAATTCGAAATACTACGTTGCGTCCCAAAACGGGTATTAATAGTCGTAGACAAGAAAGCTCCCAGGCTCGAATGGGTTTGGTCGGTTCTCGTCAACCGCATGCAGGATGACTGCTGGGCTAAAAATGTTAACTTTCTGGACTCGTTCGCCATATATTTTATACAGCCCGGTAATTAATGGATAACCTTGAAACGGTTCATGGTATAAATAATGGCCATTCAGAAAAAAACATTTGTTTCTTTCATTTTTTTCCCTAAAAAATCCAAAAAAAAACAACCGAAATCCGAAAAAACACTACAAAAGGAAGTCAGTGTCTTTGGATATGTATTTTAATTTTTTGTCACTGCCTTCTGAAATTAAAGTTATTTTTCACTTTGTAGTGTTTTTTCGGAAGTCGGTTGATTGTTTTTGTTTTTTTTTTTTACAGATTATAAACAAATAAAAATGTTTTTTTTTTTCTGAATGGCCATTAGTTCTACCATGAATAGTTTCAAGGCTATCCATTAATTACCGGACAGCCTGTATACTTTAAATGTGCCAAATTTCATACTCCTCTTAAAAGGGCTACAAAGTTTTTGCTTCACGTATATCATCATCATCATCATTTCAGCCGAAAGACGTCCACTGCTGGACATAGGCCTCCCCAAGCTCCGCCATTTCGACCGGTTCTGTGCTTTCCGTATCCAGCGGACTCCTGCGGCCCTCACAAGGTCCACTTTGTAGGAGGCCTTCCAGCATTACGTCTTCCGGTACGCAGTCGCCACTCCAGAACCTTCCGGCCCCATCGGCCATCTGCTCTGCGAGCAATGTGCCCTGCCCACTGCCACTTAAGTTACGTATA
This sequence comes from Antitype chi, assembly GCA_947359405.1. Lineage (NCBI taxonomy): Eukaryota > Metazoa > Arthropoda > Insecta > Lepidoptera > Noctuidae > Antitype > Antitype chi. The sequence continues at coordinate 16,238,569 of OX375830.1, forward strand.
TAGATTGTAAGATTGTTAATAAAAACTGTTATCATACTCGTAACAAACTTCTGGTTTCAAGCTTCAACGATATTAATAACAATATTTTTCCACATGTCTAGAGTTTAATAATTATGTTCAGCAATGTAATAAAATTAATATGAGCATTTCAAGAGAGTAATGTGGTGACACCACCAGATATTAATTTTGTGGTGAGTTGCTTACAGAGCAGTTTGCTTCTTGTATAAAGCTAAGATATTCCTCTTGCTAGGGTATTACATTTGTAGTTTATGCTAGACTAGCTGGTGCCCGCGACTTCGTTTGAGTATAATTATTTTATATTTCAACAGTTTTTAATACAAATATCCAGAATGAAAAGTAGCCTACTAAGGCTACTTGTCATACAAACTAATGCCCGTCTCCAAGTTGGGGACCTGGAAATGGAGATACGCTACTTCTCATTATCAAGTTTTACATATTGATAGTCCCCAGGCTTGGTAGCCAGGGAACCATTCGGTAAAATTTGTTAAATTTCATATCGACTGATTCGGTGGTGTAGGCATTCAAAGGTTACAAACAGACAGAATTATCGCATTTATAATGTGATAAGCAAGGATTTATCTCGGGGTTTTCTAACCCTAAGAATTACGCCATCTTTTACTGAGCTGAAAAGGTACATGATGTTGTTTTTTTTTTTTTCACAAACGGGAGGAGATGGCCTAGAAGCACAAAAGTGATCTTATTGAAGATGTCTTTTAGATAGGTCAGATGTATAGTACTTGCAACCGGCGTATATGACCGTAAACGAAGCAAAAGAAGTATGTAAGGATCGTAGCGTGGAGAAGATGTGAGTTATATGTTTGATAATGTACGTCATTCCCACTGCAAAAGTTATTCAAACATTTTAACCCAACACACATTCTTCAGTCTTCAAAATCGAAATCAATATCGCTAAAAATACAATACGCCAATCCAATATTCTAAACCAAACTTTAAACCCATACTAGTAATAAAGTTGAAAACCAAACCACATTGTTCCCCCCAACGCTGATTTATAATGTCATTAGTGCTGCTCGGATTCCGATTAGTGTCAAATCGATTCACGTCCGGTTGTAAAGAAAGTTGAATCCGTATCGATTCGGAGAACAATCGAGCGATTTTCTAATATCTCGAATAATAGCCGATGTGAGAATTAAACGCATGTTAAGAAGATGAGGGGGAATATTTAACACATATAATGATAATTACTTCTTACAGCGTAGCGTATAACTTTGCGTACTAGCGTTTAGTAGATTATTCCTATCAATACTTTTATCATTTAATTTTATATTCCTGTTTATGTTTTGTTAAGAATAACGATATGAAATTAAATTCACCCTGTATGATTTCAGGGTGAATTTAATTATATCGTCAAGACCAGACTTGTGATGCTATTTAGTTGTAACTTAAATGGCAGCGCTACTGCTAAGTATAACGTCCCGGGTTCGCTTTCTAGGTCGGGTAAAGTGTTATTGGGGATTGCAACCAGGAAATTTGAATGCCTGAAGTCTGGATTTGTGCTTGGTTGATGGCCTATAGGCCTGCCTCATAGTACATGAGCAGAGATCGGATATTCGGATGCATATTCACCTAAAGTTGAGATGTTGGCTAACATGGAATGCGCTTTTGTATCAAAAAAGTCTTAATTTAGGTAAGTAATTTGTTTATTTTTTGTTTTAACTAATACAAAAACTACCCCTCCTCCAGTACACACACATATTTGTATCGAGGTAAACATTAAGACTTACACATAGGTGGCGAAACCTGCATGACCGTCCAGGATAACAAGGCGTGAAGTTACGTTTTTATGTAAGTTACGTATTATATAACATCTATCTGTTCTTTTTACAGCATAGTGTTTATGATCTCAAAAAAAATTACCTTATAGGAAATTATCACTCTGTTGGCTGTGTAAATGTTTCATTTTATTTTCCCAAAAGAACACAAATCATGCTATATCTTTAAGTTAGAAGTTAGCCTACAGAGCCTAACAAAAAATAATAACTCACTTTTTCAAACAAGATTTCCAAAAGTGACGGTCGCTACCTATTTCTGTTCTATCATAAAGACAAGTAGGTACTCAGTAATCGAACACCATTCCGTATTTATGACAGCAACAAATATTTATGCGTTTACGATCAGCTACCGAATCGTAAAACAATGAAATATCGACCTTTGTTTACTCACAACTGAATATTTTATTGGGTGTCGATTTTATTAGTACTTCCTGTTCAGCAGAATAAATTATTTGGAGTGATAAGTGTTTTCAATTTATCATCGTTTAATGGTTGGTTGGTTTTATGGTTGTCATCGTAACTTTGGCCCTGGTAACTTTAAATATTGTCATTATGAGCGATAATAGTTCTTATTGCAATCTGATACGGGTTAAAATCTGTTGTAATAAATTCGAATAATAAATGAGCTAGCATTGTCGTAAAAATGCAAATAAAATCGTATAAAATTAGATATTAACTACTTAATAATAAATAATCCATCACTGAATGCAGTTTGACATTTGGAATCTTATGGTATATTTTTAATTATAATTATATTTTTTATTGAAGGGATAAACTGGTTTTAAACATAATTAAGAGGTGATTTTGATGTATTAAAGTATGTTTTAAGTTCTATCACTCTATGCAAAAAAGACTTGAAAATATCACATGTTTTTGTGCTTTCAAAATTATTTACGGTTTAAGAGATACACTGGTTTAAAAAACCTCCTTTTTTCCTCTTAATGATATTGGGCTTCCACGTTACTGCAGTGGATCAGTAATGTTTGTTGAAGCACATGCTGATGGCTTTACTACCATCTTGCGTAAAAAGATTCCGTCCATGTTGCGCAGAGTGCGTGGGAGCATCAACGGTATTCTAAAAGTAATTAGTGCTAAGCTTTTTTGTGCTTTTATGGTACATTGGGTAAATGCACAATTGCACATGTAACCATGTCCGTCATATGAGTGCAAAAGATATATGAATAAAACTTCGATGTTCTTTTTTTTACTAACATGTCTCATAGGTGTGTATTACACATGTCTCTTAATGTTTATTGAGGATGATATTCTCGTAGAATGTATGTCTATTTCCTTTTTCTTTTTTATATTCCTTTTTAGTATATTAATCTATCACATTTACATAAAATTATATTATTTTTCTATTAGTTCTCTGTACCAGTACAGTTTCCTAATAATTGTTTGATGCACCGGGCGACGTCATTATGTCAAAGCCGGCTGTCGCTGAAAACCAGCGCTGGGGCTCTGTCTTGCATAGGGTCGCAGCATAATGCTGAGCGATAGCCATTTTGCGTGGATGTGACGCATGTTTCCCTCAACCTTTTCTATTTTTTTTTTTGTGTTCCTTTTCTTTTTGCGTCATGTTTACTGCAAATAAACGTTTTTTCTTTCTTTCTATTACTAACACCATACGAATTAAGGTCTACAATCAATTAAAAAAAAAATAAGATTGATAGAAATTAATGTTGACTATCTTAGCCTATGCTTTAGACTATGCTATAGCCACTTCCAAATGGAGCAGAAGAAAGAGAAAATAATGATTATTATTTGGCACACTAAGCCTTTGGTCCTGGCTGTCATTCGTGGATCTTTGACAGTCGTTGTGGGTCATCAGAAGCCAGAAAGTCTGACAACCAGTCATACCAACGGGTATAGTGTTGCCCAGTTATTGGGTTGTGGAGGTTAGATAGACAGTCGCTTCATGTAAAATACTAGTATTCAGCTGCATCTGGTTACTCTGGATGCCGACCCCAACATAGGAAAGGGCTAGTAGGCAGATAGATGTAATTTTGAACCGGAATAGGTTGGTACAGAAGCGTGAAGAAAAAAGCAGCCATGTCTAGCAGTGGGCGAAGTCGGGTTGTTGATCATGATGACGATAAATTAAGGCATATTAGGCCTCAGGCAAATTGTCAGTTTCCTGTTGTTTTGAGGATGGGAAATCTTCAAATAACTTCTCCTGCTCTGGGGTGGAGCGGGAGGGCGTGTCAGACTTTTACTATCTAAAACCCACCCGTGTTCCTTCAGTTGCCTGTGTGCCAGGGGCCACGGTATCTCTTTTGAACAACCACACCCCTGGCAGGCATCGGCCCTTGCGGACCCCACCAGTTGATGCTGACATCTCTTTGAGGCGCACGTGGAATGCAACGTGCCGTCGAACCGGGCTTGATCCTTACCGAACAGCGAGCTACCCATTACTCGCCGTCCGCAAGCCCGCGCCTACAGTTGCCGGGAATCGGCCTGGGATTTCCGACGCTCAGGGTGTAGGTACTAGGGTTAAGTTCAAATTGGCATACAAGTCCTTACTTTTGAGAATCGTAAATGAGATCTAACACACGAATCGTACTGATATAATAGCCCGACCTTATTTTTACATACTTCGGGTAGATACAACGTATGAAAATTTATGACCAACTCCAATCAGATTGAACACAAACATAAACGTCACAAAATACATTTTATACCTTGCAATATTTATTTACGACGAATTTAAAATATTCGAGAGAAAAATACGTATGGCTCAAAAATTTATATATTTTGCTCTCTGACCAAGTTTTTACAGCTATACGTAAACGAATAGTAGTTGTAATTTTGTCTGTCACACCAAGAAATAAATAACTGTACCTAATATATAGTAAGATTTATCCTTTTACAATCAGACACTGTAAAGGAATCGTTGTACCAAATAACATGTTATTTATGATGTTGTAAATTCTATATTTTCGTCCCGAAAAACAAGTTTGATTTTCGTGTTGATTTCAACGTGAGAAATAATGGGAAATTTAACGAAAAGGTATAAAACGTCTCAGTTTTAGTACTTAGGGATTTATTTGAAATAATGGCCGTTTAACTGATTATAATTCTCGTGAGAATTTGCGTAAAAAGATACACTCACCAAAAATTAAGGCGATAATAAATCGATCGGTCTGTCTTACAAGGGGGTAAGGTATCTATCTAGTCACTAGATAGTAGAGTTTAGATAGTCAGTCGTTTTAAATTAAATATTGGTATTCAGCTGCATCCGGTTAGACTGGCCGACCCCAACATGGTTAGAAAAAATAATAGTTTAAAAAACTAAAAAACACGCTTTAAAACCAAACTAAAAAAGGAGAAAATAATTTAATTCATTTAAAAAGCGTGGGGTGCTTTTTGAGGTCATTTTATAGGTAATCAATTAATGTCAAGCACCCCACGCTTTTTAATGGAATTAAATTATTTTCTCCTTTTTTAGTTTGGTTTTTAAAGCGTGTTTTTTAGTTTTTTAAACTATTATTTATTTTCTATTTTTTAGTTCTGCTAACTACAAATACGTGTTTTTTTTTCTCATTTTTTTTTTAAATTATTGAATTGTCATCGGTCCTCGACAAGTTTACAAAGTTTCAATGAAATCTGACCGTTTAAAGTGGGTCAAAATCGCGCTCAAAGGAATCGGTTACATACAAACAAACAAACATACAAGTGAAGCTAATATAAAGCGTGTAAAAAGCCGAGACAGCTTAATTGATAGAGCTAATCTGTTCCGGCTGTCATTCATGATCTACGAATCTATGGCAGTCGCTTCGTGTAGTTTTAGAAGCCCAAAAAGTGTGACAACCAGGCTTACCAAGGGTATCTTGCATGGGGAATCTTGGTACCCAGTAACTGAATTCAGAGACTGGAGTTCAGATTAGCAGTTGCTCTATTTAAAATACTGGTAATTAGCTGCATCTGGCTAGACTGGTTCAGTTTCAGTTCAGACAGCATGATTACAATTCTATTATTTTTGATAATGAGCTCTAGACGAAGTCAGCGAAATGTATCACAATGCCTTTATCAGGACGAACAATGTTTGTCCCAAATATCAAACATTACTAACTTAACTTCATATAACAACTTCCGCGAAAAAAAAAACAAACTAAAAAAAATCTTTCCTGAAAAAGAAACTCGAAAAGACATAAATTAACAGCCAAATTATAAATCATGATCAAGTTTTGGTTAATTTGAAAATTCCCAAGTGAAAATATGAGCCTAACACGACTACAGACCGTTCGTGAGTTATTTATGCCTTCCGCTGAACAATGCTGAAAAGTTTCTTTTATTTTTACACGCGTTATATTAGCTTCTCTTATATGTTTGTGTGTAACTGACTCCTTAGAGCGCGATTTTGACCCACTTTAAACGGTCAGATTTCATTGAAACTTTGTAAACTTATCGAGGACAATTTGGACATAATGTTTTTTTAAGTTTTTTATTATTTTTGTAAATCGGGTCGTAACAGCTATGTGAACATAATCCAGCATTGTAATTATAAGCTATCACGCCTTTCACACCAGGTCGCTTTTATTTTGGTAGTATGCTTTGTTTACATTTTTAATTTTGTATTTTATTTTTACTTGTGTTTAGTTTTCATTTTATTTGTTGGTATATTGCCATGGCTAGCTGACTTAAGGCAAGTCATTTCATTTAATGTTCTGTGTTTCCTAATGTAAATTACTTTGATTGTCTACTATTGAATAGGATCAAGTTTATCTAACTAAACAGACAGCTGTGCTGCTGGGGAGTATTCTACGCCACTTCTTCTTCCCAGATAAAGCACTAAAAAGTGGCGAAAGGCGGGCGTTCATCTTTATCTTTAGAAAAGTGCTAATTGTAAGCCTAATTTGAATAAATGACTTTAGATTTTGATTTAAAGTGTGATATAAGTCAAGTATCATAACTATGCATTTGGGGCTGTCAAAGACAAAAGATTGACAAGTTTGAATTCATCAGCTCGCTTCACTTCCTAACTCGCCACTGACGCCGACCAGAATGGTCTGCACTATTATTTTCGTTTAATAAGCTGTTGCTGACGCTACCAATGCAGCCATTTTGACGTTGACAGGTGCACATGAATTAAAATCGAGTTATAAAATTTTTAACAGCTTTAAATAATTTAAACTAACACGTATGTACATTCGTGCAACACTTAATATCGCGGTGATATTAATGTCCAAACATTACTTTAGGTTCATGAGAATTATTGGTGTTGAGTAAATCTTTCAGAAATCAGAAATCTTTATTTGTAAACATAGGTCAAATAATTCACTGACAAATTGGCGGATAAGTACTAATTGCATAATGCACGCATATTCTGCCTATAATGTTCCCTCTGCTGGGACACAGGCCTCTCTTTGAGATAGAGTGGGCTATAATTAGAGATCGGATATTCGGATACATATTTACCTAAAGTTGAGATGTTGGCTAACATGGAATGCGGTTTTGTATCGAAAAAGTCTTAATTTAGGTAAGTAATTTGTTTATTTTTTGTTTCAACTAATACAAACCACCCCTCCTCCAGTACTTACACATATTTGTATCGGGTTAAACTTTAATTTTAAATTAATAGACATTTGAATAGCTAAGCAATCCAAGAATCCCGGGGTTTTTAATAAATATTACAAATAATTTATAAAGCCGCTTCCATACTTTCATAGCTAAAAGTTATCTTTAGGTAAATATGCATCCGTATATCCGATCTTTGGCTATAAAACACCATGCGGGCCCAGTACGGGTTGGTAAAGGTCACATGTCGTCCAATTTTTCCTCACGATGTTTTCCTTCGCCGTTTTGATAGAAATGGTGATGAAATTATTAAATTGACGATACGACCTACAACTCGTAAGTCCGTTAGCACTGTTTTATAGTCTTTGATCTAAAGGTAAATGTTATAATTATTTGTTGCCTAATCTGGCAGTTTGTTTATCCATCATTTAACCAAACAAAGTTCCTGATAATATTTCCTTGCGTGTCTAGAAAAATTGACTAAGTAAACATCCGACTTTCTTTCGCCGATCACCAATTAATTTTATGTAAATTTACGACAAATTAAGCGTATGCGTACATGCAACCTTCTCGCTCGAATGATCGCATAAACGGACATTTGAACATAGATCAGTTGGATTTGTAAATACTGAATGGAAATCAGAAAATATCGGAAGAAAGTCTGCCCTAGTCATCCGAAACGGTCTATCGAAGATAGATATTGAGATCTCGTGTGACATACCATAAAAGTACGTTAAATCGTTGGAGAGAAAAGTAAAATGCTCTAATTAAAATAACTGCACGCCTCTTCTTCACACGCTACATTAGAAACTTATTCAATGAAGAGCTGTATATAAAGATTCCTTTGCTTTGATTTTTTTTTTTCATTTCTACTCGTTGATTGGTCGAATAATGACAGCTGTATGTCATTCCTTTCTTAAAATTGGCCGTTATTTTGACGTTGATGTGTTGTAAGCGGCGTTGCCGCCTGTAAATAGGATTTATTTAAGTGCTATTACACTTTGATTGATCAATTATTGTAATTTTATCGATGATTTGATTAGCTGGAGACTCCATTTTATTGGTGCTAATGGATCACTTTCATTGTAAGGAAATGGTACATAAAGTTTTCACAGACGCGGTAAATTACTTACATTATGTATGGAATTGGAAGGTAAAGGAACCAAGAATATACACTTCCGTTTTTGCTTGGTTTAATAGCGTGTCTTAAAAGGGAGAGTTACTTAACTTGTGTTTAGAAAATTGAATCAACAATTTGGCACAATTTTGCACGTTTATGTTGCGGATAAGTAGATTCAACTCAAACGATTGAAAATTGTTTGCCAATTTTATGATGACCACGGAAAATATATATCACATTATAACTTAGTTAGCTGGCATGCGTTGCAATGTCTTTTTCATTATTTTGTTGTTAAGAACCTTCTCCGGAACAACTTAACTAACTTTCATCAAAATCGATCGAGCCATTTTAAGTTTTTGCGAGATTAACGAACGACATTTGAACATACGGAAGAAGATATTACACGTTTTTTACAAAACCTAATTACGTCAGCACCAACAACGTTTACAAAATAAAATACTACTCTAACAGTTCGTTGCATACGTAAACTACAGCAATTACAAATTTCACTGATATCATGATAAAACATGTTTACCTCATAAAACGAAATAGTCCTAAAACATTGATCATCCACACATAAAATAGCTAAAGGAGCATACAACGACATTTATAGTCACAGTGATAAAATAAAATTTTCTCAAAGCTTTTCCAAATCTTTTTCTTGCAATACGTGAAAAGCGTATAAACGAAACGTTTATTATTTTTCTTTATCCGCATAAAATACCACAATTTGTCTTTTTTATTTTTTGTGTTAACATGGTTATGATTTTAATTTCGTTTGAATTTGGCAGGGTTTCTGTTTATGACAAGCTTTTATAAAGGAAAATGCCGGAACCTGTACCAAATGCTTATAAAAAATATATTTCCCGTAAATACTTAAACACTTTTTGACTAACATTACCAAAATATGAATCATTATTAAATCCGCGTTTACGAAATGATAAAAAAAAGTTCGATAGCCCAAGTTCTTGACTTCCGAATGCATTTCCGGTAGTGATGCCATTGTAATCACAAAAAAAATCGATTCCAAGCAACATGATTTAGACGATTAAAATGATTTTGCATTCGTTAGAAGGCACAGATAGTGAATAAAAAAATCTATGTTATTTGTGATTTTTTGAATATAAATAGATACATACATCGATTTGGCTGCTAAACTTAATTTCAGACTGAATGATCAATTTATTCATTAATCGATTATTTTATAGGCGATATCGATTTTAGACATATTGAATCGAGATAGCAACACTACTGAATAACTGTCAAATGTCAACCCCCACACAACACCTCGATCTCGTTCGGCGCTTATGTATCGTTCGTGTTTATACTATTATAAACACTACGTTTGTATACACTATGTTTGTACTATTATAAACACATATAAATCGAAACATATTTCCCTTATTTATAGTGAATGGTATCGTTGCAATACTTTAGGCGGGTTTTAAAAAAATATAGTTATGAGGAAAAATCTCAGCATTGCGGATTCGAAAACAAAAACGTTTAATGCCAACGGTAATATTAAACAATAAGCTGGCTAAAAATGGTTATTTCATCTAAAAGCAATTGGTACAGGTTTTCATACTTAAACCGGCATTCTCCTTTTCCAAATTCATAGCCTGTTGATAATTTTTCATAAGATGAATTCCTTAAATATATTTGTAAAGTTTAACGGCGATGTATTGAAGGAAAGATTTTTTGATTCACTGGAATCTGGAATCTGAAATCAAAAGCCTAGATTCCAAAGCAGCTTGACTATGGAAGAACCCGAATATTTCCAATTCCATTTACAAATATAAAAAAAATACATTTGAAAATACACCTAATATTTGCGGGTCTCATGACTGTATCAGCGGAATTCGCGTGGCTGAATTTTGTATTTGAATTTTCACAACAAACTTATTTGTTATCGATACAGTAAGAAAACGAAGTTTCACAACTGCATTTTATCGATGCCCTATTTGTTTGTTATCAAGATTCGAGTAGGCATTTTTTATTGTTGTTTTTTATATTGTATTGGGAAACACAACAAAATACAGTGTTCTTAAACAATATTAAATTAATGGCCATTTACAAATTTCCACTGATAAAATACTAGTATGAAGTTCGTTTTAACCTCATAATTGTTCTGAGTGAATACGTCTAAAACTCTAGACCATTCACCAAATAATCCCTGTACCTACAGCATAACTCACAACATACCTACATGATTGACTAGTTGAAATTAATTGTGAAAGGTTTACTAGGAAGGAGAATTAGCCTCAGGTGAGTTTAGTGCTGAAATGAAAACCGCGAATACCTATGGGAAAAATCACTGAAATAAAACAAGTAAAATAGGTTTAACACTTACGTAGACCCAACTTATTGTTTACTCTCTTGTCATCTTCTTTTTCCTCTTCGTTTTTGCTGCTTGATTTTTTCGCGTTCGGATCCGAAACATCTGGAAAAAACAATATTGTAAGTTAGAACATTAATATTTGTATGACGTTTAGTTTTTTCTAAATATGAAAAAAAATACCTACATAATATAAGTTTTACAGCATAAATAATTTACTGACTGGAACCATTTTTAAATGTAACCTATAATATTTGCATGATATGATTATAAGCAAAACGTGTGTTCTCTATAATGCGTTTGAAAACAACAAAAAAAAATTTTAACGAAAATGATCTTCAAAGGAAATTAATGCACTTATTTATCTTAAATTAGCATTGGTTATGCATTGGGTACGTTTTATCATTTTCCTCTACATTTGAATCGTTGAGTTTCACGTCAATAAACGTGTAATGGAGTGGAAAAATGTGGGAAAATTTCCCTTTTTATTTCCTTCATAAACGACATGATTTAACATAAATCTTTACCATTAGTGATTTGAAGGGATTTACGCTCCATTTACACGATGTAAGTTTCCTGTCTGTGGCATACTATAAGTTGAAGCAACAAATGACTTGCACCGTCCCAACAGCGTTTAGAGTCTAAACTGTGTCTTAAGTAAGGTCTAATCTTTAGACCATTTTTTTTTTTTGGATGGGAAATGCTCAAATAACTTCTCCTGCTCTGGGTGGAGCGGGAGGGCGTGTCAGACTTTTACTGACTAAAACCCACCCGTGTTTCCTCAGTTGCCTGTGTGCCAGGGGCCGCGGTATCTCTTTCGAACAACCCGCACCCCTGGCAGGCATCGGCCCTTGCGGAACCCACCATTTGGTGCTGACATCTCTTTGAGGCGCGCGAGGAACACAACGCGTCATCGACCCGGGCTTGGTCCTTGCCGGACAGCGAGCTATCCATTACTTGCCGCCCGCAAGCCCGCGTGCTTCAACTTATGGGGGAAGCGCGAAATTCATGAAATAGTCTTTCAATGGGATTTTATTAACTTTGAGGGATGTTTTGGTAATTTGAATTATTATAATTCTGTAAATCCATATTTACATCGGTCGTGATCATATTTTAATCAATATATAATCGGACACTGGCCTGCAAATTACAAAAAAAAAAAGTAGGAAATTTGAATTTTTGTGGGTTACTTTAGCGCACTTTCATTCACATATTAAGGGGTATGTTACGTGGGCTTATAATGCACATATTATTAGGTAGGCTTATAAGGCACATATTAGATGGGCTTTTAAGGCACATATTAAGTGGGCTTATAAGGCACATATTAAGTGGGCTTATAAGGCACATATTACGTGGGCTTATGATGTACATATTAGGTGGCACTTGGGTAACCCGCGAATTCGCTCAAACTCAAACTCAAAGCATTTATTTCAATTAAACCATTTTCAGGCACTTTTGAATTGTCAGAAAGTTGAAGCTAGTTGCCCATTCCAAAACGTAGATCTCTATGGAGAAGAACGGGCAAGAAACTCCATGGACATTCGAATTTTCTTATTGCTTACCATAGTATGCCACAGGCAATTAAATCGCACCATCTGAGGCTTTTTTTGCTTTACCGACCTATCTTTTGGAAGGGTCATCTAGATACTGGATTTGTTTTATCTTTAAAAAAATTGAAAAATTATATCTATATTTACCTATATTATAACAAAAAAAAACTATCTTTGAGTCCAAAAGTCATTATAAAAAAAGGAACAGTTATTCAGATAATATAAAAAAGGTTGTCACCCAAATTATTTATTTTATTATTAAAGTTTATTTCAGTTATTCAGTAGTTAATCAGATGAAATTCTTGTTACTTGTTTATCTAGAAACAATATTTTACGTGAGTGGAGTGAGTAAAGAACCGTAACTTGACGTAAATCTTTATTCTGACAGACAAAAACAATTAAATACACAAGAAAAAGAGTATTCCCAACAAGTTGAACTGAGAATGGGCCAATCCAAAATCTTTGTCCAAAATATTTATTTTAATCATAAAGCAATTCTTTTAACTCTCAAAGGAATGTCACAACACAATGACAAATTGTTACAACTACAAATATCACATTGTTCACAAATAATGCGTGTTTAGTGAACTGTCACAATGATTAATAGGACCTTTTGAAAGGACAAATATTAATTCGTAAGTACAGTCACCAAAACAAAAAGTAACCAGGATCGTCGGATAGTTAGAGTTTAGTAAAAAATCTATGGATGTATTCGAATGAAATTGAATTTGATAAATGCATTCATTGTTTTCTATTAATGTGTGCAGATTTTGGTTTTATTTGTTATTGGTATATTATAACTATCTACCATCTTACATAATGTTCCTCTGTTATTTATTATATATATATATTTTCAGTTTGTATTACGTGTTATCTATGAATTATTTTTTATGTAAATCAAATGTATTTAATAATTAAAACTACGATATACAAAATAAATACAAAAAACAAAAGGACACTTAGGCGTCGAAGTATTCCTCCGCATCGCTGTCATCAGGAAACGTGCCCAGAAGACTGGCAGCATTGCCACGTTGAATGGCAATGCTAATTCTTTGGCCAAAGAACGACCCATTAATTAAATTAAATTCATTCTATTAATTAAATTAAATTGAATTGGTAAACATCCATCGGTTTCTCATTAAACTTCAACTACCTATATTTACTTATATCTTTTGGTGACCGTACAGATAATGTTTATATAAAACAGTAAATTGCACATGTGACCGAAATAAACAATGATTTCTGGATCTTGTAGTGTTATGGACGTGCCATTTTAAAATTATATTCTTCTACTTTTTATGTCAACATACAAAAGTACAATTTTCCGCCTTACTCTTCAGAGAATTTTAGTCTTCACATGTTTTAATATTTGAGGCCACAAAGCATAAATCATGTCAAAAGCATAATTTGAAAATGAATTATTTATGTTCAAATACCTAGTCATTAATTTCTTAAAAGGAAATTGCGTACGAAACAACGTTTGAACCGCAACTTTGGAAGTAAAATTCCCATACTTACCTACCCTCTTTTACAATGTCACAAAGAATAAATAAACGAAGGAGTTGTGGCACTTGTCTGAATATACCTAAAATACGACACAACACATTACTTAATTAATAAAGAAATTAGTAAAAGAAGAATTAAGACAATTTATGAGGGGGAAATTAAATAATGAACTACCTAATGTTCAGGTTGGCATACAACAACGACGCGCAAACTGTGACGATGATTTCCGCACATGAAACTGAAGCCTAGAAATTTTATTTATTTATTTAACCATTTATGCACACACGTATAAACAGACAAGAAGAAAGGAACAGAAAAATACGTACATAGGTAATGCTTATTTCTACAGAAATCTCTTCCAGCACACCTGCCATGGGAGAGAAGATAACAGAGATGTAGACAACGCGTGTAATAACAGTAGAAGGGAAATCATAAATTTACAAATTAAACTCTAATTTAAATTAAAAAAGAAAGAAGGTTATCAAAAAGAAATTAGCGGTTTAATAAAAAAAAAACCAGCTAATTGCGAGTCGGACTCGCGCACGAAGGGTTCTGTACCATTTATCTATAAAAACGGCAAAAAAATCACGCTTGTTGTATGGGAGCCCCCCTTAAATATTTGTTTTATTTTAATTCAATTATTTACTAAAAATTCTGTGAATAATTCAAGCGTCTACCTGTTGCCGTTATCAATCGAGCAAAAACGAGTAAAAAAAAACACGTTTGTTGTGTGGGAGTCTCCTTAAATATTTATTTTATTCTGTTTTTTAGTATTTGTTGTTATAGCGGCAACAGAAGTACATCATCTGTGAAAATTTCAACTTTATAACTATCACGGTTCATGAGATACCGCCTGGTGACAGACGGACAGACAGACAGACAGCGGAGCCTTAGTAATAGGGTCCCGTTTTACCCTTTGGGTACGAAACCCTAAAAAGTGCATCATACCTACGTGGTTAAAATGTATGGAACAACTAATAAAAAAAATCAACGCAGGGGATACAGAATCATTGTACTGAATCGATGGAAACAGGTTGCGCGTCGGTGTCTCTGCCACCGTGTATAACGTTAAGTAGCAAACCCATCCTTGATTTGCACGGTATTGAAGATTTGATAAGACGCCAAGATTTATTTTCTAATGCAAGTTTAACATAAATGTAAATACACCTTCTTCCGGAATAAATTCTCTAAATTATGGTGAAAATGGCATCGTAGCCCGTTGTGTAATTAAGAAGCACATTGCAGACACACTGACAGACACTAAAACTGACTTACATTTAAAATAAGTAGAGAAGTTATAATAATATAGTTATTTCAGTTGAAATAAACTTCAGCGTTGATGGCTTCTTTTTAATAATATGTTCCTAACCTTTGTATGGAAAGGCCAAATTAATTCTTAATTTTTAAATGATTAAAGAGCCTTTAGAAGCCTTTCCTCACAAGCCAAAATCTATTGATAACAGCGGTTCCTTAATTTAATTATAAAGAAAATCAGTTAAATTGTTTGAACAAAAGCTTTTTGAAGTATTACAGTAGACTTTTATTTTTTATCCTTCATTAAAAACCACCATTTAAAAATAGCTTACATTATCATCTGACCATTTTTCCATGCCACGACCCCTTTGGTCCCGGCTGTCATTTGTAGATCTTTGAGTCGTTACGGGTCCTCAAAAGCCCGAAAATCTGACAAACAGTCTTAGCCGATCTCAACATAGTTCAGAAAAGACTAGACAGATCATGATCCTTTATTAAAAAGAACCAGTTGCTCAATAATTTATTACAATCTAGCCTATTGGCCTAATATGCAATTTTAATTTAACAAAACTTTTTAAATGATTAATATTTTAAAACTTAAAATAGTGTTGACTGTAGGTACTGTACACAAGTCTATTCCAGTTTCTTAGATACTCTAAAATTTAAGTAAATCCCTATACTTATTACTTATTTACTTATTAATATTATAAATGCGAAAGTAACTCTGTCTATCTATCTGTCTGTTGCGTTTTCACGCCTAAACCGCTTAACCGATCGACATTAAATTTGGCTGAAATATAGCCTGCATTATGAAAAAGGTCATAGGCCACTTTTTTATGCGATAACCGACATCCACGCGGCCGGAGCCACGGGCTAAAGCTAGTATTATAAACCAGAATTTATTTCGACTCGTACAAGAAACTACAATTATGTGTTAAATAACAATAATTCATCATCATCATCATCATTTCAGCCGAAAGACGTCCACTGCTGGACATAGGCCTCCCCCAAGCTCCGCTTGTCATGTTGGGGGGATTTGCCATAATCGCCACGCTTGGCAGGCGGGTTGGCGATCGCAGTATTGTGGTAAAATGCATAGAGAATGCTGCTGCCCATTCTCTAGTAAGTCCCTTAGTAGCCTTCTACGACACCCACTGGAAGAAATGGGATGATGCTATTCTTTTACGCCCGGCACCACACGGGACTACAATAATTATACACATGTAAACAAAGCAAAATTATCTCTGAAATTGGAAACAAAGTTTTATAAACATAAATAGAGAACAATTCGGAACAACCTTTGACCCTTCCATAAATAATAATTAATATCTGTTTACAATCAATACCAAGTTTAATTGTTACAAAGTTTGATATAGGGACTGAAATTAATTTAAGTAGTAGATACCATTAAACGTTTAGATGTTTTAATTTAAATGGTAAATATTTGATTGAATATTACTTCAATTAATATAATAAAATCGACTACCTCGTTAGTCTATTGGTCACAAGCATTAGTTATGGTATCCTGTTCGATTTTCACGCAATGTGTTATTGGGTTTTTCAATAAGGAAGTTTAGTGGCAGCCTGAAGTCTAGAATTGCTCGACAATCTTTATCAATTTTGTATGAATATACAGGAAAAGTTTTTATCCAGTGCGCAAACTGTAACCATGAATTCAATCATTCTAGACGCCCAGGCGTCTACTTTTCCTGTATATATGATCAGTAAAACCTTAGATATTACGTTAGCTCGTTCATCATTAGCCCATCCATTTTTTCACAACTACGAGTAGGTATGTAGATGTTTTTTTTAAGTCTGTGAAATCATCAAATAACTTCTTCCGCTCTGGGTGGAGCAGGAGGGCGTATCAGAATTTTACTGACTAAAACCCATCCGTGTTCTTTCAGTTGACTGTGTGCCAGGGGCCGCGGTATCTCTTTCGCACAACCCGCACCCCTACTGGCAGGCATCGGCCCTTGCGGCCCTTGAACCCACCAGTTGGTGCTGATATCTCTTTGAGGCGCGCGAGGAACACAACGCGTCATCGACCCTGGCTTGGTCCTTACCGGACAGCGAGCTACCCATTACTCGCCGTCCGCAAGCCCGCGCCTACGGTGGCCGGGAATCAGCCTGGGATTCCCGACACCCAGAGCGTCTCCTGCAGCGGCTAGGACGCATATACTGCCTTTTCCTCAAGTACGCCACATCCCTCTTCGCAAGCATTACTGCTTCGCAGCAGGAGGTGACGGCTACCCATGCACTCTCGCTCCGTACCATGGCCTGGACCAGGGCCGGACGCGAGAGATCACCGCCGCCGATCGCTTCCACGAGGACACGGCGATGCTCCTCCCAAGCCAGGCAGACCTCCACCGTATGCTCCACCGTGTCCTCAGGGCGATCTACGCAGTGGAAATACCCGGGCGGTTCCTCCTGCTTTATACAAAACAGGAACCTCCCGAAACAACCGTGTTCGGCGACGACCTGCGTCGGGCGGAAGGCGAGCACGCCATGGCGCCTCTCATTCCACTCCTCAAAGAGGGGACTTACCGCCGCAGTCGTGGCTTGCCCAAACTGTGTAGGGGTCGGCTTTTATTCTAACAGGATGGAGCTGAATTCTAGTGCTTTACATGTAGCGACCGTATATTTGACCTCCACGCCACAATCCAATTACTGGGTAAGTCCACGTACGCACGTACGTAAAAATATGGCGGAGGGATTTTTTCGCACACTAGATTTTGAACGCACTGGTTAGCGCCGAGAGTTGAAAATCGAAGTGTGTTTTTTCAATACGCTGAGATGCACTCTATTGGATTCTGAATGCTCGGTTCAACACCGAGAGTTGAAAATCCAGTGCAAACGTGGTTTAACACTAAGTATCGAGCTACCCAACCGCAGACGTGTTGTCAGAAAGACTGACAATAGCTGTCAGACTTTCATACTACTCGTAACTACCGTCAAAGATCTTCAAATTACAACTACTAACAAAAATATAACCCATGAGATAATCTTATTGGTTATCATAACAGAACATAAACCAATATAATAACACAAGTCATTATAAGCCACTGGAGAAGAAAGAGCAAATACAGAAAAATATTCCGCCCGCCGCAGCCGCGCCGGGACCAATTTACCAACAATAGGAATAGGAGTGTTCCTAATGAATGGACCGGAATTACAATTGACAATACGATAGGGAATTCTGGACATAAATGGACCGTGTTGGACCACGGATACCTGGCACCATTTCAATGTTCTTTACAGAAGGTGGTCCATTGTATGGTTGCTTTGCGGATAACCGTATTTAAGATGAATCTAGTCGACATTTTTTTCATAAAAACTTCGGGAGTATATTACTCCACTGTTCGACAATGTACATCAAAAATTAAACATGGTGTGGTTTTGTATCATTATTAATATTGGCTGTACGTAAACAGAAAACTAAAATAAAAAGCCATTAAAAAGTTTTGAGCCAACAAAGATTTGTTTTTCTTCCTAATTTAACCAAACTTGGGTGTGTTTAAGTAATAAAAGAAGTATAAAATCTCCAAAACCAAGTCGGTACTGACAAAGTTCAAATATCTAAAAGTTCAATTTTATTGGTCATTGTTTTACGCAGTGGTTTTTTCATAAAACTCTATCATCCGAAGGACTTTTCTAAATTTTTTAAGCGCCTGTTTTACTGTTGTTGTTACTGTGTTAATGATCCTGCATTTCACTCAATAACGTAATAGCGTTGTGCATATATACTATCTCTGTCGGACACGATGCCTGGTGAGACAGCGTGCGTATGTCACCTCTTTGGTCACGAATCCACGAATGACACCCGGAACCAACGGCTTAACATGCTTTCCGAAGCACGAAGAGGTTTTGGTATGTAAAGATCACCCATCCACGGACCAACCGCGGCAAGCGTAGCTTAACCTGATCGATCGACCCGTGCAGATATTGTTACTTAACCATGAGCCCCTCGTCTCAAACATTATACCTACGATCACGAAAAGTACGTACTTTTCGTGTTGAATTCCTAAGAATTCTTTGCTACTTTAAATGTAGCGCTAACCTCGACAGCCGTTATCAGAATCCAAGAAAGTGAGAACTCATTTGTAACCTGTTTTATCCAGTGCTTGGTTTAAATAATCAAAGCATCTTAAAGTACACCCACTGGTTAATTTTACCCCCAAATCCAGCCCTCAATATCAATCTCAGATTGTCTTGTGCAAATATTACATAACACGACTTGGCACGAGAGCAAAAGTACACATTGTACAAGAATCTGGATTAATAGCCTTTCGCTCCACATAAGATACATACACAATGCTCCCTAAGGAAGTGTCTTAAAAGATGTCAGCCATCTATTAGCCTCGAAAAGTACTAAATTCAAGTCTTTAGGCAATAGAGAACGATGTTTAAATATTCAGAAAATGTGCGGTAGACGGGAAATCCCGTGTGAGGTGGCCCATAAAGGCAATTTAATTTAATGGAAGTAAAAGAAAAAAAAATAAGAATCTATTTGTGAAGTCAATAAGTACTGTTTTTGGATGACGTGATTTTAGGGTTTCGCACGTTCTGAAAAAACGGAACCCTTTTAGGATCACACGTGTGTCTCTATGTCCGTCTGTTACAGCCAATTTGCTCCGAATCTACTGGGCTGATTAAGTTGAAATTTGGTATAAATAATTTCTGTGACCCAAATACGGACGAGTAACGTAAATAAATAAATTTGAAATATGGGGCTTATTTTTGGGGGCAAACTAGATAATTTAAAACAACAGTTTTGCAAACTGTACCTTGTGACCTATCAAATATAAGGGTTTATTGTGAGGGTCTCAAATAGATGTAATATATGTATATGTACATATTTACAGTAAAAAAGTTATCAGATCTAATGCAGATCTAAGCCCCTAACTCGACAAGGATTAACTAAATGGCTTGGTCGTTCCATTGAAGTTCAATGATTAAACTATTGCATGACACAACTATAAGCCCATAGGATTGTCTGTCCGACTGCCGCGAAACGGTCTAGCCGTACATATTGACAGATATGTAAGGTTTGTTGAGTGAAGCCTTTGGTTAAAAAATAAAGCGAGTCTCTGTTCATAACAACGTGGTCTTGTTAAAAAAAAATGTAGTGCGAAATATTGCACGGTGATTCGGAACCCTTCGTGTGCAAGTGTGACTCGCACTTGCCGGTTTTTTAATTCTTTATAACAATAATTTCCAGGTTAACTCAGGGATATCATTTATAACAACAGTAGTAAATACATGCAAACAGAGGGCCAAAGGTTTATTTATGTCAGGCTTTTTCGATACGATAATAATTAATTAAAATCAAACCGATGTTGCGTAATTAATCCAGCTATTAAATTACAAGCGTCGAAAATGTAATTAATGAAAGCAGAATGTTAAAATTATGCTTAATTTTATATTAAAGTATGCTTTCACTTGAATTCTATAATTCACTGAAAATGTCGCGATTTTCACACGTGTAATTATTTTGTTAATTAAATCTATCTACATATATTAAAATTTATATCTGTACAAACTAGTACATAGTATATAAAATAAAGTAGCTTTTAGTGTTTTTGGTTGACCGCTTAAGGCGATCGCTCACGGTGACTTCTTGCAGCAATTCAATAGCGATAAAATCGCAAAAAGCACGCGAAACAGGCGAGATGCAGTCGCTGGACGCGTGATTATTGCTATATGCGATTGTATTGCCACTGAATTCTTTCTGCTTTTTTCTAGACTGGAAGCCGACCCCAAGAAACTTGCGAAAATGCTAGGCAGAGTGATTGGTTTCAATTATGTATATCCGGTGGAGAAGAACACGATAAATAAACAGGTGCGTGGTACACGCAACCGGCGTGTGTGGACATCCATAAACGAAGCAAAAAGGAGTATGTAAGGATCGTAGCGGTTTGCGTCCTGTAATGTCTGCCTACCCCCATGGGAAGGCGCAAGAACACTTGAGTTTTTGTATGTTTTATAGGAACAGGTAATAAGATACTCCGTCTTTTTTCTGAGATATAAAATAATGAGGTTACGTAGCTAGTTTGCTAACCAGCCTTTATTAAATTATACCTTTCTGAACAATATCTAGAATAAACAGAAAATAAGGAAAAACAATGTAATTCAATAGGAACCTAGTGGCGGCTTGTTGCCCTTAGGCGAAGACACTCACTGAATGGGATCTGTTACGGCGGATGCGCTAAGGTATCTCGCTAAATCCATTTTTTTTTGTAGTTTTTTGGAATTTGCAGGTCAGTGTCATAATCATAATTATTTATTTATTTGCAAATATGGATACAAAAGAAATGGTCTTACAAACAAGTTAGTGTTTCCTACCATAAGGCATGCAAATGCTCAAACACACAGGTACGACGCTAGACTATAACAATAAAAAGACATTATTTAAAATATCTATCCATAGTTTTTTGCGTGTTCGTAATATTTTTGTGCCAAAAATCCCATTAAATATGTTCAATGCTGAAATGTGTGATGCCGTGGTGTGTGATTTGTTTGTGTTGTATTTTATGTATTTATCATTGCATCTACAAGCCCACCACGCAGAGCTTGGTCTTGAGGCTTCACGGCGCCTTCACCAGCGTCAACGGGGCTTCCACGCAGCGTCTACGTGGCGGCCATCTATCCGGCTTCTACGCAGCGTCTACGTGGCATCTTCGGAACGTTTACATGGCATCTACACGGTGTCTACGTGTTCATGAGCTGCGTCATCGCCTTCAGAATCTACACTCAATAAATTCAAAGACGTCCTAAATGACAAAACACTTTACTAAATCTTCCACTTACAAAATTGTTTACTCAGGTAATTTTCTAAACTCCGGTTCTGCTAATGACATTTCAAATGACAACGGGGAGTGTCAGCCATATTGGATTGTATATAATGTAGCACCAGTTGCTAAGTACTTTACAATGCTCTGCGGAATAATGTGAAACTAACGAGGGGCCATTTGATCAAATCTATCGAGTAGTTAGGGTTGACATAGTACAGTCGGCCAGGGATGGAAAACATTTGGTACCTACCTATACACTCTTTATGTTGTGATGGTTTGCATATTGCATAATACATTGTCTCGTCAAATAACCTTCTACGCTTTAAACTATGTTTATAATCTCATTTCCACTTTTGGTTTGATTTTATGGAAGTATTTAAATCACTAAATCGTTCCTCGGAAGGCACGTTCAGTCATTAGTCCCAGCTGTCATTCGTAGATCTTTGAAAGTCGTTACAGGTCGTCAAAAGTCTCAAAGGCTGACAACCAGTCTTACCAAGGGGTATCGTATAACCCAGTAACTCGGTTGTGGAGGTCAGATAGGCAGTCACTCCATGTAAAAAACCGGTATTCAGCTGCATCCAGTTAGACTACAAACTGACTCCAAAATGGTTGGAAAAAGGTTAGGCGGATGATGATGACTTTTAGTTATTTATTGAAGAAAATTAAGTTGATAATTTAATTTAAAGTTATAACTTAAAAAAAAACATCTATCACAAATTCAAGACACTCTCGTATTTACATATTTCGAAACTATTAGAATAGAAACAATACGATAATTATGTACGTAAAATAGAATAAATTATCTTCTAAATTACACCTTTATTGTGCCTTTGACAAATTGAATGTAGGAACTCAACTCAAACTCACGACATTTATTTCTATAAAAACATTTATTAGCATTTTTAAATTCTCACTGGAGTCGATTATTTGGAAAGATGAAGCTAGTTGTCCATTACAAAATGTAGTAGTCCCTATAGAGGAGAAGAGACAAGAAAATTCATGGACTACTCTTTTAAATAATATTTGTAAAATTAGTTCCGTCATTATTGTTCAATTTACATGTGAGAATGATGTAAAGTGACAAGCACATTAAAAGCGTACAGGGAAAAGCAAAAAGAAACAAAAAAATTTATTCATAATCAAAATATCCTTCGTATAGGATAGTTACGGGTCGGTAGGGGCTTGTGGCTAAGTAATAACAGCCACAAGGGTCGATCAGGTTAAGCTACGCTTGACGCGGTTGGTCCGTAGATAGTTGACCATCTTTACATACCAAGACCTCCGTGCCTCGCAAAGCACGCTAAGCCGTTGGTCCCGGCTATCATTTGTGGATCTTTGACGGTCGTTACGGGTCGTTCGAAGCCCAAAAGTCTGACAACCAGCCATAGCAAGGGGTATCGTATTACCCAGTAACTGGGCTGTGGAGGTCAGATAGGCAGTCGCTCTATGAAAAAATTCTCGTATTCGGTTAGACTGGAAGCTGACCCCAACATAATTGGGAAAATGCTAGGCAGATGATGAATTAAAATATCTTGTGGCAGCTAAGATCACCAGTCCCAACTGAACCCCTTTCCATCCCTTTAATTCAAGACGTCATTTTCCTTAATGAATTCAACCGCAAATATAGTCTAGTTAGTTTTACAAACGATTAATTTTAACATCAAAGGTACTACGAATATTGTAATAATGAATTGTTGATTACAAGCTATCAAAGTAGTTGCTGAAAAGCCTTCAGAAGCTTCAAAAGGCTTAAGTATTTTATTACCTATTTGCGGATAATTTAGTGTACCTGAAAATAATGATGTTAGATGAAGACAAAACCCTGTAAATTGACAATTTCAACCTAAATATTACCTAGCAAGCCTAATTGGTTTAAAACGGTGTTATAGACTTTCTTCGTCAGGCATAATCTTGTTCTAATTACCAGTGAACATTAGGCATCAAATACAGATAGAAATTAGTAGTACATATTAGTAGGTACTACTTTACGATGTAGCAAAATCCGAACTGTGTAATAGAACAAGGAGATACGCCGGGAATTTTGGCTTAGGTAATAGTTGATAATCAAACAATTAATCATCACTTGTAAATAACATAATCTATCTTCTGTATCTATATACAGGGTGTTACAGAAACCCTATTGCTATCCTTAAGCACTAAAGATAACAGCTGGTATAGAATCACTATACATAGTTTCAGCTCAAAATAAAATACTCTAAGAATTGATACCAAATTTTCGGTTTCATATGTTTCTTAAATTAAAATCATAACTAACGTGTCACCGCACTACGTAAGTTAATAACTTTCCACGTTACTTGCTAATATCACTATAATTCTCTTCCGAGTGAAGTGTTTATTTCAATTTGAAAAATTCGGTTTTTGGTATCAATGTATTAAAAATTCTCATAACTTCCGAACATGTAGAGATAGGATTAAAGAACCCGTCCAATATCGTTTGATATCATCCAAAGAAGCCATGCCCTTAGTATGTATAAACCCTTTCCGTTACACGCAGTATATATATAAAGCGGAAGGTCACTCATTCATACATTCATTCGCTCACTAATTAATCAAGAAATCTCAAAAACTCCTGGACCTACGAAGATGAAATGAAGATGAAATTAGGCACAGAGGCAGATTATGATTAGGAAACATCAGCTAAGAAAGGATTTTAGGAAACTCCCCCGTAAAAGGGAGACATAGGATACTTTTCAGCCCGGGAGATGGTTCCTTTTGGATTATTTTCAACATTGACGCGGGTGGAGCCGCGGGCAGCAACTAGTATTTTCTATAGGAGACTCGCAAGAAGTTAATTTATTTGTAGGCCTATCGAAAATTCCAGAAATAAGTAGGTATTAGGAAATTGGTACGACAGGTCTCCTCTCTGAGAGAGAGTGTGTGAACCATAATGCACGACGCGGGCCCAGTGCGGTGTGGTATATAACCACATGTCTTCGAATTATTGGTTCTAGGACATGTTTGCTCACTATAATTATCCTTTATCCTAATATTGTGTTTATTTTTTAAGTATATCGGTGTCGCCATGATTTTTGTCAGACCAATTTTTATTTCATTTGTATTTTGATGTTATTATTAATCTTATTATCTCACATTAGTTTTAACTTGTCCATTTTTATACTTAGTTTTATTCTTAATTTTATAGTACAAAAACAGTAAAATTATATTATTATAGTGTAAAAGTAAATATTACATATAAAAAAAAAGTATAAAAGTACATATTATTATAGTGCTTGTGCACGATCATTACGTTTATGGGGCATGCGGTGGTAACCTATAAGAAATTGTTACAAATAACCTTAGATATAAGTAAAATATTATCGTATACTTGTAACGGTGTAAACAATTGTTGGTTAGCCATTTATGAAAAATAAATAAATTTTACCGTTTTTGAGAGACATCATTCCGTATCATTTATTTATTGAAAGTCATATTAAGTAGATACATCATACCGAAACTTATTATGAATTCATGAGCGTGAGTTTGACGCGATACTCAAGATTAAACGGTTTGTCTGCATAAACAGTATGGATAATGTAGAGCTGTCTTATTTGAGATTATGTGATATTCTGAAGCAATAGGTTTATTATATAGGACTTGCCCTCGATGCTGGCCGAGTGGACCTTGGGTTTAGAAACATAACATTAAGCCTGTATTCCCTGTAGGATTATGCGGAGGTGTCCGAGGTCATGGTGAGGTGACTCCTGCCTCCTATGTAAAAGGAGGTGAGCTTATTGCTATCAACCGGGCATAAATTAAAACTGCGGGCAGCTACTGAGAAATTCCTTTAACTAGTTATTTAAGATAGTTATTTAAGATAGTTTAATTAAGGACCACGCTACCGCATTAGGATTTTCCTGTAATGGTAGCAGTGTTTGTGATAAATAAATAAATAACTTAGAAATTCCAGAAAACCCAATAACACTTTGTCCGCCCCGGGAAACGTACCCAGGACCTTTTGCTCAGCAGAAACGAGTTGAGACTTACGGAAATATGTATTATTGAACCTTAACCTAAAAATCTCACGCCTGAAGAACTGCAGTGATCGCACTGACATACACCATGACAGCAAAGGAAAATTATAAAATAATGTACTTGGAAAAAAGACAATTATACATACCAATGCAAAAATATAGACTAGACTAGACCAATGCAAAAATATAGAAATTAAGACAACAGAGGCAACCTCTTGCAAAAATGTAAGGATGGCAAATGAAAGTGTAAAAGAATTACATAGTATCAACCTGGTGCATCAAAACATTCAAGGGTTTTTGAACAAAGATTTAGAAGTAGATTTATTCCTTAACTGTAACAATATAGATATTCTTTGTATGACAGAACATTGGCTTAAAAGCCACCAGTTCATGTTTAATTTTAATAATCACCAGGTTGGTAGTTCGTTCAACAGAATAAATGCTATACATGGTGGCTCATTAATTTTAGTAAGTAACTTGTTAAAATTTAAAGAACGTAAGGATATTGTGAGCCTCTCTGTTGAGCGGACAGTTGAAATAGCCTGTATAGAATTGGAGCAGTTTGTTGTATTAAGTGTGTACAGACCACCTTCAGGATTGTATGACTGCTTTGAAAAGGTAATGGATGAAGTATTAAACAAGATTTGTAACTCGAACAAGTCCATTATTGTCTGCGGTGATTTTAATGTTAATTTATTGGATAATTCAGGTTACTGTAGTAAAATATTAAGTTTATTTCAGTCCTACAATCTTGTAAACCAATTTATGGAGCCCACAAGAATAACGCTCACCAGTGCCACATGCCTCGATAATATTTATACAGATGTTATACCGAGCCACAAAGAGATTATTAATTTACTAGATTCGGATCATTGCGGGCAACGGATTACCATTCAAAATCAAAATAAAAAAATGGCTAAAAAGGATATCATTGTTAACCCCAAAACCGCATTTCGCCTAGAAGCCTTTAAAGTTAAACTCTTTAATAAATTACCAGTTTTGGGTACAAATTCTGATCCTAATCATCTATATGATGATTTTTTTAAGATATATTGTAAACAATTCAATTCCACTTTTATTCCCAAGACTATCTCGATTAATAGTAACATCTCTTTCAGTGACTGGGCTACCATTGGTATTCATAAAAGTAGAACAAGACTTTATGAGCTGTACAATGAGAGAAATTATGTAAACTCTGCTGAATTTCACTTATATGTTAGAAATTATTCTAAATTATTTAAAAAAGTTTGTTGGATGGCCAAGTCGCGTTATTTGAGTTCAAAGATTAAAAACAGTAGTAATGTAATTAAAACGACTTGGAATATTATTAATAGTGAAACGGGAAGGTCTAGTAACCGAAATACTGACTACAGCCTGTCTATCAATGACAAAATAATAACAGCCGACTCACAAGTCGCTGCGGCTTTTGAAAATTTCTTTACAGATATTCCCGTTTCAACTACAAAATCTCTTAACTCATCACCTTCTGTTGCTGAGTCTTTGCTTAAGGAAAATGTTAATGTTTGTGATTCAGAATTTCATTTTGAACATATTAGCTGTAGAGATATAATTAAAACCTTTCACACTTTGAATGTAAAAAAGACTGCAGATCTATGGGGTAATTCAGTAGAAGTCGCTAAGTCAATTATAGACATTGTAGCACCTACTTTAGCTCTAATATTTAATAATTGTATCGACTGTGGGGAGTTTCCTGACCTAATGAAGAATAGTAAAATAATACCTTTGTTTAAATCAGGTAATACATCAGACCCCTCTAATTATAGACCTATTTCAGTACTACCTACCTTTAGTAAAATTTTTGAGAAATTAATTTTAGACCAACTGCAAAGATTTTTTAATAAACATAATTTATTACACAGCAAACAGTTCGGTTTTACAAGGGGTCGTTCAACTACCGATGCCGGTGTTGAACTCTTAGGGCATATTTACAATGCATGGGAAAATAAATACGATGCCTTGGGCATCTTTTGTGATTTATCTAAAGCATTCGATTGCGTGCTTCATGAAACTTTAATCAGGAAACTCCGCCACTACGGGATCCGGAACACCGCTCTGGATCTTCTTATTTCATACTTGTGTAATAGGATTCAGTGTGTTGATGTAAATGGAAAAAGATCTCCCGGATCCTTAGTATCAATGGGAGTCCCACAGGGCTCGATTCTTGGTCCTTTCTTGTTTCTTATTTATATTAATGACTTGCCTTACCTTATAAAGGATAATCATGAAATAGTGTTGTTTGCGGATGACACTTCACTTTTGTTTAAACTTAAACGTCAGCAGCTGGTTAATGACGATGTAAATAGCGCAATCTCAAAAGTAGTTCACTGGTTCAATGTTAATAATTTACTTCTTAATGGAAAAAAAACCAAATGCATTAAGTTTACGCTACCTCACGTTAGGCAGGTGAAAACTAATGTGTTGATAAAGGGCGAAGAATTGAATCCTGAAGATAGCACTGTATTCTTGGGCTTAACCTTGGATGCCAAGCTTCAGTGGGGCCCACATATAGATAAATTGTCGAAAAAGCTTAGCTCGGCAGCATACGCTGTTAGAAAAATTCGTAATTTAACTGATATAGAGACAGCCCGTTTAGTTTACTTCAGCTATTTTCATAGTGTAATGTCGTATGGTATTCTGTTGTGGGGAAATGCCGCCGACATTCAAACTATCTTTGTGTTGCAGAAAAGAGCTGTCCGATCAATTTATAAATTAAGTCCGAGACACTCTCTCAGAGAGAAATTTAAGGAGATTAATGTAATGACTGTGCCTTCACAGTATATTTTTGAAAATCTTTTATATGCCCATAAAAATATTAAATTGTTTAAAAAATACAGTGATATCCATAGTATAAATACTAGGAACAAACACAAATTTGTTGTACCATCAACAAGGCTCAAAAAAATAGGTGGATCATTCAGATGTCAATGTATACGCTTTTATAACAAACTTCCTAGCCATGTTCAAGATCTAAGTCTCAATAAATTTAAATCATTCATTAAACGTAAGTTGTGCCAGAAAGCCTTTTATACCGTTAAGGATTATATTGAGGACAAAACATCTTGGGATTGACCTGCTCCAATTTTTGCATACTAAATGTTGTTCTTTTTTTTTTTTGCAAACTTATACTCTTCGACATTTGATTATTATTATATACACTTTGACATGAATATTTACTTTGAGAAGTATAATATTATTATTGTTTTAATTATTGTGAATGTGAGGACTGTGTGGATCATGTTTTGTTTTTTTTTGTTTTGTGTTTCATCTCTTTCTCAGTTAGTTATAATGTTAATCTGCCAGTTTGAGTAATTTATGCGGCCTACCCAAATGTCCTTTCTTTGGTATTGTTCGTCAAATCTTTGAGCTCCTCAAGTTCTGAGTTGAGCTGCATGATTACTGATAAATGCGTGCACTGATTGGACAGGTCCACTCAATCTGTGTGGTTCTTTCCTCAAAAGACCATTTCAGACACCAATCCACATGGTCTTCACATGATCTGACCAAGATTATGTCTGGACTTTAAAAAAGACTGTGACCTCTGAGTTTGTTTCGGCCTTTCTTCTCAGAGTAGTCAGATAGGAAACGCCGACCTCATCTAGTTAAAAAAAAAAATATGATTGACGTGTAAAAGTGTTTGTACAAACCTACTTACAGAAATAAAATCATTTATCATTTATAGGGGTGGAGTTGCGGACACTAGCCCGATATATATAGTGCAATGCAATTGAACAAGCGGTATGATTTTGGAACCAATGTAAGTACGAACGCAACAAAAATATATAAAAAAAAAATCTACGTAGTATGTTATGGAATGTTTTATTGTGCACTCAAAAATATATACTTAAATATTTATGTTGTTCTTTAATCTTTAAAACATTTGTGTTCAAAAACCAACCAGCCAAATGACCAACAGGCCTGTATCCCAGCAGTGGGCACATTATTGGTTGTTTATGTTAATATAAAAGTAAACTTTTATTTTCAGTTGAATCTTAAGAAGCTTGAAGTTTAAGAGAAGTTCAAAATTGCATTTTTTTTTGTAATTTTGTATTCAGTAATGATGCCAAAAGCATTGATTAATTATTCAATAGGTAGGTGTTTTTAAGATCAGCAACAAATACAATAAATTATAAACTACAATAAATAATCATCAACAAAGTCAAAACGTTTATTGCGAACTAAGTGTACAAGTGTGTGTTATCTTGTGTTAGTACTTAGGAACCTTTTACAAGCATTGCAATAATTATCATTCTTGCCCTTTTCATCCTAAATTATCATGCATGAAACATTTTTATAATTTAATTATTTTATTTTATTTAAATTGAGAAATTATAGTTATGTCAATAATAATGAATTTTAC
Organism: Antitype chi; assembly: GCA_947359405.1. Lineage (NCBI taxonomy): Eukaryota > Metazoa > Arthropoda > Insecta > Lepidoptera > Noctuidae > Antitype > Antitype chi. The sequence continues at coordinate 16,268,832 of OX375830.1, forward strand.
TAAAAAAGGAGAAAATAATTTTATTCAATTAAAAAGCGTGTTGTGGTGATTATAAAAATACCTCAAAAAGCACCCCACGCTTTTTAAACGAATTAAATTATTTTCTCCTTTTTTAGTTTTTTCAACTATTATTTATTTTCTATTTTTATTTTTGTTTTAAAAATGTTGGGTAACTTATTATATATTTTTATTGCCATCTAATATGGACTATCATTTAACATTTTTATTCTTGAGGATGGAGCACATATTAACCTTTGTTTATGGCAAGTGTTGACATTGTGCGTATCTTCTACTTCAGCGAACTCGTCGATATTTTTAAAACAAATAGGTACGCAAATGTCAAGTACACTCGAGAGCAATGAATCCGGGTCACTTAAAGAATCCTAAAAATCTCGGAAACTAAAAATGCTAGGTTAATGCAATAAATTGTATTTAATAGACAATGTAATACTCCTTAAATGAAGGTATTAAAACTTCATAGTTATTGTAAAGTTATATCATAAAAAAATCTAATTTGAAAAAGGGCCACTTTCGAAGATGGAACTACGAAATTACAGCATTTGGTTTTGCTTTTGTTTGTAATCTGTCATTTATGTGGGTACATAAACCATGTTGATAGTGCTCTATATTCATTGTTCAAGCTGAAATTATGTCGCTTACGCCTGAAGAATGCACCAGAATACTTACAATGCTGGAAACCGGCCGGAGTCAGCGCGATACAGCCAGGACTGTCGGTGTGTCGCTGTCAACAGTACAAAGAGTTCTCCGACGTTACGAAGAAACTGGTTCTAACCTACGCAGACCAGGAACGGGCAGAACCAGGTGTACCACAGCACGAGAAGACCGATACTTGGTGAACACCATGCTTCGAAATCGCTTTCTCACAGGAACTGAACTCACAAATCAGTTTCGACGCCTCGGAGGAAGTAACCCAAGTGCATGGACAGTAAGACGTCGGCTTGCTGAATCTAACTTAAAACCCCTTAGACCTGCAAACGGCCCTAAACTGGAGCGTGGGCATCGTATTTCAAGACTAAGATATGCCCAGAGCCACGTAAATTGGAGTATTGAAGATTGGTCAAAAGTTATGTTCTCCGACGAATCAAAATTTATGCTCTACAAGCACGATGGAAGACACAGAGTGTATCGAAGACCAGGGGAAAGATTCAAGCAAGCATGCATCGAAGAAAAAGTAGCCTACGGTGGTGGGTCTGTACTTGTGTGGGCCGGAATTTCTTCTGAAAGTCGCACAGAGCTGGTGATCATAGAAAACGGCTCTTTAACTAGCGTAAGATATGTGGAAGAAATCCTCAATGATCACGTTGGTCCATTTATGGTCAATTTAGGTGAGGATGCTATATTTATGCATGACAATGCCCGACCTCATACAGGTAGGATTGTGAATGACTACCTTCAAGAGATGAACATTACTCGTATGGAGTGGCCAGCGCGCAGCCCGGATATCAACCCGATCGAGCATGCTTGGGACGAGCTAGGCAGATGCGTAAAACAACGAAACCCTCCCCCAATCACGCTTCGTGAGCTCAAAATTGCTCTCACAGAGGAATGGGAGAATATTCCCCAAAATCGTATAAGGAACTTGATGTACAGCATGCCAAACCGCGTAAACGCAGTAATGGAAGCACGAGGAGGCAATACGAAGTATTAAAATTCAAGAAAATCGTAATAAAGTTCAAAAATTTCATGTTTCCTATTTTTGTTTTAAGGAGATATCAGCAGTTTTTTTCTTTATGTAATTTTGTGTTAATAAAATGTATGGTGACTCATATTTTTTTTACTTTCATTTAAGGAGTATTACATTGTCTATTAAATACAATTTATTGCATTAACCTATCATTTTTAGTTTCCGAGATTTTTAACATTCTTTAAGTGACCCGGATTCATTGCTCTCGAGTGTATGTACCCATATTGACGGCAGAGTTAGAATCTGATATTTTATATAGTACGGTATGCAGCTCTCCGTATTATCTATTTGGGCTAGAATTCTTACAAGCTTCTTTTGCATTATGAATAGTTTATCTACGTTAACACTATTTCCCCATAGCTTGACGCCATATCGCAGCCATGAGTATGCGCATGCGTAGTAAGCAGCCATAGCTATTTGTGTGTTAGTGCCAACAATCAAGTTACAAGATGATTGAGGTTTCTGCCATCGACACGCTAAGAATAGAGTTGTTATACCTACCTAGTAAAAAAACAAAAGGGGTATTAGTGAAATATGTCTCTAGTTTTAAAACATAATTAAATTTTGACAATGTCAAAGGGATTTTTGAACTAATTTACAGAAGACAAACAATTTAAGAAAAAATATAAACATACCGAATTGATAACCTCTTCCTTTTGGAAGTCGTTTAAAAATAGAATTTAGTCATCGACATGAATAAAGCTGCGAACAAAGCTACTAATGGAATGGAATGGAAAACTAAATAAATATCTTCGGTTCATAAAATAAACGTTCCTCACAAAGTTCTAAAAATGCACTATTATCATTTTAATCAAAGTAAACTTGCCATGAATATGCTGATAGAAAAACTTGTCATGAACGGTCAATACGTGGCGCAGACAAAGGAACAAAGGAATCTACATATCTGGGCAGAAGTAGGAATATTGAATGTGGGGGCAGAGACGTAGGTAATAATAAGAGTTATGTTGTAGGAGCTTTTGGATATCTTCATTCTCTTACTCCTATCTCAATTTATTTGGGAGGGAGGATTTGCAAAGCTTATTTTTTTTCTATAGTTCTCTATTGGTCATTATCTCAGTAATCACCCCCTTTCCAGCCATTTCATCCTTCACACAGCCTTCAAATTCCTAAGTTTAAGTCATTTTTAACCGTCTTCAAAAAGAAGGAGGTTATCAACTCGACATGTTTATATATTATACATATATATATATATATATATTATGTATGTTCGGGCATAACTCCGTCATATATAGATGGATTTGCAAAATTCTTTTTTCGCTCATGAGGAGTTTACTCCGAAATGATCCCATTCAAATTTCATATAAATCTGATGATGCGTTTCGGAGACAGACAACGGAACTCTTCAAACAACCGCGACTGCTGCTATCGCATAAATATGTATTGTTTTGACCCCAAGGATGATGAAATTTCGAATTGGTGTGGATAAGATAAGATAAGATAAGACATTTATTTGTAGAAACATGAGTATACATACAAGGCATGTAGGTTGTTCATAAAAACAAAAATGATCCGTCATGTTCGGCCTTTGTGGCATAAAAATACATAGGTAAGAAATGTGATTTAAGGTATTTAAACAAAGCTAAAAACATAATTAAATTTGCACACAAACTAAAAATTAAATTTAAACAATAAATTGTAGATTTTAATTAAATTGTCCTATAATCTAATTAAAAATGGGCAAAATAATAAAATGCAAGTAAATAATTGTTAAATTCGTAGTATTACACTTTGTCATTTAGAAATTCTAAAATACTGTAGTATACTTTCCCAATTAGATATCATTTTAGCCTCTTTTTTAGTATGTGTCTGCTTAGTTACCACCTTGGTATAAAGTTTTTATTATGTGGAAAAGTGGCTCGATGCTACGAATAGTGATTTGGCCAAATATGCGTTTTTCGACCGAAGCGCAGAATATTTGGCTGCTGAATATTGCTACAGTGTTGCATGTCCCTAATTCCGATCCTTGGCTACTCCCATCAATCTAGGTACTACCAGTTTGCTTGTAATTTTTTCTGTCAAAGGTGTTCTGTCTGACGTTGCATATTCTAATTAGAACTATCCATCCATACCAATATCCAAACGTCCATACTTATTTTATAAATTCTGAAGTAACTCTGTCTGTCACTTTTCACGTCTTACGGAATCTACTAGTTACGCTAAAGGATATTACTTATGTTGACAGTGGGTTAAGGGGTATAATTTCAGACATCAACGCGGGCGAAGCCGTGGGTAAAAGGTAGTTACCAATATAATCAATTATAAGTCTGCTGCAACTGTACTCGACTTTACGGCAAAATTAAGCAGACCATTGCCACTTCATCTTGCTATATGCCTAATGACGGCACGGTTGGCGCAGTGGCCAAACGATTGACTGCTGCGCTGCGTGTGGCGGGTTCGATTCCCGCACGGAACAAATATTTGTATGTAGTTGTTCCCGGTCTGGCTGTTTGTGTATGTGAGTTTAAATGTTTGTAAACGCACCCACAATACAGGAGAAATTCCTAGTGTGGGGCAACGTTTAAAAAAAAAAATTTGCTTCTACTTTCACGTTATTTTCATTTAATTTAAAGAGTACCAAAAAATATTTTTACATAAATTTAACTGTTTATAAACATGGGAAAAACAACTTCTGAATATATATGCTCAAGTAGGTCAGTTAAAAATTAAACACACATTAGTGTTTGTTATGAATTATTCATTAAACATCTAACGAGTCTCGTGAAGGAAAAAATTCAATCTGAATTCTTGTAAGGAAAAGCCGGAACATGATTTTGTACTAACGAGATAATTACTGTGCATCATGATAATGCAGAGGACATAGGCTTTATTTACACTGTACATAGGTTCGATAATGCTCTTTTATGGAAATGATAACATGATCTGACTTGACTCATACAAGATAGGTCTACTTACAGACTTTTCAAATAAACATTATATATTTTTCAATAAACATTATAATTTTATATTTACAATTTTTATTCGTAGGTACCTACAACACAATTATCTATAGTGTTACGTGTTACCATGAACGCTCAAAACAGAAGGCAAATAAGAAATTCTAAAAAAATAGAAGCAGAAAATGTTAGCAATTTCACTGTAACTGGTTCCCTATAACTTTCTCTTGATACAGTAATTACCGCTACTGCCTATTTAGAAACCACAGCACATGACGTATGAATCATAAAACCTAATCATAAATTAAAACTCAAACTAACGGTAGCAAAAACAATACTATCAGAACCGCGTCTTGTACACATTGCCTTAAATGGTAACGGTCTGATGCATCAAAGCGCGCTTAAAGATGTGAATTAGCACACTGTATACGTTAATCTGATTGCACTTGATAATTCATTGGCTGTTTCTAACTTTCTTGTTGATATTAAGTACGATTATTGTGTTGCTACTGAAGTAATTAAGGGTAGTAATGTTATTTAAGATGAGGAATTTGATATTGAAAACATAGACGAGAAACTGAAACAATTCTAACTTTAGTTGTTTTTGAGATTTTGCTATGTACTATATCAATTATACTACAAAAACGCTAAATAAATAAGCTAGATATTTTTTTGTAGAAGAGGATCTAAAGAAACGAAAGAACTAAATAAATATTTCAAATGAGAGCGTTTTACATTAATTTTAATAAAGAATTCTGCCGTAGCTTTTTTAATCGTGTTTGTAATAAAAATGGTAATTATAAGGCTGAGGTTAATTAGGTTTTTAAACGTAATTTTGTTCACGTAATAACATCAAATTAGAAGCTTTTTTATTTCGTCGAGATTAAAATACAAAGTCATCATCGTCTTAATTTAAAAATGTACGCGAAACTCTATGTTACTTTTGGAACTAGCTCTTTAATTTTCTTTTTAATGGATATTTATACAGTTTTAATATTTAATATAATGGTAATAGGATCTATCACCTACCTTTAGCAGTTCTTCCGTCATATATCTCCAAATCCAAGGCGTCGTTTCCGTCCGCCTGTGAGACTCTGAAGGTGTAGTCACTCCAATCGAAGCTGAATGCGTGACTGTCTAGGAAGTTTGTCAGCCACCAGTCCTTTGACCTCGCCTGCCTCGTCTTCAACGGTTCTATCGTTAGCACATTGAACACCTTCACAGATTTCTGCTGCTTCAAACTCCTCAGAATCTCCTTCGCCATGTGGTCGATACACGTAGCATTATCACTACAATTCAGTTCAACAATCGCCCTAACATCCCCCATCAGCATAAAAGCGACCAAAAGGGCAAGGGGATTCATTTTCACCTATGTCTTTTTCACAAACACTGTGTCACAGGTCTTCACCAATCCATTTGTGGGTCACGCCTTCCCGAACCATCTACATCGATGGCTACTTGGTTAATGAGTCCCTCTATGCCTGCCTGATCATTTTTATCTGGCGTCACGCTGCACTGGCCACAGCGGACGGCGTGTGCAATATTTTTTTCATTGAGTTCTTCACTTGCATGTATACGCTAACCACTTTTCTTTCCACCGTACACGTTTTTATTCAAGAATTTTCCGTGATCCGTACATTTAAGGTGCTTTATCGCGAATTATTGATGTGTGACAAAAAAAATATATTCGTTTCGCTTTGGTATACGTCGCTGATAGATATAGTGAATCAATATTTTACTTTCATATGTATGGTCAGCAAATTAATTTGTGTTTTAACTTATATATGTTACGGTAAGTGTGTGTATTAATAATTACCGAAAGTCGAGGTAAAAGTAAGAAATTAATCACGTTCATCGGTGATTATTCATAATGTAATCTTAGTACCGATAAATGTTTAAAAAAAATATAAACTTTTCTAAAACAAATAACTTCGAGTCTTATTTTATTTTATTACTTTTACCGACGATAGTAGTGAATATTGAATAATTGATAACTGGGAAAAGTGATGAATTTAAATTTAATATTCACATTTACCAAATCATGAGGTAATTATTAATAATGATGGATAATTATTAATAGTTTTAAATTAATTAAACTTGTGGGGTCAACCAGGGCCGATGCCTGCCAGGGGTGTGGGTTGTTCGAAGGTACCATGCTTGGCCCCTGGCATACAGGCAACTGAAGGAACACGGGTGGGTTTTAGTCAGTAAAAGTCTGACACGCACCTCCTGCTCCACCCAGAGTGGGTGAAGTTATTTGATGATTTCCCAACCTCAAAAAAAAGCCCTAAATTGGTCCTGAAAACAATAAAATGGAATTTGATATTGCTTTCCATGAAAGGGTATCAAAAAACCTTCCAGTGTTTGGGTTTATAAAAAAAATATTAAAATGGACGGGAGATAAGAGGGTTTGATGGAAAACTTAAAGTGGTTCTCTATTACAAAATGTTAATGGAATGGTTTTATACACTCAATATGCGATGAGTTTGTCAAAGTTAAATTAGATCTTCGAATTTAAGAACCTTTTCAAAGCAATGTATTCAGTATTTTTTTTAACTGTTAGAACTTTATTGGAAAAACTAACACATTTTACGAGTAGATTTACCTAGGCATAAAATCACAAAAAATTCAATTAGTTTCGAAATTTTCATTATGTTTCATGAATTTATATAGCAATTTAGTGGCACATAAGGTTTGTTTTCCATTTAATTTATTCGTTCTTATACAACAGCCAGTGTATTTCTTCTAAAGAAGAGATTATTGTTTATGGAGAGATTTCTATGACAGCGATGCGGACGATAACTTCGACGCCAGTGACCTTATTTAAAAAAAATTGTACCTACTGTAAATAGTAAGTTGTATTAAGTAGTTAATATAATAAACAGTTTGACTAATAAAATGTACTGTTAATAGACTACCTAACTGCAATGGAAGATTTTATGTCCTTTTAGTTCCATTTTATTAAAAAAATTAACAACTTACAACATTAAAAGTTTTACTAAAAATAAAAACAAAAAAGTTTACTTTGGAATCATACTACATTATTCGCATAAACCTACCTGTAAATAAAAGTATTTGCTTAAAACCCTGGCAGGCTTTCGCTGCGTGGCTTAAAAAAAATTCTAAAAAGGGGGTACTAAGTTTGGAAGTAAATAAAAGTAACAATAATATTTTTACCACCTGTCAAACCAACATCAAATAAAGTAGAATTAGATATTTTCTAAAAAAATTGAGTGTTTGGTAGGTATTTGATACTATTACTATTAGGGCCCAGCCCTCCGGGGAATACAGGTGTAATATTAAGTACCTATGTATTTCCAAATTCACCAGCAACTTCAAAAAATCCCTCGTGTCACAATATTCACTTCAAAATCAAAACTTCAACATGATTAGTGTAGCGACATCTGGTACGGTTGGAAACTGTAAAGTTTTGATAATTACGCATATCATTACCAAGGCATGACGTTAGTTGGTAAGTGTTACGAGTTAAAGTTCTGTTTTAAATTGATTTTGCGATGACTCAATAATTGACTAACTGAAGTTTGAAATGTTTGGGAGTGGTACTTTCAATCAAGACGTAGGCAGGCGTACAGCAGAGAGAGCACGAAATGTAGATCACGTTATCAAGGCAATTGTATACGTAACACTTTGGAATGGTTGGCGTGAGACGGTAGAAGGAGCTTAGGCAGACCAACGGCCAGATGGCCGGGCGACCCCCAGAAGATCGCTGGGAATACCTGGATGAGATTCGCACAGACCAGTATGGCACAATTGGCAGGAGGCCTTTACTTACCAGTGGTGGCGCTGTCATACCAGCTTCGATTTACGGGGTGTAAGTCGGGTTTCGAACCCATTAAGCCACTTTACTTTATGTAAATAATTTCATCAACATAGCTCTCAAAACGGTGAAGAAAAACATCGTGAGGAATCTGGCATGTTCTAGAACTGCAAATTCGAAGACATGTGATATATACCAACCCGCACTATGCACTCCGTACGCTGCATCACTGTCAAAGTCAAAGTTGTCTTTGTTTTCGTTACTATAAGGTTGCTGTTGGGTTGCTGCCACTAACAAATATGTCAATATCACAGAGATCTTTAATCTCGTTACAAATTCAACCTTTAACAAATAATATGGCTCTCTAGGGCAAGGCCTTGGTGCCCAAAATAAAATATCGTCGTAAAAGAAAATGAGTTTTCTGACCACGAACGAAATCAACTTCTTGAACTAGCAACGAACAATTTAAAATGTTAAACAGCTGAAGAAAAGGCAATAATATTAAATTCCTTGAAAGTAAAACTACTTTCAAGGAATTTAATATTATCGCCTTTTCTTCGCGTTTTACTTCATTTCTAGAAATGCTCCCTTGTGGGCTGGGAAATGGAATAATGAAGCAGAAGATTTAGCAGCGAAAATGTTTGTATGCAAAGAATTTTATGAGAGACCTAGCACTTTTGACTATCGATTGACCAAGAAGGCTCCGAAAAGATTTTCGCCGAAATTAGTACGTGTCAGTAATTTATTGATGCTTAAAGTTTTTAAACCATGTTGTAGGCAGACAGTAAGGACCCATTATAGTTTGCGGGAGCTGTAGTAGTCCGGAGAAACCCTTTCATCTATAGATATTCATTCAAACAGCAAGCAGTTCCATACTATTTCATTTTTTTTTTAATCAATTTGCCCATACAGTTTTCTTGCTCCTTTCTAACCACTCTTAGTCTAAGCATATTAAAATTAGACCATCAACACTTGATTTGCTAGCAGTACTTACAAATGAAACTTATTTTGTTTAATCGCCTGCGTATTGCACGCGATCACTGCTCCAGTAACAAAAAACAATATATCACATTTTGTGTCCGGAACCACGCACTGCTGTCTTTTTTCGGCAGTCCTAGTCAATTCTTTGTTAGTTGTAGAAGTAAGTACATATTTTTTCGTCAGATAAGGTGTTCGTTTCTGATGTCATTGTTGCCCATTTAAAAAGACTATTTCAGATGTTGCATTCTGCGGTTAATCTCTCATTAACGCCTCTAACGAAACACATAGTGAACACACAAAGAAAGTTGTGGGGAAGAGGGTCTTCCGCAATAATGATATCAGAAACAAACACTTTTTTTTCTGACGAAAAAATATTAAATTACAATTACAATTAAGAAAGAATTGACTAGGGCTGCCGAAAATAGACAGCAGTGAGTGGTTAAGGACACAAAATGTGAAATATTGTTTTTTTGTTACTGGATCTCAGCAGTGAGATAATAGATATTGCCCCACTCTTAGCCTAAAACGTCCTCTATTCCCTCCACTTTCTTTGATCCCGTGTTCGTCCTTTCCATCAAGCGTACCATGACTTTTTTTAAATCTACGAAGAATAGATATGACATCTTCAAACAAAGTGACATTGCTTAGTCTTTTTATTTTTAATTTAGTTTTTAGTCTTTTAGTTTTGCTTCTGTCTCGATTTTGTGGAGGTGGTCGTTAGTGACTGCGACACAGTATTATACTAATGCAGTTGTTATCGAACACAGAGTTTCTGTAAACTGAGTTTTTGTTTCAATCATTTTTTTTTACAGTTCGTTATTTTCTGTTTCGTTTCGTCAGTTTCTACGATGGTCATGTTAGTCGGGCTAATATTGAGTGGTTGTTGTTCACTGCTGGACATAGGCCTCTCCTGTCCTCCACCTTCTGCATCCAGTCTGTCCCAGCCATTTTCTTAAGGTCGTCAGCCCGTCTAGCTGGGGGGCGTCCCACGCTATGCTTGCCGATACGCGGTCTCTACTCTAGAACTCGTCTGCTTCACCAGCCGTCGGTCCTTCGACAGACGTGGCCAGCCCACTGCCACTTCAGTTTGCTTATTCTGCAAGCTATGTCGGTATCCACCATCTATACTTTTTGAAAATCTACTGTTATTAATTTTGTGATCACTTTTATCAGTTATACCCACTATCCAACAAATCAGAATTCTCCTCGTCAACGACGGAAATTCTTTCATATTGCAAAACATCATCATCTTTTATAAGTATGTCAGTAGCTATAGGTGTATCGCTGTCTCCTTCTAATATTAAGAAAAAAAATGACAGCAAGATTTATAGAACGTTTAATAACGTCGATTGTTATTATACATCATGTTTCTTTTTCAATGATCATCGTTGATAGCAACTATAAATGTTCAATTATAAATAATGCTTTTGTGGTTGTAAATAACTGGTTGACTAGTTGATTGTAGGAATGAAACATCTTGAAATATTATGAACCATATCTTGAAAGTATTAGACTTATCAATCTATTGGCAGTTTCTTTTGAGTTATAAATGACTTGTGATACATTTATGAGTCATGATGTAATTGATCATTTAGTTATCAGTTTAGAAGAATCTTTAAACCGTTGAATCGAGGAAGACCAAATGTGGCTGAGAAATAACCCGCACGGATCTTTCGATCAGGTTAAACTACGCTTGCCGCGGTTAGTCCGTGGATGAGTCAACCATCTTTACATAGCAAGATCTATTCAAAAACTGATTTTCCTTGGTTATGTGGAAGTAGCGATGTATACTTTACGTCGCGCTTCTGAGAAAGGAATATAGTAAAAAGGGTCTCAGAGCTAAGCAATAACATTCTCACGGGCTGATCGCAAGTTAAACTGCGCTAGCCTAAGAGCAGGGATGGGTGAACGTCCATACCTACGTATCGAACCCCTCCGAGCCTTGGAAAGCACGTAAAGCCATTGGTCACGGCTATAATTCCTGAAATTGTGACAGTCGTTAGCGCTTGCGACCACTGCGAGACAGCCACTTTATGTACATTTAAATAATATGGTATTTTGTAAATATGCTGCCTCGTTGGGTAAGCATGAGGTACTGGGTTTGATTTCCAAGTCAGGCAAAGTGGTATTGTGTTTTTTCAACAACAATTTCTCAGAAACACCCCGGAGGAGGTAAATAATTGTGTACGGTTAATGGCAATAGGCTCGCCCTATACAACTCGGGACTTACATAAACAATGATTTACGTCAAAATAAAATGCAATTTGACTGAAGTAAATATAAAGGTGGAAAAACAAATCGCTAAGCAGTTTAAGGAATGGAAAGTGATTATCGTGTTCACGTGCAAGCAAAATATTAGTGCTATTAGTGATCGACTTGAAATGTCTGAAATAACTAAGGAAAACATAGTAGCAATGGATCCTACGAATAGTTACGGTGAACCTAGTCCACATTTTTTGGATACAAACTTCGGGAGTGTTTTACTCCACTGTCTGACATGGCACATCCAAAGTAAAATATGATATCGTTTTATCTCATTATTAATATTGTCTGTACGGAAATAGAATACTAAAATAAAAACCCATTAAAAAGTTAGGAGCCAACAAAGATTAGTTTTTCTTGCTAATTTTACTTAACTTTGGGCGTTTTTAAGTAATAAAAGAAGTGTAAAATCTCCAATACAAAGTCGGCACCGACTTCGAAAGTTCAATTATCGAAAAGTTAAAACCTGATCTTCCGAAGGACTTCTTAATTTTTTCCGGTTTTTTTTACTATATATGATCCTGCTTCTCACTCAATAAAGAAAGAAAGAAAGAAAACATGTTTATTCTGCACAAACAAAACGCACATCACAAAAAATATAATAAAACAGATACACATACATAGTAGCTAAAAGCCCCGTATTCAGGTAGAAAAAGTTTTTATTATATTGTCCATTGACTGTTAATGTCAAAGCTGGGGGGACCATAGACATTAAGGATCTATCTGCGTTACGACACTGGCAATTATATAATAACAATCACAACAAAAATAAAGTGCCGATAACAGAGTGCAATAATGACTACTTTTGTTACAAATAGACTACAAATATAATAACAATTTACCCGTGCGTCGCATCTGTGCAAGAATAGGTAGATGCTCAGCAAAATGCTGTGACTTCGGACGAACTTCTTGTCGTATAACGTTGTGCGTGTAGACTAGCGTCTAACTCCTCATCACTGATACTATTTCTGTCGGACACGAAGTCTGGTGAGACTGCGTGATTTTTAACCAGGCCGACGAGTTCGAGCCCGCGACTACGTTCCTTTTAAGCGCAAAAATTTACACGCTAAAGAAAGAAAAATATTTTATTCGAGACATGCACAGGAAATACAAACAGTAAGGAAGAACATAATAGTGAAATACAAACAATAAAATAACAAAATAGTGAAAACAATTAAACAAAATAAAGAAGACCAAAAAGGCTATTTATCTCAGCATAATGCTGCGATATTTATAAAAAAAAAAAACTACCGCAGTGCCGGTATTCAGATAGGGCCCGCTTTGATGCCACGGATGCACTTACGGACATAACACACATAATCCAATAAAGGATTTAAAAAACTATAGATGATATAATAAATACATAATTGTAGATAAAAACCGTATTTTAGCATTAATTATTTATTAATCAATAAATACTATGATAGACCCAGACCCGCACCCTAATTGCGTAACTCACGATTAATCATAATCTGTTTCGTTTGGAAACAGATGGCTAAGTCATTGCTTCTTATGTTCGAAAAATGTGTCTGCTCAACAACGTAAATAATGCAATGAATATTGTTGAACAGTCAAAATGAAACCGATTATGATAAATCGCGTGTTACGCAATTAGGGTGCTGATGCCCCAACAACACGTCGACGAACAGAACTGCCATGGCATGCGATTTTGGACTTTATCTATTTAAATATTATAGTAGGAGGTACAGAATGAAAGTAAAATTTACCTCAAAAGTTTAACCACTCTGTTAAAAGATCAGTCATAAATAGGTAATGTTGATATTACATGCCGCCTGATGTGTTCTATTGTAATACCACATTTAACACTCGCTTGTAAAAGGTCAATTTCCCGTAAGTATGTATTTTACAATTTACAATCATTACTAGTGAAGCACGCGCGTGGGGCTACGATAAAATATATAGGTAAATATATAAGCGAAAACATAAATACAATTTGAACGAATATCGAATGATCGAATGCAAACCGGCGCAAACGTTGATTAAAAAATCCGTCAGGTATCGATCGTATTATAAATCTGTCATTTGACTGATGTAGAAACAGCTGGATGAGTGTACAACTATACGCCGACAGACACTACGCCGACAGACTGAACAATGACAAGACTTTACTACGACGGGACTCTTCACCGACAGGAAGCTTCGCCGACAAGACTCTTCGCCAAAAGGGCTCATCCTTGCGCTATTACGAAATAGTCAAGTAACTGCCACTAACATGGAAGTAGCGTTCGCCGGCCGCTGCCGCGGCACCGCTTGCTCGGCTTGCGCATGGTTGGTCGTAATTCTAACCTTTTTTTTTTTTTTTGATGACGGGGGGAAATCCTCATGGATGTCCTCCGCCCTGGGGAGGGCGGAGGGGTCTGTCAGACTCTTACTGACTAAAACCACCCCGGTGTTCCGCCTCACACTTGCACCGGAGATCACGGGAACAAAAGTGACTTCCGCGATCCCCGGCTAGTGCCGGCCCGCCTGTGCGGGCCACCTCGCGTTAGGGGGGGAGTGAGGTGTTAAACTCCCCCAACCCAACCTACCTGATTAGCCCTTTTGGCAAAGAGTCCTGTCGGCGAGGAGTTCCGTCGAAGTAAAGTCTTGTCGATTGTTCAGTCTGTCGGCGTTTAGTCATACACTGTGCTCGATTAGTATATTTTAGTTATTTCCATAGTGTGATGTCGTACGGCATTTTGCTATGGGGAAATTCAGCTGACATTCAGGCTATATTTGTGCTGCAAAAACGAGCCATTTGAGCAATTTATAACCTAAGTTGTAGGCATTCACTGAGGGATAAATTTAAGGAAATAAACATAATGACAGTCGCATCTTAATATGTATATGAGACCCTAATTAGTAATTAAGGAGTGTATTGATAGTGCGCTGTAGTTTTCTGATATCAGTTTTTGACCATCGTATAATTCCGAAAGAGTATGTAAGAATGGGTATTGCGAACGTGTTGATAGCTTTTATTGTGTTTCTGGAGTTACGGTTGGTTTAAAGATTAGGTTAAGACGATGTGTACATTTTTTGAGCAGTTCTTGTTTTGTCATCTTTTGTTCTATCTGTCTCGATTGTTTGAAACCTAGGTATTTGTAAGTACTGTGTTCATCCATTGGGTCAATAGATTTACCTGATCCAAGTGGGTAACTGTTGTTTTGTGTTTTTCCTTTGACAATTGACAAAATTTTGCATTTGTCTACTCCGAATTACTTTATATCATCCATATACATTAGGTGTGTCAATGTGAATTGTGTGTTATCGTTTGTCAATGTGAATCCTGTGTTAGTTTTATCTAGTAGGAGAGTAGATTGATTGCCATGCAAAACCATAAAGGGCTTAGAGAGTCTCCTTGAAAAATGCCACGTTTTATGAAGATTGGTTCAGTGGTCAGACTCGTGGACGCTTGATTTATTTTATTTATTTATTCGTAGATATATTGTCTTAAAACAAGTTCGTTTATTTGTATCATTAAACCAGAGATGGTTTGTATTGATACACACATTCACTAATTCGATAACACTGCTTAGTCACTAATGTGTTGATTCACTAATAGGTAAACAATGTAGGTAGATTTAAAATAATTTGTACGTAAAAACTACGATAGCCGTAAACATCTATTAGTAAGTACCCTACCTACGTGAGTCACATGCAATGTTTATGAAGAACGATTCCAGTCAATCTCAAAATTCTTATACAGGTGGCTTTTAATTTTTGTTTAGGATTTATTTTTTTATTTATTTATTAGACTAGGTTACGTGTTAGTTATTAATGTTATAATAGTAAAAAAGTCCTTTCGACATAATTGCCGGGGTCGGTCCGTGGATAGTTCGTCGACCATCTTTACGTACCTAGACCCCTCCGTGGCTCACAAAGCACGTAAAGCCGCTGATCCCAGCTATCATTCAAAAGAGACCTTGACCTCTGAGTTTGTTTCAGCTTTTCTTCTCAGGGAACAGTCAGCTAGGAAATGCCGGCCTCATTTAGATTTTAAAATATTGATGTGTAAAAGTATATTTTATGATCTACTTACATAAATAAACATTTCATTTCATTCATGGATCTTTGATAGTCGTTACGGGTCATCAGAAGCCCGAAAGTCTGTTAACCAGTCATATCAAGGGCTATCGTGTTACCCAGTCACTGGGTTGTGAAGGTCAGATTGGCAGTCCATGTAAAATACTGGTATTCAGCTGCATCCGGTTGGACTAGAAGCAAACCCCGGAAAATGGCAGACGTTTTGTAGGTAGATACAGAATGCGTTGATTTCAGCTCCCAAAAATTCACTCCATAAAGACACATGTCATCACAATGTGTCTTTATGCGGTGAATTTTTATTCGATCTTTCTATCATAGTGATAAGGTTCCTTTTGGATTGTTGCCACTGAAAAATATGTCAAAATCACACCGGTGCTTACATTATTATAGTCGTTAGTATAAGGTTGCTATTAGATTGCTGCTGCCAGAGCTGAAATAACTGTGAAAGGACTAAAGATGACGTCGATTGACTGTTGTAAAAAAATCACTTTATATCTCCTATGAGTATCTTGGTAGCAATACAATGCACTCGTTCAATAAAACCATCAGATGAGTAAGTAGTTCCAAATAACTCTTTGCCTGGTAAAAATATAAATAATTCTATTATATTAAATATAAATAATTCTATTATAAAAATTAAAAATATAAATTATTCTATAGTATTAGTGGTTGTAGTTTCATATACTTATTATTATTGTAAACGACTAATTTTTATGCTTAACACATTTTTTTTAAATTGTTTTAGTCGGGTCCGGCTGTTTATTAAATTATCTCGAAAATCGAAAGATGTTTAAAGCTCAGTTTATCGTTTAATGTGAAGATTTTTTTGTTGGAATAAGCAGTTTATGGTCGAGAGGTGAGAAAATTTCGAAAAACTTAAGAATTTCTCTATGTTCAAAACTAACCTTTTTGGGCCCTAAGTAATTCAGACAAAAATGAAGCTTAAGTATAACCTATTTTAAGGCATAGGTACATACCAATCACTCTTTATGTTGGCAACCACATCTGACCCATTGCTAAGTTGATATGTGCTTCGTAATTTCATACGTTATAAAAATATTATGAAGAAAAAAAAATCGACACATACGTGGGACACTTAGAAAGTTTGGGGAAAATTAAAAAAAAAATATTCTATAGGTAAATATTTTTTTATAAAAAATTTTCAAAGTACTCTCCAGTAGCCTCTATACAAAGTTTCATGCATCTGAACCAGTTTTCGAAACACTTTTTCGAGTCCGCCGCAGACACTTCGTTAACAGCCTGCTCAAACGCTGACCGTGCATCTTCCGGCAACGAAAATTGTATCCCATTGAGCTGATTTTTTTTATTTTCCGAAGTCACACGCTGCTAGGTCAGGGCTGTAAGGAGAGTGTACCAGGAGTTTGACCGGCGTACTATCCAAGAAATCCCTCGTTTTGAGCACGGTGTGCAAAGGCGCGTTGTCGTGGTGGAGCAGTAGCCCGCGGAGCCCTGTGTTTGATCGCTTGTTGCTCACAACAGAAAAAAACTTCTGCCAAACATTTGGTAGTATACCTTTCAGCGTTGATGCTTCTTTGGTTCCGTAAAGGAATTGACACCAAGTAGCCAGTCAAATTGAAAAAGCTCGGGATCAAAATCTTCCCCCGCTTGTAGATCGCTTCACTTTGGAAGGCGTTGATTCGTTTCGAAACACCCAAACCGTCGACTGGCGCTTCGTTTCTGGATCGTATTGATAAATTCAAAACTCATCACCTGTAATGATATCAAAAACATGCCGAGATGAGCCTGCTTCTTTATTTATCATATCACGGCATCTTTTCACCTGGGCCTGCTTCTGAGCATCAGTGAGGTTTGCGGCATCCAGTGTGAAACTATCCTCCTCACGCAAAGATGCACGTGTAGAATTTCGTGAAGGCTTCCTGATCCAACCTGCAGTATGTGCTTAATCTCTTAATACGTATCTCGCCTATTATAGATTCAGTTCTTTACTGCTAGCACGTTTTCTTCCGTAACAGCCGTCAAAGGGCGACCACTTCTTTCTTTATCCCCCAAAGTCAGCACGGTTGCCTTAGAAGGGCCTTCATCCATGAATGCCATTCAGCCATGAAGTCTATCGTACGATTCTTCCAGTTTCCGGCGACACTTGAAATCGTAAAATAATCATAGTGCGAAAATGTTCCCGGCGCAGATCCATTTTTTTTATGAGACACGATAATTTAAATTAGCTCACAAATAATGTGGAGCGAAATTTTTAAATTGGAACTTACTTTTTTACGTACAAATAATCATATTTTCAAAATAGATTGAACTGGCCAGTCTGTCATACATAAAAAAAAATTCGTAACACTTTCTGTGTGGCCTGGTATTATGTATTACAGTTGAGTTGCTTTAAATCCCAGTAGTAGTATGTTCCCGTGGGACATTATCCATTTTCCGAGAATCACGCGGGCAAAGCCGCGGGCAAATCTTGTTAAAAATAATACGTCGTCCATAACAAAATGTTTAAAAACATAGATAACCTATCTGTGTTGGGGAACCACGTCTGACCTCATTATTTTCTCGTCTACTAATTATTCTGGAATTCCCTATAAACAACTTCACACGTCTTGTACTCGTATTTAAATAAGAGGACCAAATCTGAACTCATATTATGTATCTCAGTCCTCGCAAGATGAAGTCTTGGTTAATATATTTTTTGTTAATATTCTGCCTGAAGTTTATTGGTAAGTTTCTTTCACACAAGTTGTTTGAGAAGCAGATTGCTGCACAAACAATGTGTTCGTTTATTTACATTTAAAGACCATTTTGTTCCTGTCAACTTCAAATAGCTTGTGAGACGAAAAAAAAACAACGTTTTAGTTTGATTATTGCTAAAAGTATAATCATCTTCCTGTCTTTGTCTCATATGTATCTTGTGGTCGACGCAACAAGTTTTCTTCTTACCTTCTACCAGCTGTCACATTATTATTCACTAACTTCTCTTTCATATCATAAATTCCTCACATTTCTTTCATTCTTTTTTTATTTCTTCCTCCTCTTCATCCAACAACATTTATATTCAACACTCTTCTATTCACATGTGTGTCTTATCTCCTCATCACATACCCAAGTCAAACGATTTACTTTAAACTTTTTGTCACTACTGCCACTTACCCTATTAACCGCTTGGTTGAACAATCGATTTGTGTTATTTTGAGTTAAGTAGAAGTGTGCCTATACATACTGTATTTGCACTGAAATAAACCATTAATACGTTATACGTGGACTTATTTTAATCAGTGATCTAACAAATATAAAGGATCTCCATAGCGGAGAAGAGATCCAATCTGCTACAGTCTTCACAATTCCGTTGCAGCTGCCACGAATTCTACAAATCAGGGATACGGTTTTCCTACGGATGTTGGCTTGAAAGCCAACAGTGCGATACAGCGTAAATTTCCCCGATGCACTATAGAAACAAGGCAGCCCCAACATCATGCTGAAGATGTTGTTGTACTGGACGCGCAGGACATCCAGCGATCTTTTGGTGTGACTGACCCACAGATTCCCCGTATAAAAACTTTGACAATACGCCTGGAACAAGGTTATCTTAACTTGTTCAGAGCAGCTAGAGAATCTGCGGGCTAGCATCTTACCTCTGACCGCTAAAGCTCTGCACCCCATTTCAATATCAAGATCATCTTCAAGAGCTTCGGTAATTAATTTATTGTAAAGTTAAAGACCAAGGAAAATAAAAAATCTATGACTAAAAACAGTTTTATGAGGAGCAGCCAGGGCAACCATAAGGTTATGGCGAATGGTTTGCTGAGAATAGTTGGAAATAGAGTGTTGTTTTAGCAGTGGCCAGTATAAATAATTGCTTAACCGTAAGGACCTGACAAAATTCATAGAGCCTGACAATGGGATAAAGTCTTGGCTTGAAACAGCACACCTTAAGAACCGCTCTCTGCGCACGTTCGATCTGAATATAGTGGGATTTGGCCACCCCGCCTTAGGACGAGAAACAATAAACCAAAATTTACTGACACATAGTCAGTCATTACATGTCAAGTTATTTTCATGACTATAACATCTGCTGACTTGCGTAGTTGTTAAAAAATGTACATTAGTTTGCGCACTCTATTTAATAGGTGTGTAATGTACTCTTTGAATATATTCTACAGAGTCAATCTTTGAATATATTTTACACATGCTTATGCTTAACACATTAGGGATTATATTACATTGTTTTATGTTTATTTTTAGAGGGGTCGCAACCATTCAGATGTGACTACAAATACAGTTCCGCAGCCGAAGGATGGTTCAAACACGTTGTTGTACCGGCGACTTGGTTCGATGCTCGGCTACGATGTGCACTGGAAGGTAAAAGCTTATATTTAGAAATCTTAATCTACAAAATTATGTATAAAAGTGTCTTTGGAGTAAATTAGCTTGAAGCACCTTAGTGCTATTTATTTGTTTGTTTTTTTTTCCTCCTTATGAAGGAAGTCTCGCCCCATGTTGGTATTTTATTGCCTTATTATTCCCAAAAGTACTGTCAGTGGGTCTTTCGTTCGATCATCAATTCGGCAAAAAAAAATATTGTGCTTCGGGTGAGAACTCATCAAAGCGGCCCAGGGTCTGGATATCTGGTTGGAGTCAAAAAGTTAATATTAACTAAGCGGAAATTCCGACCCAGATTATACCAGTAATATAACAGTATTTAAAATATCCACATTATACCAAAACATATGTAAATCCTATGTGATACTAGGCCAGCGTATTGCCATAGCAATTAGTATAGCAATGGCTTAGTGTGGATATAAGTATATTATTTTTTTACGTCTTTTAATATACACACTTTTTGTATATTTTGTTTTTATCAGGTGCTGTATTAGCTTCTCCTACCACATCAGAAATGAAAGATGAAATGACATTCATCATGAACTCCACTGCAACTAAACATCAATATGAAGTCTTCACTGGGGTCCATGCCACTTTCTCAAAAGGAGCTTATCATACAGTTGAAGGTTAGTTATTCTGTTTTTTGTAAAGCCTACTTCGTTTCCCACTGTTGGACAAATGCCTCCTAGTTCTCTTCTGTCTTGTGCAAGCTTTGACCATTTTTGCCCGCAAAAATCATCAAATCGTCACACCATCGATCTTAATGGCTATGTCTTCCCGCCGGTGTCCAGTGACCTATGATGCTGAACAGATATTCGAACTCAAGATAGATCAACGGATAGCGGAGTGCCATTGCCCGTTAGCCTATCTTACGCTCGGACTTTTGCCCCGTTATGAATACTTAAAGGGCTTAGAAAGTCTCGCCAATTTAAGGTCACACCTTGAAGCAATCAATAGATATATAATTATTCATTTTAATAGATACTAACCAAAACATGAGTCAGAATAGAGGAGAATCGTATAAACATTGCAAAAATTGGCGTATGTTTGCACCAAAAAAGATACGTGGGCAACTTCAAAGAAATCATACTTATTACAACTTTCATGAAATCTGAAAAGTACCCATTCACGCTTTCTCTTCTTCCTGAAAAATTAGTAAAATTAAGTAAAGAGCATGAGATAAAGTGACCGCCTGATTTCACAAAAAAAATGTTTTTTTAATAATGAATGCATTCATAATTATAACAGTTGCATGAAATTCATTTTTGAAGGGCTCATAGTGTAATTTTTTATTTTTTTTATTTATTTATTTAGGTTAACCAACAATTGTTTACACAATACATTAAAAGATATTTAAATAATGGTACGTTCATAAGTGCAACAATTACTTATAGGCTAACATAACATGTACAATTAATGGTTTTACATAATAATAAAAAAGCGAAAAAAAGATATTTACAATCAAAGTTATTCAATATTTTTTAAGGGTTTATATTTCAATCCTTCTATTTAGAATTATACTATAAATTACAGGTACACCGCTTTCAAAAATTCCTCAAACTTGGGCGCCATACGAGCCAGATAATAAGGACAATAAAGAAAGTTGTCTCACTTTGAATACTAATGGAGACTTAGCAGATCTTTGCTGTGACGACACTCGTCCTTTCATCTGTTACCGTTCTGAAAGCAATGAAGTAAAAATAAATGAGTGCGGCACTGTGGATCCAGGTAAATTATACTAACACGGCTGTATTCAGAATTGATGAAAAGTTAAAGTAGGTTCTACAGCTATAAGTACTTGATCACGTTATTCCTACACAAGGGAGAATCAATTGTTTGTGGCAATATGTCTGCCATTAGTATCCAGTTTGGACTGATTTTTAAGCTTTTTATAAAAGTCCCAACATTGTATACCTTGTTTTGTTTTCATTTATGTCCTGTGAGATTTAACATCTATTTCCTTTTCAGAATATCGCTTGAATAAAAGAACTAATAAATGCTACAAGTTCCACACAGTTCCACGAAATTTCACCCGAGCGTTCCTCGCATGTGCTGCAGAAGGCGGCCATCTTGCTATAATAAACAGTGATATAGAAGCACGAGTACTCATTGATCTTTTCTCTGCACATCCTGAAGCAATTTTACGGCAAACGCACAACAATTTAGTTCTCATCGGTTTTCATTATTGGCATGAAAACGGGGACTGGAGCACTATTCATGGTATTGTGTATTATGTTTTATTATCTTATGTGATGGGTGTATTCTAATGACTCGTTTCTCCTTTGCACGGAGACTCTGAGACCATCAGTACTATACCTACGCTATAACGTGTTTTGTCACATCAATTGAGCGTGGGCGCTGTATATGGAATTAGGATTAACTATTTGACGCTGCCTGACTATATCATGGCGCGGCTTCTACAAGACTCTAGAGACTATTCCTGAAAGGTCTGACTTACGGTCATGACAGCCTAGTGAATCTGGTCAAGCTTCTACCATTATAACTGTAAACAAACAGCATCACAATAGTGTTTCTCATTTCAGGACAAACGCTGGCAGAAGCAGGATACAGCAAATTTACGTCAGGTGAGCCAAACAATTTACCACCAGGTCAATACTGTGGCGGGATGTATCGCTCTGGGCTACTAGACGATGTGTATTGTGACGAGAAATTCGCTTTTATATGTGAAAAGAGTTCAGAATATGATGGTGCTTGTTCTGTAAGTGATGAAGAATCAGTGTGATATCCCAGAAAAATTGTGAATTGAATAATAAATGTTTTTAAATATTATCAAATGTTTTTATGTAAGCTGAGTTTCCTCTCCTACTGGCCAAATACCTGTAGCAATTTGTTTTTAAAAATGTTGTACCAGCTTTGATACTATTTGATGGAGGATTAGTATTTGTCCTGGATATAACAACGTTTAAGAATATTTCTCATCTTCTTTTATTACTACTTAACTGGCGACCCGCCTCCGCTAAAGATAATGGTATATCAATATATTGAGATTAATGTACTTATATCCTGCCTAATATTGTGGTCGCAAGCGCTACAACTGAGCATGAGGTTCGATAGCTAGATTGGGCAAAGTGTTGGGCGTGGTACCTTATAAAGCTAGTTACCCTCTTCATAGCCAGATTTGCGTTTAGAACCCAAGTATATCCAACCTTTGTTTAAAGGCTTACTATTCCAAGAACGACTTTTTAAACGATAAGAATAGTTGGTCGCTGAGATTAACTCATGGCAATGTTGATGTTCTTTTGAGAATTAGCGTACCTTCTACTTCGTTAGTCGACATTCACACGACCTTTTAAAATCGTAGCGGGATCTTTTCGCGCACTAGCATCGACACAATTTTTCAATGTTCGCCGAGCTAGGAATGGCTTTCACGCCATCATGCGCAACCCATGCTTCTTCTCCATTATGCACAGGGCACTCACTGGGATACTGGGATCACTGGGATAGGATACACCTACATGCGACTGCAGTGTAGTAATGTACAGTTTGAGTTGTATCTCTGTGGATGTCAGTACTCACATTTGTTTCTAAGTCATGTGTAGATGTACTAACCAAGTGGTCGTTACGGGTCAGAATATTTATTTGGAATGGCAATATAGCATTGCCAATATTAGTGTATCAAATACCCCGCTGGTCAGAGTGATGAGTGACGCTGTCTTGGCGTAGCTCGAATTGTTTCGAGCCGATCCGAAACTGATTCAACGAAGAAAAATTCCGAACGCAGTTTGCCGGTCGGCACACCCCGAATGAAAGCTGAACATGTGATAATTGCTACGAATGTGTCGATCGGAATAAGTGTGGAGCATCACGTGACTGGCCTTCATTATTTCTGCTTCTCTTCTCTTCTACTCAATTACATTCAAAGGCTCCAAATCTGGATAGTAAAGATAATAATTATTGTAACAATACTGGCAACACCGTGTCAACAAAACGTCAGAATTTTCGTTTCTGCAATTTCAACAGTTAAAATAATTTTTACCCAATTTTACAATAGTTTTTCATCTGAAAGAAAACTATAAAACTCACATAAAACTATATCATAGAAAAACAAAAAACAAGAATGTAAAATGTAAGAAAGCTAATCAAAAAGTGGCGGTTCTGGATTCGCTGTTGTCAAACTATTTTGATGACTGCGAAGACCTCACCGATACTCATTCAATTCTGTACTGTGCGGCTGTAGCGGCATGTCGTGTAGCTCATGTAAAATTCACTAAAGACTCTTGAGCTACACGACCTAAACCAGCCGTACCAGCTTGGCAGTGCAGAATTGAACGTCGTATTGGTGAGGCCAGAGCCCTCATCGGCAAACTAATCTGCTTCAGGGAGGGCAACACTCGCCCTAGAGTGATGCGCTTTGTGAGGCGGGCATTTTCAGGGACTGATACCAGCCCTCAAGATTATATGTCCCGTATCACAGAGCGCATAGACTTTCTGAAGCAGAAAGTGTATGCATGGGCAAACCGTATTCGTAGGTATAAGCGACGAGTGGACCGATACACTCAGAACCGCACCTTCCAGAGTGATGAAAGGTGGGTTTATAGGGCATGGGAGTGACCGGACCAAGGTGTGGCTGATACGCGCCTACCAGATAATGATGCCATGTTCTCTTTTTGGCGCAATATTTGGTCGGTGCCTGTCAGTCACATCGAAGGTGATTGGGTTCGAGAAGTCGAGCGAGCCTGCGATCCAATACCAGAAATGGGGCTATTACTATCTGCCCCCAAGATGTAGCTCGTGCAGTACGTCCGCTGCCCAACTGGAAGTCTCCAGGGCCGGACGGGCTGCACAACTTCTGGATCAAATGGTTCATTGGATCGCACGCTCGCTTGGCGGCTCAGTACCAGCCTGCTTTGGAGTCTGGTTCGCTACCCCAGTTCCTAACGACAGGAGTTACCCACCTACTCCATAAATCAGGTAGTGCCGCGGAACCCAAAAATTATAGGCCGATCACGTGTTTACCGACGGTCTATAAGGTTCTTACATCCATTTTGAGAGCTAAGATTTACAATCACGTAGACACTAATTCAATCATGTCTGTCTCTCAAAATGGATGTCGGAACGGATACCGCGGTACTAAGGAGCTGCTCCTCATGGATATGGCCATTAGCCAACAGGTTCGTCGTTCCCGAAAGGATCTTTCGACATGTTGGATAGATTACAAGAAGGCCTATGACTCGGTGCCACATACATGGCTCATGAGGGTGCTGGAATTGTATAAAGTAGATACAACTCTGCGCACCTTCCTGATGTCATGTATGGGGCAATGGAGGACGGTCCTTCGATATCCAGGATGTCGAAATATCCAGAGGAATAGCGAGCCGATAAGGATCGAGCGAGGCATATTTCAGGGCGACAGTTTGAGTCCGCTTTGGTTCTGCCTAGCCCTGAATCCTCTATATGATATCTCTCTTCCATATTGAACTTGAGACTGAAATTTGATCAATGTTATCGTTTAATTCGATTATATTACCCAACATTATTAAAAGTGTGTAAAATACGTATGATTATAAGCTTTAGTAGATGATATGTGTAACTAACTAATTTGACAGCAAAGTTAACTGTGTTGTAGTAAGCATCTTTCCTTAGGATAACGGCGGTGGAAAAAATATTGACCGAGGGAGAGCAAGTGAGGTAATGAATGTCAGATGTGAGAGTATGTACAGGTGAGTTTGGATGTAGTGTAAGTGATGTGCGATTGTTGGTGTGGTTGTAAAGTGTTGTTTGTAAGGGTTTGGCATTTTGACATCGTAGCAACTTACAGTTTATAGTTGCTTAAATTATAAGAAAACATACAAAAAATATATTTTACCTATATATTTAGGTCAAGAATAATTTTCGAGTGTATTTTAGACCTGCTATACGTATTGTATTTTTCTTCCTATGCGTTAAGTTATTATTTTTTTCTGTTCTGATTTTAAATGGTAACATTTAAAAGGTATTTTAAAGAAAAATCAAACAGAAAACTTTTAATTATGATCGCTTCTGCTATAAGGCATAGAAAGATATATAAAATTCTTTATATTTTATTCAAATTAAATGTAATAAATTTATGTTTGTAATCCGTTTGTAATCTTCTTTGGCATACAAAATTTTAATGTCAAAGTGGCGTGAAAAATGAAGAAAAAGTGAAATGCCGCCATTAGGTAGGTACGTGTACTCTATGCAAACTAACAATTAAGTGTAAGTTGATTTTCTCATAAATTTTCGATTCCCAAAACGTCTGGAACTAGAAAAACTAAAAGGCAAGACTTCATTTGGAACTCAGATTATAAAACAAAGGCAGATAGATCGCCCGGAACTCCAAGAGTGAAGCCAAAAAACCAAATACTATAACGTCGCATTGAATGGTACATTCTACATGGCTATAATATTTGTTTTTTATAATCTAAGATTTGTAAAAACACAGATTTGTTTCACCACATTATTGCAGGAAAGAAACAAGAATCATTCATTATAATGATGACACTTAATTTGACAAATTCGAAAAAAAGCAACAACTTTCAATCGTATTATTGACTTAATATGATTTAAGTTGTGAATTTACTGGTAATTAGGAAGTGGCCAATGTCTGAAGAATAGGAATAAAATCAACGCACGCATGGTCAGAACCGGTGCATAATTATTCATTTCCTATTCCTAAAGAATATGAAATACAGAGAGAGTAAATGTGCTTGTAAAGTATTCCGCCTACAGTGTCAATTTACTTTTCTTTCTAAAATCATAAATAAAGTTTATTTGCATTCTCAAGTAAATGTATAGTTAACAATATAAATAGGTCTAAAGGTAAGTAAAGTTGTATGTTTCAGTTGCAACCAATACCTAAGCTAAGATGGCTTTATCAGTTGCATTCTAATTACTCGCCCAAATCGTACAAATCGTCACTTTTTAAAATATTTTGTATAAGCGACTTGCAAGAAGTGGATTTGTGGGCGAATCGACAATTCCAGAAATACGTATTAGGCAGTTGGTACGATTTTTATTTTTATGTAATAATGTGAGTGTACTTTTTCCGTTTTATTCAAAACGTGAGACAATCAATCTGCTTAACCTTTTTCCATTGGGGTTGGCTTCCAGTAAAATCGGATGCAGCTGAATACCAGCAAGACAAACAAAACAAGTTACTGGGTAATACGATTCCTTTTAAAAAGACTAGTTGTCAAACTTTCGGGATTTTAACGACCCGTACGACGACTGTCAGAAAAAAACAGACAGCCAAAAACAAATTGTTTTATTTTAAGTAAGTATTGTAAATACTTTCCATTTTTTTTAAACCTGTTATTTTAACAATACAATTTTACTATTATACTACTACAAGTGGCTCTCGGCTTCGTTAAGTATATTTTAACACCCGATACATACGTTTTACTATTTACCCTGACTCATCTTCCTGATGCGCCTCGTATTCTGATATTATCCCTACTAACAGAGTGTCACCTCTGTATGGACGCTACTCTGTGCTGGTAACGGTCGACATGTGGCACGGGCCTCACGCTTGTAATTGCCCCGGCTGACAAACGTTTCCGTTATCACCAGGAAACCATCCACTATTTACATTCTAAGTGTTATCGGTATTTGAATCAGTATGTGTATCGATATACTTCATTATTTATAAACGTTGCTTGCACGTTCTAATAATTTAAGCGGATTCATTATCATTTCATTGACAGATCAGTCAAGTTCTATCGAAAAAGGAGGAACCAATGACAAAATTAATTCTTTTCCCGGTAGCAAAACCCGAAAGCTCTAAATATGTTCCTTCACTTTTCCGATAATTTCTCTTATAGGACCGCACCTCACTTCTATTGTAATCATCATCGGCCAAGCCTTTTCCCAACTACGTTGGGGTCAGCTTCGAGTCTAACCGGATGCAACTGAATACCAGTATTTTACATAAAGCGACTGCCTATCTGACCTCCACGACCCAGTTACTGGATAATACGATACCCCTTGGTAAGACTGTTTGTCGGGCTTCAAACGACCCGTAACGACTGTCAAAGATCAACGAATGACAACCGGGATCAACGTCTTTACGTGCTTTCCGTTTTACCACTATTAGAATAGTATTTTAAAATAGTAAGGTAAGGTTGCGTAACTCCTAAGGGAGAACTACTTTATTTTTGAGGGTAATTAAAATTTATCAAAATCTTTTGCGTTCTCTGAATCTTTATTTATTAAGCTGGCAATCAGCATTCATAAAAGCACTAAAATGTTTTATCATCAATGGTTTTGAAGCGCTTTACAAAAAAGTTCCTTCGGTACTATTACGCTTATATAAGTAGTACATAGAACACGGTGTCATCCCGAGCCTACTCTTGTCAACGTAGATCCGGGCCCGTCCAAAAATAGTCCGATACTTTGGAATGAACCCTACTCCCGATTAATTATTTTTCTCGGCCGTGCAAAAACACATCGAAAGTAAGGACAACTGTCAAATCAAATTGTTATTCATTCTTACTTCGAGCCCCAAACGAATCTTATGTCCGTAGGTGATACGGAGTAGAAAACTCCCGTCGCTTCGGCCGGAACTACGGATTTCGTGCTAAGAGAGTAGAGCCCGATATAGGTACACACCTACACACACAGAATAAAACACGACGTCTTAATCATCAATTAAAACAACAAACAAATAATTTCTTATGAGGTCCCGTGGAATTCTTTTCTTTTCGGAGTCATCATAATAGCACATCAGATAATTGATCATTATCCTTAAAATTCTATGTTTAGTTGGTTAGTTCAATCAGTTTAGTTTAGTTAATTCTTTAATTTCCTAACAAAAGTTAGGAAGAAACTGATATAAATCATTATCTGTAATTAATTAAACAGTCTTACATACTTAACAAAGAAAATCACACCGAAACATCGCATGGATAAAATTTGTAGCTACCTACCTAGCGTGAAACAATAAGGTGTATCGAATCGTTCAGAAACGCGATGCCGTGATGAGTCTCCTTCCTTCCTGCATTTCTTCCTGCATACATTGTGTTTCTAAACTATCTACAAAATTTATTGGTGCATTTATCTTTGTACCTACTTACTACAATTTACCTTCTAAAATGTGAAGAAAATATTGGTTAGTTGTGGGTTAAACCGTGAGTAAATTAAAGGTATGATGTTGACAGGTAATTAATTATTGAAATACAAGATTTCGTTGACAGGTAATGTCACTTTGTCGTGATACATGAAATATGGTAAGAAGTATTTTTAAAGTAAGTTACGTAGCAGACAGAAGAGTTTCTGATGGTTTTATACCAATGACTTCACCATCATCTGCTTTCCATTTAGCGTTTTATACCAATGACTTCACCATCATCTGCTTTCCATTTAGCGTTTTATACCAATGACTTCACCATCATCTGCTTTCCATTTAGCGTTTTATACCAATGACTTCACCATCATCTACTTTCCATTTAGCGTTTTATACCAATGACTTCACCATCATCTGCTTTCCATTTAGCGTTTTATACCAATGACTTCACCATCATCTGCTTTCCATTTAGCGTTTTTCAACTATGTTGGGGTTTGCTTCTAATCAAACCAGGATGTAGGTCAATACCAGTACTGTACATGGAGCATCTGCCTGGCTGACCTCCACAACACACGATTCCCCTTGAAAATGCTGGTTGTCAGACTTTCTGACTGTCAAAGATCCACTAATAGCAGATATGACCTGACCATGTGCTTTCCGAGGCACGGAGGGGTCTCTATAACAATGGGTCACCCATCCACGTACCGACCGCGGCAAGCATATCTCAACCATCAATCGAACTGTGCACTGTTATCATTTAGCACACAAAAATAAAGTAAAACGTTAGTCAAAGTAAATTTAATTCATAGATAACTTTCGAGTTTTTTTAGTTACCTAATGTTAACAATAATACGACGGACATAAGATAAAAAAAGAAGGCGTTAGGTATGTCTTTCACTTAGAATATTCTTAGTGTATTTTAGAGCGGTTGCCTAAGTAGTATACTAGCCAGATACTTGTGTATCTGGCTGTATATAAACTAGTTTTAAGGTACGGTAAGAAGCAAATTTTTTGGTATTTGATAATAGCGCATCGGGGCAAGAAATAAGGTTCAAAACAGCGATGCGTTTGATGTTAGATAGTTTAATCGAATGACCACTAAAATAAAATAATTAAATAAATGCACGACTTAGTGGAATATTTTTTAAGTATTTCTTATCTTGATTGAATTCATTTTATTATCATTACATTACATAATAATATAATGTGATAGATAGTTTACGCTCAAATTTTCAAGAATTTTGCGACGGTTAATATTTTTAGAGCTCTGTTTTATCACAATACTTAATAGTACTATTTTATTTCATGAATTATTTTAAATATGTAAGTAAGTAAGTCTTTCCTATTAATATTTGACAATACACTCATATTTTTTACTGGCTTGTAATACGTAATAATACGCTTAACTTTCCAAAAAAAAAACAGAGCATTTAACAGTTTCCTATGTTTGGGCAGCGCCTTTAAAATTGTACAAAAGAAACAGAAAATAAGAAAGGTTTATTGATACAAGTTGCTAGCAAAATATGTTATTAAGACGGCTATATTATTGGAATCATAAGCTCTAGAAAAAATATAATAATTTAATACAAAACTGACAATCCAAACTCGACCGTTAATGCCTCAGCGCTCGATAGATGGCGCTGTACAGTCCGGGCAAAGTCCTAAATCGCGCTATGGTTTCATTACGCGCGGCAGTACTAAGTTTCACGGAATTTTCGAATTTAGTCGTATGCTGTCTTTGCACACGCGAAACTTCGATTCATCCATAGGATGCAGACCCTCCAGAACCGATTCCTCCGGCAAGCCACAGGCGCCCCATGGTTCGTTCGGAACGAGATCCTCCATCTCGATCTGAAAATCCCCACGGTCAGCCAGTTCATGAAACGCAACACGAAGCGTTTCTTCGATAAAGCCGAGAAACACCGCAATCCCTTGATTGTGAAGGCCGCCACTTATGTCCTCAGTAGGATTAGCTCTGTCCAACGGCCGACACATGTCCTCTCCGACCCCGACGACTCCATTACTCTCCTCCAGGAAAGCAATAGGGCCACCAGTACAGTTCGCACACACCGCACACAACCGTCATTCCGACCTCGTCGCCGAGGTCCTCGCGCCCCGCGAAGACCCCGAGTAAGGACGCATATTGTCCAGACCCCCGACCGTCCCTTGCTCGTTGAAGCGCCAGCCCGCGCTGCAGCTGAGCCAGAAGAGTTAAATTCCCCGTGTATTAAGAATAATGCCAATATTTTGATCCAGCCTGTCGCCACTTGCTGTCCCCCTACCAGTGACGCCATGAGGCGAGGCCCGCACCCCGCAGGTGGTACCCTCAGCGTGCAGTCGCCTAGTAATTTAAGTAGTTTTAAGCCCCTGGATGGAGGCGTTAAGTTTACTTAATGGCAGCCCCAGGAAAGTCCGGTTAAGCAGTCACGGCCTCTCAAGGTCAATTGCGAGATGCCCGACAAAAAAAAAACTAATTCAGTTCAACAAAACCCTCTACTAGTACTCAGCACTTCTTTGCCCGTAGTACGTAGTAAGTCTAATATTTTTGGAGAAATCAGTCTTAAAGGAAACTGTAAAAGTCTGAATTTATTATTTATTATAACAATCTAAATGTATGATCCTTATTCCATAACGTTTTTTGAAAAAAAAAATCGTTTGAATTTATGCAAGGCAGAAATGCTTGACAGTTATTCCGTTTAAAGATTCTTAAATTTCAGTATTTTTGTAAGTTTTAAAACCAATTTTAAAACTTACTAAGCGGTGGGAATTTTGGCGAAATAAGATTAATACCTATTCTAGGATTAATTGATTTTGTACAAATTCCACATTTCAGTCCCATAATTAGCACAATAAAAACAATCAAAAATCACAAATATAATATCTGGCCTACAAACATAAAAACCTGGTGATAAAACTGTAGGAACGTAATCAACAATATATTACAACAATACAACAAAAGAAAAACGTCGCCCGAACTACAATAGAAAACCTATCGAAGCAAGAACGAGACAGCACCACAAAACACATACGCTAGACAGAAATAGATATAGTTTGCCAGTGTCGCGTTTGACAGTGAAAGTGCAATCAACTCAAGCGCATGTAGAAAGCCTAAAATAGTTTAATTTTCTTCTTTTTTAATTTTTTTGTCAGCACAATAGTAACAATGATTGGGTTTTTTAGTTTATTTATTGAAAACGAAAGTTATTTTATTGACCGGTTACGTTGATTCAGACAGTTTTAAATAATATTGTGACGTTAGTCACTGGTTATTTAAAAACTGTTTGACGTGAATTCTGACGTGCAGTAACTTAGTTTGGGTCTTCTGTCCAGCAGTGGAAGTAACAAGATAGAATGTAACATCATCCCTGTAATTGCCAAAGGGTTAGGCACAGGTGTTATAGTACACCCACATTTCACCAGTTATGCCAAAGTTCTATGTATAGACGCCAGCACACCAAGCTACCCCAAATTGTCAAATTTTCCCAGTTGAACATGAACCAACATATGTGATAAAGTTGAAAATCTATCAAAGAAATTTGACAGATTGGGGTAGCTTGATGTGCTGGCGTCTGTACTATAAGTAAGGCCCAGGACCTCGTGTTCAGCAGTGGTACTTGACGACCACTAGACAGGCAAGATGATGATGACTTGGAAGGACTTCACACCAGCAGGCTTAGCATGACGCTTTCTATTTCTATGAAGACTAGACAGTGCTGTTTCTATACAAAGTCACATTTCGTTTCTCCATTTTTGACATCGCACCGTAAATATCCTTCTACAATCTGTAATTTTGTCTTTCGTTTCTAACGATCTTTGTCTAGGTCCTTTTATATATAGACTATTTCAGAAAAAGATTTCTTCTCAAACTGTCAAAATCACACTGACAACAAACTTTCTACTCGACGGCCACAAAGTATATACGATTATCTACAAAATCATGATTCGTTTAGAACGCAAAACCGTGATAATTA
This sequence comes from Antitype chi, assembly GCA_947359405.1. NCBI lineage: Eukaryota > Metazoa > Arthropoda > Insecta > Lepidoptera > Noctuidae > Antitype > Antitype chi. The sequence continues at coordinate 16,301,893 of OX375830.1, forward strand.
ATAGAAAAACATAGCTATCTTCTCCTATTGTATATCATTTAGTTAATAGTCATATATATTCTTCCGTCGACAAATCAGTGCTGGTGCTAAGCCTGCTTATTCCATAATTCCAATATTATAACAAGCCCTTATTTCGCAACAGGTGATATAGTAGTTACGCAAAATGGCCGACATTATAAGCCTAAACAATTGTCCTAATGAAAAGCCTCCTGCATAAATAATGTTGTTGTTTGAAACAAAGTAATAATTAAAGGTCTGAGCCTGAACCATCGCCAGGAGGGTAGTTGGTAATTAAACTGTACAACTATAACTAGAGAAAATTGATGAGTTTATTATTTATTTATTTAATGTGAACTAAAGTCCTTAGTCCTTAGTGTTGTTATAGACTTCTAGAAATTACAGGCTGTGGGTATATCCTGCCCAAAACTTGTAAGCAGTACCTAACTAATCACTTTGCCATAAAATAGTAGGTTAACAGGATTCAACCTACTATGCTCAGCAGTGGTCTGCGATAGGCTGAATTGATTGATTGATTTAATGTACATTGCCATTTAAAGTTTTATCAAAGTTGGAAGGATGAATAAAAATCAATTTTGTTTATTTTAATTTTATTAGTAGGTGTTCCATATCGTAGGTAAATTTCACTCATCCTTCATAGAAAAGGGAGGATCTTCCGATCAGACGAGTGTTATGTCTGGTGGGCAACTGCCCGACATTTGTATATTTTTTTTGGAATTGCGTCTCGCAGGTCAACCTAGGAGGTTGTCGGCTACATGAAACTAAATTTGCCCGTGGCTGCCTCGATAAATTAAGGTCAGGGCTTATAAACTTAAAACTAATTGAATACATTACATGTCCAGTGGGGTACAGACCTCGGCTTAGGGTGTCGAAGAAAGAGGGTAGCAAGGGACGGGTTAAATCGGAATTAACCTGACGATTGATTTCGGGACATTGTCTGTATTCTAGTACAGCGGAAAATTCTGCTTGCGCGATGCATTTTATGAATTTTGCGTGACGTCAGTGTGATGCATAGTTCTTATGTGGCGATGCCGCTACACTATTAATAATGAAGGCCCTACAGAGATGAGACTGCTAACTGTACGTGCCTTGTTCGAGATCACTGCTTCAAGATTTAAATCCTTGACAAACTGCGTTTAAAAAGGGAAAATTCAGTTCATTATTCCATCACCAGAACTCACGGAATGGCGAAAGGAAACCTCTTGGACTACTACTCTACGGACCACTTCCTCTCACAGAGGGAAAACCTGTGTCCACTTCAGCAGTAGGAACGTTTTATGGTTCAGGTAATTTTTGAGATTCATAGGATTTTGATCCTTGTGTGCATGGACACAATGATCGCCGAGTGTGTTATGTGGCTCCTAAATGTTAACCATTGAATACCTATGCTAGTCAAGATCCAAGAGCAGTTTGAAATAAATGTTAATCGAATGTCATCATCATCATCTGCTTAGCCTTTTGCCAACTGCTGGGGTCGGCTTTCAGCAATACCCCTTTGTAAGACTGGTTGTCAAATTTTCGGGTTTCTGACGACCCGTAACGATTGACAAAATTCCACGAATGAAAGCCGGGACCAACGCTTAACGCCAAGCTTAACGTGCTTTCAGAGGCGGTCTTGGTATGTAAAGACGGTCACCCATCCAAGAACCCTTGCCGCTATTAATACTAAGCCAGGAGCCCCTCCAAAATTGTTATCTAATTTAAAATTATCAATAGGTACATAATCAATGATTGTTGGTGCTCCAAATATTTCGGAAGATTTTACTCTCATCAACTATGCCTTGAGACAAAACACACTGTCCCCAAATAAAATACGTAACAATAACAGGTTTGCTCAAACTGAGCACTTAGGCAAACAAGATACACGAATATAAACAAAGGTTTCTGTTTGGTAACAAACAACGTGAAATCTACGCGAATTTTAGGACAGGTGACAAATAATATTTTATTGTTTTGTCTCATTTGACATAACATAATATCACGCTAGTATTCCCCGAAGGGGAGGTAGAAGTATACATTTAATACACTCACATTTCGCCGGTTAACTTGGAGTCATGTATTGGGTGTGAGCTTAAATTACCATCAAGCGGGCAGAAATCTTAACAAAGTTAAGACTGACATCAGCGTAGCGGCATGATGGCCTACAGCAGAAAAGGTGCAAATATTCATAAGCTAGGATCAAAATTCAAATCCAATATAAACAAAAGCAGCGTTGCGATCATTGTATAGAAACTATGAGGGAACTTTTTCGGAGACCTCTGTAAGAGACAGTCGTTTCATATGTTAAATATTTCGCTTGTAATCCTGTGTCTTTATTATATAGGTTGAAGTATTATATTGTTCAAAGTATAAAGTGGTTTCTGTGGGTGGATGGTGATCGAAATACATATTTTGATTATACCGGAGTCTGGATTTGTGACCGCTTAGAAATTCTAAACAAAAAACAAAAAAAAATCCTCCATTCCCTAGCCCTATTATTGCTAAGCGCATGGCCCTTCCACGATAACATTTCTCCGTAGCCCTTCATAATTGACTGACACTCTCACCGCATACAAAAATAGAAGAAAATGGAAGTCACCAAAGAAAATGTAATGTTATTTCACTATCTATAACACGGATGTACGGAATCTAGATGTGGTGTGAGAAAACGTAACGGTTCTAAAACGGGCTGTAACTACGCAAAGAAAAGTCCTGACTGACTGACTGACTCATCAACGCCCAGCCCAAACCCTTGGACCTAGAAAGCTGAAATTTTGCACAGAGGTGCCATTTATAATGTAGACAAGGAATAAGGATGTATTTTTCGAAATTCAACCCCTAAGAGAGTTAAATAGGGGATGAAAGTTCCGCGCGGGCGAAGCCGCTGGCAAAGGCTAGTTAAATACATAGACTGTATACGTATTATTTTATTTTATTGACTGTCTCATCTGCCTAGTGAACGCAGCTGCTGAGCTTCTGCTCAGCAGCTGCGTCCATGACCAGGAACCAACCATGTCCATGAATCGATCTCAGGGCCGCATGGTCCTGGTCTCGATTCCTAGGTCAGGCAACGTGTTATTGGATTTTTCCATTCGGAATTTCTCAGTGGTAGCCCGGAGTCTAGATTTATTCCCGGTTGATAATTAGTTATCTGGTAGTTTGGCAAGCATTCCCATATCCAGACATCCTCTTAATTCGTTCCTACAACACTCATTTAATACCAAACACATTACGAAAAAAACTGATAAGTCTAATCTAATGGATAAGATCGGATAGTAATGAAGCAAGCTAGTCTATGGACCAATATCAATTTCACCTTTGATCATTTCAATTTTTCAATATGAGTACACTCTAAGCGCGATTTGACTGCCACATCTAGCATCTCTAGAGCTTTTTGGTCAAGTGTAAACTATTGTTTTATTTTTATTCGACAGCATTCAATGTCTCGCTCTTTATAATAGGGTTATTCTGAAACAATTTATAAAGACCTTTATAAAGATACGGACCAATTACAAAATAAGGCTATTAAAACAATTCTAAGTTGTTTAAAATACTTACGTATTAATTATGAAAATTCTTAAAAATCTAGGTTAGCTAAAAATATTTTAATATCTTAAATGCTTTAGTCACAGTCTGCTTATTCTCAACAATACTTGTTGTTACAAAAATGGGAATTTCTGTAATTCACTAAAAACTTTAATAAAATGATGTGTTAATTTTCGCCTTCTGCGTAATACCAGTAAAATGGCAATAACAATACAAAAGTTCCAAGTGTAATCTAAAAAAAAAATCAACTTGTCACTTGAAAAGTGTCAAGTGCCAGGCAATTTAACACTACGGGAGATATTATAATAACTATAATTTTATAAACAAACAGAGTGTGTAACTTTGTGTGGAATAGTTTTATAAGCTGACTTTACTTGTGTTTTTTTTTTCTTCAGTGTAATATACTTGTTATAGGTGAAGATAAAAGTAAATATTAACAGTAGTATTATAGTAGTATTATATTAATAGTATTTCAACATTAATAATTACATTTCGAGGTATCGTTGGTCCCATATTAGGCACAGCCTGTATTTTGAGCGCCATTAAATAGGGTAAAATATTTTTGATTTTTTAAAGTTAGTTAAAATAAAATAAAATTTGAAGTTGGCTACAGTTATACTAATTAGCCTCATCGACACTACAAAACTAAATAAACAAACTAACTAAACAAAAGATTACGGACGGGACCTAAATTATTTATAATATCTGCTTAGCTAAACCATAAATGTAACATAAGGTTGGTAGAAATGTCGCATCTGTTAGTATCGAGAAAATGAAGATCAAAGAAAACTGACATCGTTTCCAAACTGTAATTTCCAAAACGGATATCGCACAGTCAACCTATAATATTCCCACTGCTGGGCTAGGGCACAGACCTCTTTTTTGTGAGAGGGAGGAGCCCATAATACACCACACCGGCCCAGTACGGGTTGGGAATTGGCATGGCATGGTGAATTTTTGGAAGATTTCAATTTTACTTATACACCTTGCATATATCAATCGTTTAACAGAAAAAAAAATGCAAGCATAACTACAATTACTACCACATACCAAGCCACCATAAAAATACTACACATAACTACAATTACCAGCACATACCATCCTTACCACACAAAATAAATAACAAAACAAACAGACAAACAAAACCAAAACTTTCTTACAACAAATTGCAGAATCGCCACACTTTTTTACCACTCACTGAGATAGCTTCAAAGAAATTGTTCGGTCTTACTTCTTATTTTTTTTAACCAACTATATAAGCATCTCAGTCTCCCTTTCTTGCTTATTGCGCGAATCACCATCAGCGAAAATGTATCGAGAAGTGTCGGTTTTAGTCGCCCTGTGTGGAATAACCTTCGCATCATTACTCGATGGTGACATAGACCTGGTTGAAGGAGTGAGGTTAGCAAGAATACCAGTGACAAATTCTTTGGAAGATGAAGGGAGATCCTTCGGCGAAAATTCTCCTTTATTTCGAATGGCGAAGTTCTTGGAAGGACATGAGCTGCATGTGAAGTTACCTAATTTGATTGAAAAGGATCGTGTGACGCAGTTCCTGGCTGATTCGTTGAAGGTCGTCGATGAGAGCTACAAGGAGAATTCTGGTGAGTTATGTGTTTTGTTGCAAGTGTATTTTTGTGGTGAAAACAGCATTGGTTTGGATGACGTTCAATTATTTGGATAGGCTGCGATGGAAATTAAATGAATAAATTAATCAAAAGTTATATGCCATTACAGAATTTTTTGTTTCGAGTTAGAATTTCTATCATTTCCAACTCAAGTATGCATTTAAAAGTTTGAAAAGTGACGTAGTCTATATTAATATTTACTCCGAGAGACCTTAATTTCGAGCACAACAGTTGGTAATGGTCCAATTATTAACATTGGTAGAATCCAATATTACATTTAGAGGATCTCGTGGCTTTCGAGCAGGATAATCTATGCTTGCCGCAGTCGGTCCGTGGATGGTCGACTATCTTTACATACGGAGACCCCTCCGAAGCAAGTTAAGCGGTTGATATTTTTTTGTCATTTGTGGACCTATGACAATCGTTAGGGATCGTCAGAAGCCCGAAAGTCTGATACCAGACTTGTGGCGTATAGTGCTACCCAATAACTGGATTGTAAAGATAAGACAATTGCTCATCATTCCAGCCGAAAGACGTCCACTGTTAGACATAGGCCTCCCCCAATTTGAAGGGGGTTTTCCATAATCGCCACGTTTGGCAGGCGGATTGGCGATCGCAGTATGGTGGTAAAATACATAGAGAACGCTGCTGCCCATTCTCTAGTAAGTCCCTTAGTCGCCTCCTACGACACCCACGGGAAGAAATGGGATGGTGCTATTCTTTACGTCCGGCACCACACGGAACAGTTACTCGCTCTATGTAAAAAACTGACATCCATCTCTATCCAGTTGGGCTAGAAGCTGACCCCAAAAGTACCTGGGAAAAGGCAAGACAGATTATGAATGAATGAATTAATCAAATATTAGATTTATGTAAAAATCCATCTTCCAATCTTGACGATAATAGCAGCACTCTTTTTTTGGTTAATAGAGACGAGTATTTGGGACAAAAATTAAACCCACGTCCATTTTTCTTCATCATAATTATTTATCTTCCCGAAAAATAAAACTTCAAACAACAACCTGTCACTTAGAATGTCTGCAAAGTATTGCTCAACCAATTTCCGATGGAACGCAATTTCCGCTTTCCATCAACGTTCACTCAAGCGGGTTGACACTAAAGTGATTGTACTTTTATAATGGATAGATTGCGGTAGGGAAATATTGTTTTTTTTTTGTATTATGAGGGACTAAAATCGGCCGATTGAGGAGCCACGTGGCACTAGGCACGTGTTATTCGTAGCCTGGTAAAGGACTATATTGTGAATGGACAATAATGGATAAGTCTTTCGTGCATTTTACCAGAGACCTAGATAGAGACATTCTATAAGCAACAACGATGCGGTCTACAATGCATGGGACCTACATAAGCTACTGACAATCCTATGTAAATATAAATAGGAGATAACGTTGTATCATTGACAACAAGCATGGACAGATCACCAACAGTTTGTTAAAAAAATAATACAATCCGGATTCGTTACAGCTTCTCTTTTCGTCACTTCAGCCAGTCAGCTATTCACAGCTGATTGGCTAAGTTAGCTAGAGTGCGAGTTGTGGTGGGCCCAGGTTCGCTGCACTTAAATTTTAGTACTAAGTATTTTTATTGTGCTTTCATCAATCTTCTCATTTTATTTGCACTTCTGTAATGTAAACACAGGTCTCTCAACGACCACTGCAATGAAAGGTTCAATACCATTGCTATGAAATGATAATTTTTGTAAAGAGATCTTTTAACACACTTTTACATGTCAATATTTAAAAACTAGAGTAAGTACGCTGGCATTTCCTAGCTGACTGATCCCTGAGAAGAAATAAACTCAGAGGTCATGGTCCTTTTTAACGTATCTAAAAATGCAGGAACATGTCTGGAAGGGCCTTTTGAAGAAAGAGCTTTCAGCTGACCTGTCCCAACAGACATGATGCTTGTATCAGTCATCGTGTAGCTGCTAGAAATGTAACTCTCCACATACGTACTGGCGTTACCCGTTGACATTGACGCTTTTTACCGCGCTTTGAATGGGGTTTCCTGCCCGTTTTTCTTCATACAGATCTACGTTATGGAATGAACAACTAGCATCAACTTACTTACTAACTGATCGACTCCTTGACAGTTCAAAATATTGCATAAAATTGGTTTAATTGAAATACACACTTTGAGGTTGAAATTCTATCTCGAAATTGCCCCCTACGAGCGAAGTAGAAGATGCTTTGGGGCACGAATAAAATAAAATGTGCCCAGTATGTTAGCAAAATTTCTATGGAAAATTAATGAATGTAAGTTATCAGAAACTTAGCAAGCTAAACTTTGGGGCTTCAAGTATGAAGGTTGATAGAAGATACGGTTTGGATAATATTATGTAAACTTAATAATATAAAGCCTGCCTAATTTTAGCTTATATTTTTAAGCAATTAACCAGGTCAGTATTCTTAAATGTAGAATATCAAAAAGTTTTAATTGGTCACTAGTGGAGCTTCAAACATGTTGCGCCAACCTCAAATAAATTGGAATAAGTGTAGGAGAATGATGATGATAGTGGAACTAAACAATAATAAATGCTGACTAAGTAAGTGGTCTTGAACTAGAAGAGAACATTATTTGATAATGTTCAGCTAGTAGGCAGCTAAATTCGCCTATTTTAAAGAATACGATTTAATTATCAATCGTAATGATTATAAAAACCATCACTTATTACGGGTCTCCATGGATTTTGCGTTTTATCAAAATTATTTGCTAAGCAGATTCCGTTTTGTGAATTAGGATGTACCAAATGATTTCAACCTGTCAATTTTGTACCTACAGTAGGCTTATTCCCAGGAGCTCCAAATCTATCGTTCTCCAAACAATTTCTTTCCATACATTGATAACCAAGAGCTCCATAATTTTATTAGTAACTAGCAGCGCTCCGTGGTTTCACCCGCGTAGTTCCTGTTCCCGTAGGAATACGAGGATAAAATAAAGCCTATGTCACCCGGCGATAGTGTAGCTTCCCAACAATGAAAGAATTTTTCAAATCGGTTCGGTAGTTTCGGAGCCTATTCAATGCAAACAAACAATCAAATCTTTCCTCTTTATAATATTAGTATATAGATAATAATATTAAAATACTAAAATTGTTCCCAGCGGCTCCAAACTAAATTCCGTAAGGTCAACCAAACACAAATTGCAAGTCGCGTTAGTTACACCACTTATAATTCCAGAACGGCTGAACCAACTTTTATAATCTTTAATTTTTTGGATTTATCTCCGCCCCGAATAGCAGAATAACTATTAAACAGGGGAAAAATACAGAAAAAAAGGACAATTTATTTTCTCATAAATTTTTCGTGTCAGCTAGAAAACGCTCGAAATACCAGGTTGTCATAACTCGGTAAGAGTACACCTAACAGCATACAATATGGCAATGCTGCCAGCCTTTTGAGTACTTTTCAATCTGGTACTTAGAGCGCTTAAAGCGTTTTTTAGCTTCCGTGAAAAATTTATGACCAAATGAACGGTCCTCTTTTTTTCGTGTATATTTTCCATGTTAGAATAGGCATAAACATGTATCAATTGCAAGGGCGCAAGGTCGACTATTCTATTTTGCTATTGTAGATGTCAGCGCGGCAGGGCACGGGGTTGGGGATGGCAAGTTCAATATTGTCGGATTATTTGTTTGTTTGTTGAATCGTAAATTTATTATATTGTAAACGTATATTTTTTTGTGCAATTAGTACCTTCAAAGTTTTGGTGCTCATGGGAAATATTGTATTTAATATTATTATATTGCGTTTTTAATTTGGAGCCGCCGGGAACAAAATTAAAGAGCGCCTGGGAATAAGCCACTGTACCCATTTGATGTCAATTCATTTCGTTTTTCGCATTCAATTTCTGGTCATAGACCATTTTATGAATAAATATTGAAACCAACGATGCACATTTATATTCTTTTCCCCAGTGACTGGAAGAGGCAAGGGGGGCGGCGGTGGCGGAGGTGTGGCCCTGCTTGGCCTCATGTTCGCGAAGGCGCTTGGAGCCATTGGTATCGGCGGTCTGGGTCTACTGACTATGAAGGTAAGATATTAGTCTAATACTTGTGCGAGGATGGGTCACCAAAAACTACAGATTATCAGCCGTCCTTGAATTAGAATTGAATCAGATCATGTTTAGCTGAATTCGCTTGTTTTAAGGAACACGAGCAGTGATGGAGCAATGGTAACGGCCCCGACTTACTGAGTTTTAGGTCGTGGGTTAACGTGGTAACTCTTGTATGATAACCTTATCAATGGTTATAATACAAACATGGCACAGTTCGCACAATGGCTTGCATTACGTACTGTGAGGTAATTTACTCGTGCTTATCATAATCAGTACAATTTATGGCTTACTGATAATTTTTCCAGATTTAAGTCTTATGGGGATTTTCAATAATACAGAGGGCGTAGACGAGTGGCAATCACTTTGGAACCGTTTCTTATATCCGGTAGCTCTGCCGCCGCATATAATTAATTATACGGCTGACCGACCTCTCGATTACGTCACCGCCCCATTTCGCCGCGGGTGGTCCGCTCTTATCGCTAAGTCTTTTGACTTTTCCATCATAGCTATCACTGATAGGATGTCATTGTCTTTGTCTAGGCTCTCAGGAAGATTATTCTAATGTGGGCTAAATGAAAAAAAAAAAACCTATTCTTTTTCAATCAAATTGAAACATTGAGTTGGTCTGCACCCTATTGTGTAACACACTATTAATCAGAATCTGAATCATTTTGAAGGTTATTTATTGCTAAGCTATTGCTTCGTAAGTTTGAAAAATGTTGCAGCTCAACAACGTAAATAACGCAATGAATGTTGTTGAACTATCAAAATTAAAGCCATTTCTACTGTTGGTGTGTTACGAAATTATATATTCCACTGGCGAGGCATCTTCTTAAACTTAACAATTAAGACCTTTATTACCTCCGACTGCATAAGATTGCTCATAGTATTCAATCTAACAGTCATCCATTTAAAACAAGTTTCTTGTTTCCATCAATTTTAATTAAAGTCCACTTTTTAGGAAGTGGGGGTTATGAAACACTTTATTTTGATACCTCTATCAGATTTTGATAAAAAAAAATTTTTAAGACAATTTTGATAACACCCAGTGTCACTCCCACAATTAAGATGAATTCAACGGCACGAAATCAAGAACGGATCAAGCCGCTTAGGCTACAGAGCGTGCCATAGAAATATACTCACATACATACACTCGAAAAACATAACCCTCTTTCTGGCGCAGTCGGGTAAAAATAAGTCTGCTTGACAATCTAAAAATGCAATGAATGTTGTTGAACTATCAAAATGAAAGCCATTTCTACTGTTGGTGGGTAACGCAATTACTCCGCTGGTTGGCTAACAGCAATTTTTCAAACATGGATTTTTTTTTGCATTGCCAAAATTAAAGCGTTTGTCAATAGGACAGTGTTAAAAAATAAAACTGCAGTCATAAACGATGCGAAAACTTTCGCACAACTGCGCGAAAATGTTCGCGTCACAAAATCGTGCCCTCCGCGCTTTGGAAATACCGATGTAGTTTTGATTATTTTTATTTTATACAGAAAATAGCTTTGTTATTTGATTTGATGATGTACGTATGACCAGAAGACTAATTCTCATAATTATAAACGTTCAAAGTCTTGTCGCCATCATCTCACATCTCAGCGACAATCAATGTCAAAAATGGAGGAAAGTTACAGGTATTTATAACAGATTGCGACTAAGATCAGACTGTGAATTTTCTTAAAATTATGGGAATTCCCTCCTATGTATGAATGAACGTAAACTAAACAAATAATAATAAAAAGTAAAAAAATTGCACCTTAAAAAAATAACATAAAGAAACAGGTTCAAATAAAATAGGCCGAAAGGTAGTTACATTATTTTACATAGAGTTGCTACTAATACCTAAGCTAAGATAACTTAATATCTTGAGATATAGGTAGCACCCACCCTCAAATGGAGTATATAAGGATTGAAGCAGTTGGCGTATTGTAGTTTCTGCGTACCCCCATGTCCCCCATGGGTAGAAGACGATGCTCTATTTATGTATGTAAATAGTTCGTTTCATCGTGGTGGTATTCAACTTGAAACACGCGAATAGAGAAGTTGTGGACCAGGGAAACGGTCGCAAGTTACGATGAATTGTAGTGCGTGGCTTCGAACTCAAGCAGACACTTTATGTAAATTATTTCATCACCATTGCTCTCACAACGGTGAAGGAAAACATCGTGAGGAGACCGGCATGTCCTGGAACCAAACATTTTAAGACATAAGACATCCGCTAATACGCACTGGGCCCGTATGGATTATGAGCCACTCCATCTTACAGAGAAGAGTTGTTTCTTCCAGCAGTGGGAACATTATAGGCTGATTGTGGATTGATAACAGAGGTATGACAAATTTGCCCCCCTATCTAAAACCAGAAAATATTATTTTTCTACGAACAGTTCCTACTTACTAATGAGCCCCCACTGCTAATAGATCACAAGATATAAGTACAAGAGTAGATAATACTACAGAGACCAAGCTTCATACACTTCGACCATGCACGGACGTCAAAATATACCGGCAGAATTTTATCGTGCGCTGGATTTTCAAATCTCGGTGTTGAGCCGAGCATTGAGAATCCAACTAAGCGCATCACACCGCGTCAAAAGAACACACTGTTGTATTCTCAAGTATCGGCTCAAAGTACTATGCCGTCAAATTCTAAATGTGTCAGCAGTTTCTACTTTTCAAAAATAATTCTAATTCCCTTGCATTTTTATCCAGTTTTTGATTGTATTCGATTTTTTTTTTGGAATAGAATTGGTCTTCTGTCTGTCAGGCAGACGTGAACTGAATTGAACGTATCTGAGAGACTGATACACATAGCCAGATCTTGTAGAAATTTACAATCTACGTACACACAGTACAAACCTTAGTCTCTGTCGACTTACTCCTCTTGTACCACCAACTACGTCTAGTATCTAGCACACGGACCGTCGATTTTCTTCGTCACGCCGTGCGGACTGGCCCGCTTATCCGTAGTAATTACACACTTTTCCCAATTAAAATCACTGTGCAATCATTGTATTTTGTTACACTTATAAACACACGACATTTCCATGAACGTCTTTGAGTGGAAGTGTAGTGAAATAAATGTGGGGAAGAAATAAAAAAAAACTGTTTATATTGACACAGTTCGTTAAACGAAAACACCTACAATATGTCACATGAAGCATGAGCTTATTTTTTAAAATGTATTATAAAATGTTTTTTTTTACAACGAATACTTAAAGTAACAACACCATCATGTTTAAATGTCGATACCTATCACGTCTGCAGTTTCGCTAACTTACTCGTATTTAATTTAACCATATTGCTTTTGGTGTTCTTAATTAAATAAAATTAAGTATTTATCAGGATTAGGTAGCATAATCACCCTATAATGTTCCCACACACAGGCCTCGTCTCTGTGGGCCATAATCCACCACGCGGGCCTAGTGCGGGTTGGTAGATGTCACATGTCTTTGAATTTTTGGTTCTAGGACATGCCAGTTTCCTCACGATGTTTTCCTTCACCGTTTTGAGAGCAATGGTTATGAAATAATTTACACAAAGTAATGTGCCTGTCAGGATTCGAACCTACGATCTACATCTCGTAAGTCACTGCTTATTTCACTAGGCCCCCACTACTCGCAGTTAATTTAATTTCGCCGATTTAACAATCAGATGACAATTAATTTCCTTGACTTTTCAATCAGATAACCTATCTAGTAAAGTAATTATAGTCTCGATACCAGCAGCGGCCTGCTAAGCCCTGCCAGGGGTGCGGGTTGTTCGAAAGAGATACCGTCGCCCCTGGCACACAGGTAACTGAGGGAACACGGGTGGGTTTTAGTCAGTAAAAGTCTGACACGCTCTCCTGCTCCATACAGAGCAGGAGAAGTTATTTGATGATTTCCCAACCAACAAAAAAAAACCATTGCTGAGCTCTGAGTGGTAGATCTTTTCGAGGCACTTAGGGCTCGATCACACCTACCACAAGCACAACCATACCAGAACAAGACGTGGACGGGTGCTAATTAGTATGAAAATGCACCCATACACACATACACACGTTCAGAAGCCCTTTTTTACCGACTTTAAAAAGAAAGAGGTTCTTAATTCGTCTGTATTTTACCCTCGACATCTCCGGCAATTTTGTGTAAATTTCAATTTTCTATAAGGATATTTTATGCTTTAGGGGTATACATTTTATTGACTTTGTTTGGGCAGTTTCTGTGTTAGCTTCGATAACATGTATTTAATCTACTTTGTGTATCGTGGTAATGTTCTAATTAAATACTTCTCACTTACTGCTGACACCTGACCAGTATGCGAATAAGTGTGGGGTCGGTACCCATAACTAAAATGTGCAAATATGCACTGAATTTTATTGTTGTCACATAGTTTTCACTAATATAATATTATAACAAATACCTACCTTACGATAAAATAGTTTATAATGTCTACTTTTTTTACTCGGGCCGTTGCGTGAGGCCCCTGCAAGTGCGGGGTCTTGGGCAGGCTCTGCTCGCCACCTCCTGAGGCCGTTACTCTCAGTATCGACCTTCATATTTCAATTTCTTGAAAAACATAGATGACGTAGCCTCTGAAGTTAAATGCTCGTGAAAATAATTCGCATGTATGATTTTCTTCTTCATTTTTATAAGTAATAAAATGGTCTTTCAGACCATATCACGGCCATGGTTGCCAATCTCAACCAACACTAGCCTTCGGCGCAGAAGATATTATAGTGTACAAGTGTGTGCACAGACAGAGGTGCACTCTTTCTCTTCCCTCACTCTCATAGTCTGATGGCACGGCATACAATTGACACGACCGGAGATCAGACGCAGGACCAACGGCTGAACGAAAATTCTAAGTAACATCTCGGAGTTTCTTAAGTTGGCGGTATGATCGCCCATGCCTTGGAAAGGACATTCATTATTATACTAGTACCTACTTAAATCTGCCTTTTCTAGCCCTTTTCCAACTATACTGGAGATGCACCAGTATTAAGAAACAACTCTGTCTGACCTTCACAACCCAGTTTCCTGGTAATACGATGATACCCTTTAGTGAGACTGGTTGTCAAATTTTCAGGCTTCTGTCGACCTAAAACTATTGTCAAACATAAAAAAAATTACAATGCCGGGACCTGTCAATAACCGGATCGATCGACCCGTGCGGCTATTATGACTTAACCGCAGGCTCTTACTGGTAATTAAATAGTGGTTCTTCATTCCAAAAGCCAGGAAGTTGTTACCATGCAACTTAATTAGGGCAACTCTGATTACAACTTTATACAGTGTGTCATAAAAGGGAATATAATAGTGGCTATTATTATGATTATTATAATAATATGAGGTTCTTTATTATTTAATTAAGTTTCGCGTGGTAATGAGGAGTGTGTAGCTACATGTGTGGTAGATAATTATGATGAAGTGGCAATATAATAACCACGATAACATTGCAGTCTTTTTTAGGGTTCCGTACCCAAAGGGTACCAACGGGACCCTTTTACTAAGCTTCCGCTGTCTGTCCGTCCGTTTGTCCACCCGTCTGTCTGTCAGCGGGGTGTATCTCATGATCTGTAATAGGTAGACATTTGAAATTTTCACAGAATGTGTAGGTATTTATGTTGCATAAAAATAAAAACAATGTAAAAAATTAAAGGGGGTCTTTTTTATGGTGGGAAATCATCAAATAACTTCTCCCGCTCTGGGTGGAGCAGGAGGGCGTGTCAGACTTTTACTGACTAGAACCCACCCATGTTCCCTCAGTTGCCGGTGTGCCAGGGGCCGCGGTATCTCTTGTGAGCAACCCACACCAAGGGAGTCTCGATACAAGAAATGTTTTTTTGCCTTGTGGCACGGAACGCTTCATATGCGAGTTCGACTCGCATTTGGCTGGTTATTTATATTTTTTATTTTGAAATGGGGCAGCTCTTGACCTCGATCTCGCCTGGTTTAAAACGGTGGTTGAAGTCTATGATGGAACGCGCATGTCCAGAAGATGTCTATTTACTCTTGCTTTTTAAAACGAAGTTTTAGGCTATTTGAATTTATTTTCAGCTAGTTTTTTAGTTCACTGAATATTTTACGAAAACTATTTTTACTTACACAAACTTAGCATCACGCCTTTTTTCCCCCTAGGGTTCGGCAGAGGTATACTTTATAGATGACCCAAATTTTGCTGTTATAGGGGCGACCCTATTGCCATTAGCCGGGCACTATTCCAAACTACGGGCTGCTACTTAGTAATTGTTAGTAATACAACAAACGAATAAGTATTCAATATCAACCACGAAATCATGCAGCTACGTGCATTTTTGTAATACTCCTCTTAATGAAAATAATTTTATTGGTCTCCCCAGGCTCTAGCTGCATCAGCCCTGGCACTCATGCTGGCAGCCATCGTCGGAGTCAAGAAGCTGACCTCCCATGAAGGAGGTGAAGACCACCAGGTCATCTACGCAGGGCACCACGGTCACCATAGGCGAAGGAGAGATGTCGATGACGTCACACCCCTCCCTTATAGGGGGTGGAGGCAGTACGAGGGTAGTTCGTAAGGTAGATAAGTATTTTGTGGGTGTGTGTAATTTATTGAAATAATTTATTAAATTATTGTTTTTTTATTTGTAGGTGTTTTATTTTTGTAATGTTAAGGTGTGTGGTTAGTTGGATTTAGAAATTTGCCTTTGTTTATTGTGTAATCAGACCAGCGTTGCGCGACCCTAATACATTCATTTCCATGAAGTTTTCCTAGAAATTGTTCTATATGAGTCGCGTCGTACTGTCGCGTCTCGCCTGTCTGCGGGAACTTTTAAGCTAGTTTTCTTACCTAGACACCAGAAAAAATTAATTATGCTAAAACGAATGACGTAATGATATCAAAATATGTAATTATCTTTTCTCATTATTTGGCTTCAACCTTATCCTAAACATGTGATATTATAAATTCTTTAGAAAGTTTGTTTTAGCACACAGATGACCATGACCTAGATGGAAAACAATTTTCTGATATTCAATCATCAATATCAGAAAATTGTTCTCCATCTTCATCATGAAGGACTGCTTTCATTCCCAGTCTATCTTCCACCATTAAACGTTCAGCATTCAAGTCACGTACTATCCTCCCCTACCATGGAATGTAGTCACGATTGCTAAACCCCATTGGGGGTAAATTGATACAAAGCGATGGATGCTCTGGGGCTTACAAATGGCGTGAGGTTTTGATTCGTTATGCTTCGTTTACACGGAGACGATCTGAGGGGCAATTCTCATAATTTTAAGAACGTTCACAGTCTGATCTCAGTCTCAATCTGTCGAAAATACCTCGAGTTTTCATACATTTTTGACAACTTCTTCACGTTTGAATGTCGCTGAGATGACACTGCGACTAGGTTGTGAACGTTTTTAATTACGAGAATTGGCCTTCACTTTGTATTACACTTCTATATTCCATTCATCATTATTCTTATACCTTACTCTGATTTATTTGCGATCAGCGGAACATGTATTCTTCCATACGTGGTAGCCTTTCTAACCATACCATCATTCACACAGCCTATCCATGGTTTTATAGAGGTATGAGGAACAGGGTGTAAAGTTCGCTCATACTCTATGGAAAAGGGAGTAACCTCCGACCAGACGGGTGCTGTGTCTGGTGGGCAACTGCCCGACAGTCGATGTCGGGATGTTGTACCTATGCAAATCGCACGGAAACCTTAACTGCGCGATCTAGGATTTCTATGACGTGTGTCTTGCGTAGTTCGCCTCTGGCATTGTAGATGGCGCCACTTCTCTTTTTGTATTTCTACATATTGTTGCGAAGTATTTTTCTGTAGTGTCGCTACAGTTTCTTTATTCTTCCCTTAATCTTATAGCCATCGACATGCATACTCAAAACTATCCTCACGACATTTTCCTAATTCTTCTGCCCGTACCCATACCATGACAACCCATTTCCACACAACGTTTTAGTTACCAGTGCCACTTTCAGACTTCCTCCTATGCTAGCTTCATCTTTCTAACTCACCCACTTTGACAATTCAAAAGTGCCTGTAATTGGTTTATTTGAAATAGATGCTTTGAGTTTGAGTACTCATTTCTTATTCTACCCATTCGTCTAACACCACAAATGCCTCCAAGCATTCTCATCTCAGCTGAATGCAAATGCCTTTTATTCAATCTTTTTGTGACCCAATATTCTGACCCATACGTCATATTATGTGTGGTTTCCATTATTCGTACCAAAAACAAATGCAGTATGAAACACTACCCTGCACTATTAAGTACCAAAATTATACAGTTAAATAATATATTTTTGTGTTGGATTTGGGTGATGAGGGAAGCAATAAACGGAAAAATCGGATAAATTTTCGATATTAATATTTGCTACTTATTGGTATTATAACATGAGACAAACTTAAGTATGCAATGTATACGTAGCAGTGATAAAATTATATGATCATACGGAACAAATATTTTTATGATCTACAAGTAGTTAGTAGTATCTGTTTGTGTATGTGAGTTTAAATGTTTGTAAACGCACCCACAATACAGGAGAAATTCCTAGTGTGGGGCAAAGTTATTTAAAAAAAAAATCTTTAAGAGACAAAAGTTGAAATCAGTTATCATCATCTCTCTTGCCTTTTCCGAATTACATAATTATGTTGGGGTCAGCGTCCAGTCTAACCCGATGCAGCTAAATACCAATATCTTACAAGAAGCGACTAGGTACCTATTTGATCCCCACAACACAGTTAAGTACCTACGGGGTAACACGATACCCCTTCGTAAGATTGGTTGTCAGACTTTCGGGCTTATGAGTACCAGTAACGACTGTCAAATATTCTCGAATAACAGCTGGGACCAACGGCTTAACGTGCTTTCTGAGGCACGGAGGAGCACGACGCCCCAAAATTTTAACTTGAGTATCATCTGTAAAAAGCTTATATCTACTGGCTGTACTATAATTTAAAATGTATTATTATCTTGAATCAGTTCAGCAAAAATACAGAGCGTAGCAATAATTATGTACATAGAACCACTAACAACGAGTTACGAAAGAAAAAATAAAAGACTATCTCGTTTCTCTTTAAAGAATTTTATAATAAGCCCCACAAAAAACTTAAAATAAGTAAATAAACAAAAAAGGCCACTTCTCTTGAACAACCGATACACTTTCACCAGTTTTTAACGATTTTATTTTATTTTTAAACGCCTTTCACCAAGAAATTGGTACAAAATGAACAAAACTGACTTATGTCAATGTAGTTGCGACATTGCATTGTAGGAACATAATAAATTGATATAATACTATTGTGATGATGACGTATTTTACGATTGCTCGCTGATTTTAAACTTTTCAGTCACTAAGATTTTCTCCTCTGTCACAGGTCGGTTATAATACTTTGGGTTATTTCACATAAACCAACATCAAGATCTGGAACAAAGAGACCATCTGCAGGGCCAATAATTCGTTTCTATCAATCTACGAGGTAATAATTTTGTGTATGAATTAAAGTAGGTAATCACAGAGTCACAGAGACACACAGAGTCCTATGAAGCAGGACCAGCATGTTTTCAAGCATTCTTATCTTGGATATAATCCTCTAATTTGTAATTTTTATGAGATTTTTTTTAATTTAATTGCAATACTATATCGCAAGGTAATTTGTAATACCTAGCCCATATAAGATGTACTCTACTTCAGAAAATCTGAAAAATGGTTGATTTATTTTATCTGCATTTATAGTATTAAAGTTATGGCTATCACTTACCTAACAGATAGTCGACATATAAAACTCGAGACTATCAATAGTTTAGTAACTATTTTCCATAATACTCAATTACTACTTAGTCTTCCTGGTCAGAGGGAAGACCAAAGCAAAGGAAGCAGCCAAGAAAGTGCTGGACTTAAAATGGAAGTGGACTAGACACGTCCAACGAGTAATATACGTCAGATGGACGAATATCACCACGAACTGGTATCCTACAAAACATAAAACGCAGACTAGGTAGACTACACATAAGATGGAGTGATGTTATAGCAAAGTTAGCCGGCAGAACATACTAAGAGCTTAGTTGCCAGAGACAGATTAGCTTGGAAATGGCTAAAGGCTTTTACCGATATAGATAGCAGTCTTTGTCACCTTAGACAGATTCATCATCATCATCATCATCATTTCAGCCGAAAGATGTCCACAGCTAGACCTAGGCCTCCCCCAAGCTCCGCCACTTCGACTGGTTCTGTGCTTCCCGCATCCAGCGGACTCCTGCGGACCTCACAAGATCATCGGTCCACTTTGTGGGAGGCCTTCCAACTTTACGTCTTCCGGTACGCGGTCGCCACTCCAGAAATTTTGAGTTCCATCGGCCATCTGTTCTGCGAGCAATGTGCCCTGCCCACTGCCACTTAAGTTTGGCAATTCTTCGGGCTATGTCGGTTACTTTGGTTCTCCTACGGATCTCTTCATTCCTGATTCGATCACGCAGGGAAACTCCAAGCATAGCCCTCTCCATTGCCATTTGGGTGACTTTAAGCCTTCTTATGAGGCCCATTGTGAGCGACCACGTTTCGGCAGACAGATTGTTATTTCTATAATAATAAAAATGTAGAAAAATAGGATATAAGTGTATGGACAATCGGTTCACAAGTGAAAATTCAGAAGTTGGTAAATCAATCAACCCATATCTTTCTACAAGGAGACGATTTTGTTTTTAATTTAATTTTTATTTTAATATGACCACCCTCAAAGTAGGTATATCCTTTCCAATAAAATAAGATTAAAATCGGACGACTCTGTAAAAGGTACATAAAGCATAAAAAATATACGCCTTGTCCTCTTTTAACGTCGATTAAAAATAAAGGTATTTTATTTTATTTACTATGGTTGATGGGGCTGTAACCTCGTCCCTTTATAATGTGCTTGAGGATAGTGTGCGGAGATAAAGAAAACGCTTCTTTCGATTATATTGCTTCTATTATGAATGATAGAACTAACTAATTAGAAGAAGGTAACAATATTGTCTAGACCGCGACGCGACAGAAATGTATCGCACGTAAAGTATTGCCAACACCCGGTGTTAGGGGCTGCTGCGGTCAAAGAGCCGCGCGGCACCAGCCTTCCGGCCGCGGCGAGCGGCGTTGGCGCGCGAGTCAGAGACGCGTGGCGGGGTCAGCTATCCCTCTCCTCCCACGTCCCCGCTCATGCGTGGTTGAGGCGCGAGTGCGCGCTAACAATGGTCTTCCTGTTGATGGTAGGGATAGTAGGGGAGAATTAGGTAATAACAGCATAAAAATAACGATTATGATGGTGATAGTCTTTAGAATGGTCAGGAGCGTAGTACTGGCGTAACCAGCGTGTGTGTAAGACCAGATTTATGAGCGTCGACGAAACAAAAGGAGTATGTAAATATATTAGCAAGTAGCGTTCAGTAGTCTCTACCTACCCTCATGGGAAGAAGTCGTGAGTACCTATATATATAAATGTACGGTGGGCTGCATCATTGGGTACTCCAGTTGTATTTAAATTTTAATATAACTGGGGTACCCAATTGATGCAGCCCACTGAACCCACTGGAAACGGTGCTGACTGCTAAGTTTTAAAGTCTAATAAATAATGTAGGTGAGTATTATGTTCGTTGAAAAAGATCATATAGACAAGTATACCTGAGCACTAAATAAAATCGCCTAATTTAAAAAGTTAGAGGCCACATCCGTTAACAAATCAGCCTACAATGTTCCCACTGCTGGGACACAGGCTTCCTCTCTGTGAGAGAGAGTGGACCGTAATCAACCACGCGGGCCCAGTGCAGTTTAGTAGATATCACATGTCTTCGAATTTTTGTTTCTAGGACATCCCGGTTTCCACAAAATGTTTCCTTCACCGTTTTGAGAGCAGTGTTGATGAAATAATTTCCACGAAGTATAGCGCCTGCTCCTACAACTCGTAAGTTGCGGCTGTTATCACTGGGCTACCACCGCACCATCCACCACCACGCCTTCTAGTAGTCTCAAATTGTACTACAACAACTGTACCTTAACGTGAAACGTAGAACTTTCTCCTTTCTCTCACTTTCCTTGTATCCAACTGGTTACACTCAACTTTTGATAGATGGCGCTCTTACGACACCACTCACTTTACTTTTTCTAGTCTTTAGTTTCATAAAATGCCAACTAGACGTCATGGTGAAGGACGCTACAAACTCTTTCAATGTATGTACCTTTCTCTTCACGTACTTTTGAAATCATTTCATAGATGGCACCATGATCGTTTTTATCACTTTCACGTCTTGTTCTCCAGTGCAGAGTATTTTATGCGTAGTGATGCAAACATTGATAATTTCACATATAGTTCAAAACCGTAAGTTTCAGTTTTAGACCTGGCCAAATATCAGAACTGGATAGTTATTATGTAGGTATGTATATAAAGTTTAATGTCTAGACATAATCTTGGTCAGATCATGTGAAGAACTTGTAGATTGGTGTCTGAAATGGTCTTTTCAGGAAATAAACACAGATTGAGTGGAGCTGTCCAGCACCCTAATTGCGTAACACGCAATTAATCATAATGGGTTTCATTTTGACAGTTTAATAATATTCATTGCGTTATTTACGTTGTTGAGCAGACACATTTTTCGAACATAATATGTAGCAATGGTTTAGCCATTTGTTTCAAAACGAAACAGATTTTGATTAATCGTGAGTTAGGTACGCAATTAGGGTGCAGTAAGTGCACGCATGTATCAGGTAAGTATCAATATTATGCAGCTGAACTCAGAACTTACGGAGCTTAACAATTCGATGAAAAATACCAAAGAAAGGACATTTGGGTAGGCGGCATACTTACTAACAAAATGTTGTTTTTCTAAAACAGCGTAGAGAAAGAATTTGTACATGTACCGCACGCGTTTAGCCCCGCCTGTTATCAAAAGTGAAGTTGACATTCATCCCACATACTGTGTATGGCGTAAAGCAGGTTACTGACGTATAGTGATGCGTTTTACTCGATGTCTCGATAGACTTGCGAATAAACTTTCGTAGTTTGGGGCTCAATTGCGAAGAATAAAAGTGAAGAATAACATATTATTTTTCTAATTAGATGATAGGAAAAAATTTAAATATTGTTATTACTATTTTGTTTTTACGCTCCCAAATTCTAAACGTGCAAATTGCCTAATACATATGTCCGGAATTGTCAATTCGCCCTAAAAATCATTAATTTCGTGCGAATCGCCCATAGAAAATAATTTATTACTAGAAGTCCCCCAGCGGTCGAAATTCGAATAAAATTCATTTAAATAAAAAATCATTATTATAGAAGAAATATTAGCTTTCTGCAGTACTTCTACATATAAACTTTAGCTTTGTCAAATTTCATAGGTACTCCTATATGCCCGATGAAATAAAGCCAGATTATGTCAATCAAAATTCTTAAGATTTCACCGTCTAAGTCTTTCTAGTCACAAAAGCTACTAGGATCAATATTTAGTTTATCCTCATGAACTAATAAACTGTAAAAAAAGACAAATAAAGTTAAGTAACTAATAATAAAAATCCTGTGTCGATATTCATAGAGTTTCTTGTTGCACATCACTAGACAATATAGGAAGTAGTCATAGCCACAGTATGTAAAACTATGTCACAAGTTGATGATAGATGAGATCGGAATGACAACCGAAGGCCGCCATGGCTCACGCACAATGGTCCACTTGAAGGACTAAGTGCGGAAACCAAAACCCTTAACATAGAACATAGAACATAGATGAGATCGGATGATTCGACAAAAAAATGCACATCTTCTACATTGTACATCCATACTGAAGTGAATTTCACTTGTAAATACAGTGACGTTCTATAAAACAGTATTGATTCCACGACAAAAATTGTCTCTTTCAACTTGAATAGATTCATTTTATATAGGTAGATTCTTTTACATATTGTGAATGAGAGAACGTTGTAGGCCTTAGAGACTAGATTTGTAGACGTTTTTCTATTCTGTATTTTCATTCCTCTAAGTACCTGGTACTTATTGACTGGCCTGCACTGTCCTCCCATACCTATTATCACTGTAATTTGAAAACATTGTAAAAGCCAATTATTTTTAAAAGAGTAACCGTGGAGTTTCTTGCCGGCTCTTCTCCATAGGAAACGACAAATTGGAACCGTGCACCTAGCTTCTGACGTTTCATAAGTGCCCATGCAGGCTTATGTGAAATAAAATATTTTGATTTTGATTTTTGACTTGCGGAATGTTCGGTATAAGCTAACCCTGTAGGAGTTCAGCTTTTCAAGGATGCTTTTAAGGGTTATTGTACAAAAACAAAAATAGCAGACCTCGTTGGTCTAGGTCGCAAGAGGTACTGTTGAGCATGAGGCCTGCGTTCAATTTTCAGGTCGGGCAAAGTGATATTAGGCGATTAACACACGGCACCGCGCACCGCCGCGGCGTCAGAGCACTCGTCCGCGCGGTCGGGCGGCATACGTGTGTTAGGCATCAACGGATTTATTAGAGACCAATGCGACATGAGATCCGCTTCACCGCCTACCGCGGCGGTGCGCGGTGCCGTGTGTTAATCGCCTTAGGTTTTTTTGTCTGGAATTTCTCAGTAGCAGGCCCGGAGTCAAGATTTGTGCCCGGTTGATACCAATAGACTCGCAGCCTATTACATGGGACTTCAATATATTAAACTAACTTTTGCCAGCGGCTTCGCCCGCGCGGAACTTTCATCCCTATTTAACTCCCTTAGGGGTTGAATTTCGAAAAATCCTTCATTTTTTCTTGTCGACATTATAAAGGGAACCTCTGGGCAAAATTTCAGCTTCCTAGGTCTAAGGGTTTGGGCTGGGCGTTCATGAGTCAGTCAGTCAGTCAGGATTTTTCTTTTTATTTATTTACTCGTTTATAGAAGATAGATTAAAAATATTAAATATTATTATATTTTAGACTTTTCCACCATCGTTATTGCTAATAGAATGTAACTTTGTCTGAATGCTCTAGGTATCTTTACTTTTATTGGTTTGGTCTTAACCCAATTTTGTTTGCCTACTTTTCTTCGTCAAAGTAGGCCTAGATATTACCTACCCATAGAAGGTGAAGTAAGATTTCCCTACTGCCGGACATCCTGAGGTGGACAGAGGAAGCGGTCATTATAAGAAGCGGCGCACGCAGCTGCGGGCGACCTGCCGCGGTGGGTACAGATGTAAACACAACTATACAGTGGGCACGCCACGATAGCGGCGGTAAGTCCCCTCTTTGAGAAGTGGCTTGAGAGGCGGCACGGCGTCCTCACCTTCCGCCTGACGCAGGTCCTCACCGGACACGGTTGTTTCAGGGGGTTCCTGTTTCGAATAAGGCGGGAGTTCAAAGTTCATCTAATTCCATTGATGACTTTTTCATGAATTAATTAGGAGTTTAGTGTCACGCAACGTTTTAAGAACAATGTGGTCTCCATTGTCCTGCTATACAGGAAAAGTTTTTATTTAGCTGGGGGGTCTAGAATGATATGCTGAATTCATGGTTACAGTTTGCGTACTGGATATTTTTTTTTCCTGCATAGTTGTGGTTTTTTTTCTTGGGGTGGGAAATCAAATAACTTCTCCCGATCTGGGTGGAGCAGGAGGGCGTGTCAGACTTTTACTGACTAAAACCCACCCGTGTTCCCTCAGTTGCCTGTGTGCCAGTGGCCGCGGTATCTCTTTTGAACAACCTGAACCCCTGGCAGGTATCGGCCCTTGCGGGCCTCATCAGTTGGTGCTGACATCTTTTTGAGGCGCGCGTGGAACACAACGGGCCGTCGACCCGGGCTTGGTCCTTACCGGACAGCGAGCTACCCATTACTGAAGTAGGTATTAGAACATCATCAAGATACATAAAATAGATTAAATAGTTACTATAGAAGCTAAAGCAAAATCTACCACAGCAATGTTAATATTTATATAGGACCCCTGAGGCATTCCTACCCTAACAATTACATATTTTTTTGCAATCGATCCAAAACTTGCTGGAGATATCGTGGAATGTACAAAAAATATATCAATCCAGACGTTTAATTAAAAACTTTCGCCTTTTTGAAGCCTGTTAAAAATACTTAAGTACTTACTAAAAATAACATTACCATTATTCTAATTATTTTGTTCATAACCTCTAAATTCATCGCGACTGTACCAATCCAGTATCGTCACTGGCCTTGTTACGTTAGAAACCTAGCTCTATACATATACATAGGTACTGAGATACTATACTATCAGTGGTAGCTATAACCACTATATAAAATAGTCGTAAACTTAGCTGGAATGTCGATTTCCTAGCCCGTAGGCTTAGCTTTATTACTGGGTAAGCCACCATGAATCAAATAAGTGATTTTGATTGTTTATTAGAAGGTCTATTACTTTGATTCTATTACTAGTTTTGGACCTGTAAATTTTTTTTCGTTCTTAAAACCTTTATCGTGCCATCAACGCACACGAGCAAGAACACTTATTGTATAGAGTGAGAAAAACTGGTGAAAAGGGGACTTAAGTTTGGACCTCAGTCAAGTGATTGCGCTATAATAATTAAGGAAATTAAGTTTGTAAACAACTTAAACTACCCCTAAACTACGAGTAATTGCAGGGTTTGACTCATAAGTAAACAAAAATACTACAACAGGAGTTGTATTAGGTATTATTTTCTAACGCTAATATGTGACTAAAAACAAAATAGCAAACAAACTACGAACGAAATCCTTTTTGTAACCCTTTCTCTGCATACGCCTAAAAGGTATTTAAATTCGGATAAGTAACATTTTCCACAAATCCGCAAACCGAAAGACAGTTGACACGCATTTATATTATTATTCCACAATCGTAATCTTTTAAAATAGGTGCCGTTTAGTTCGATCTATTGAATGTAAATTGGCGTATTCTTGGGCGGCATACCATCACATCTGAAAATAGAGATCTGAAGAAAAGTGTACGAAATGGTAGCCATGTGGTATCGGCTTCGACTTACGAGTTGTAGGTCGTGAGTTCGAACCCTGGAAACTCTACTTTGTGCTTTTGATTTCATCACCAATGCTCTCAAAACGGTAAAGGAAAGTATCGTGGGGACACCTGACCTAGAACCAAAAATTTGAAGACATGTGACATACACCAACCGGCACTGGGCCCGCGTGGTGGATACGGCCCTCTCACTTTT
Organism: Antitype chi; assembly: GCA_947359405.1. Classification (NCBI taxonomy): domain Eukaryota; kingdom Metazoa; phylum Arthropoda; class Insecta; order Lepidoptera; family Noctuidae; genus Antitype; species Antitype chi. Next base: position 16,328,299 of record OX375830.1, read on the forward strand.
ACAGAGAGGACGCCTGAGTCCCAGCAGTGGGAATATTATACGCTGATTATGCAGACGGAATAAAAAAGCTTTGACTTGGACTGTCAACATGGTTCAAGGTTTTTATTACGTCGAATTTTTTAATTAAATTTACTTACCTCTTTGATGATTTGCATACTGACATTCACGTTGGTTAAACATATTTAATTTTGTAAAAGGTTTTAAACAAATTCTGAATATGATATCTCTTTTTAGGCAGTACTAATTAGGAACGTTACTTTACCTAATTTTCATAGGACAGATTCACTCAGCTGTTTATAAATATTCATGTTTATGGACGTAGAAACCATGAATAATAATCTCATTTATTTACATATAAAATTATAAGTGTAACAACCATGCATAACATAAATTCGTAACATAATGTGGTTACGCTTTTACCTTCATTTTACTCTGCTCAAAATGTTCAATTACTCCAGAAAAAAAAAGAAATGATATCAAACCAACATCCAACACTCATCATGGCACCCCATTTGATGCACTATCAGACACACGATATAAATGTGTAGGCAATTTACTTGGAAAGTGCGTCGCAGCGATTTACCTCGAAACATACAAACCGGACACTGCGCGAGCTCGCGGATATTTATACGAGTTTAAATGTAGTAAGCATTTGTAGTGTTAACTTTTGAAATGCGAATGGAACATGGTATGAGAGTTTGACTTATCTTTGTTTCGGGTTCCGTGTAGATACGCAATGATATGGCTAAGGGTTTTCGGGGGGCGATATCGTGATTTTAATGTTTTATTTTGCGTATATGAGGTTATATGAATATTATGTTTTCATAATGTCCATCAATCAGTCTGTACTTTGGGCACGCCACGATTACGGCGGCAAGTTCCCTCTTTGAGGAGTGGATTGAGAGGCGCCACGGTGTCCTCACCTTCCGCCTGACACAGGTCCTCACCAGACACGGTTGTTTCAGGAGGTTCCTGTTTAGGATAAGGCAGAACGCCCGGGTGCTTCCACTGCGTAGATCGCCCTGAGAACACGGTGGAGCATACAGTGGAGGTCTGTCTAGATTGGGCGAAGCACCGCCGTGTCCTTGTGGAGGCGATCAGCGGCAGCGATCTCTTGCGTCCAGCCCTGGTCCAGGCCATGGTACGGAGCGAGAGTGCCTGTGTAGCCGTCACTTCCTTCTGAGAAGCAGTAATGATTGCGAAGACCTAGGCGGCGCACCTGAGGGAAAGGCAGTATATGCGCCCTCACGGCCCTAGTCGCCGCAGGAGACGCCCTGGGCGTTGGGAATCCCCAGCTGATTCCCAGCCACTGTAGGCGCGGGCTTGCGGATAGCGAGTAATGGGTAGTTCGCTGTTCGGTAAGGACCAAGCCCAGATCGACGGCGCATGGTGTTCCACGCGCGCCTCAAAGAGATGTCAGCACCAACTGGTGCAGGTTGTTCGAAAGAGATACCGTGGCCCCTGGCACACAGGTAACTGAAGGATCACGGATGGGTTTTAGTCAGTAAAACTCTGGAACGCCCTCCCTCTCCATCCAGAGCGGCAGAAGTTATTTGATGACTCCCCAACAAAAAAATAAAAATAATCATCAGTCTGTACTCTGCTTCAAAATAAATATAAACTTTTTCTGACTATTCGACAATCTACTAAAAGGTCTACGGTATATTTTGATGATAGAAAGTAAATACATTTATTTGCACTAAACATGACGCATATAGAAAAGATAAAGCGCACCAAAACAGATTGGAGATGATGATACCTACATTTCAATGCTAAGCTGCTACCCAATCGCCCATCCACGACCGGAGAATCTAATCACAACCACTATTTTAGAGCAGTACATCTGTTCCAACTCTAAAAAACAAACGAATAACGAAAGTGCAATAAGCAAATACGCATATACTTTCAAAAACAAGTGAATGGACTTGGAGCGTACACACATTGTGATTCGGAGACACGCGTGACGGCCATATTCAAGTAGATGCCGGTAATTTGACATAGATTTTATTCTTACACGGTAACATTGACAACGTATGGAGGAATGCGGGTCAAGTTTGAAGCAAAAGTAAGGAATGTTCTGCAGGTTGGAGTGTACTGGCCCATTTGAGTTCGTAAGTTCGTTTTCACTGCATGCAATTGTATGCTTAAATAATAGCTTTCAAGAGAGGCGATAATTAAACGTACTTCAGGAAGTCAGCTCTGCTGCCAACTTACAGCCTTTAAGGGAGAAAAAGAAAAATTACATGGATTAGCGTAATTTTAAGAAGCATCATTCAGAGATCATTCGTGACTCATCCATTTCTATTGTGAAAAAGCTAAAATAATCAATTCTCAACGCGACATCAGGAAGGATATAAAGAAATGAAAATGACTGATAAATTAATAATCTAATGTCTGCCGCATATCACATGAGCTGTGGGCTTAATTAAAGAGCTGGAAGGGTTCGAGACCCATTAAAGGCTAGGTGATACCGTTGTAGACCAAGGCAAAGACGGTGGGATTACGCCAACCGATAGGACTAGCCCAAAATTAGCAGAGAACAAAATTGTGCCGACAAGAGATAAGTTGGTTTTTGGTCTACCGTGAAAAGTACAAAGTAATTAAACACAGATTTTTACTGTAATGTTTTGACATATTAGAGAATCGAATGTAGTAAAATTTATTCCAGACATCTCACAAAAATTTGCCAAAACACTCATGTCTAGAAGCTACCGCATGCAAACCTTTACAGGCAGATGACACGACACAAGTTCAAGAGAGCCCGATGCCATCTTTCTCATTCAAATGAACTAATAACATAGCGTCTATTGTTTTACTTTTTATCTGACCTGACAAGCTCGAATGTGACCTAAGCACAATGTAGTGTGGAGCACCTAATTATTGGCAGTCGAGTTCCCGTGGCACCGTCTAGGTTGTAGTAATTGTGTGGGAGGAATTCTATGCGCACGCGATGCAGGGGGGAATTCTGACTTGACATGAATCATCATAATATTCATAACTAGTTTTTGCCAGCGGCTTCAGCCGCGTTAAGGTCGGAAATTATCACACGGGGACGTATTACCGGGATAAAAAGTATTAGTCCGGGGATATGAACTATCTTCATGCCTAATTTCACCTAAATATGTTTGGCCGTCTTTGCGTGATTGAGTAAAAGAGTAGTGTAGTGATAGAGTAAGTTAAAAACAGTATTATAATAATTTCATTGACATTTTATCCTAAAGAGCTGCCTCAATACTGTTAAATACTACCCATAACCTGACTGACCACTGACATTATCAGTCAGATTTCTTCTTATTAAAAAAAAAACTTCCAAATTCTTTCTACAGTGCTATCTATCACCACCTATAAACTGATGACGTAGTTGTAGACAAGATTTTTATTTCAGTTAAATGTGCATATTTAGTTAGTTAGTCAATTATTAAGTGGTTATTTTTACATTATATAAACGCTGATGATTATTAAAAACTAAAAGTAAGCTTTCTATATTTCAAAGCTATAAGTCTTGTGAGCAAAAGACAAAATATAAACTTCACAATGAAAGAAAACACTTTACTAGACGAAGCTAAGGTTATGTAATGAATTACCGTTAGGTTGTCTGTGGTTAGGGATTCTATAGTGGTCGTGGCATCCGGTACAAAGTCAGCATTTTAGTATCTGGTTTTCTTAAGATTTGCTTAAACTTTATTATACAGGCTGATTTTTTAGTCACCGTCCAAATTTTTCAGGGTGATAGTACCCGTGAAATTGAAAAACTTTCTCCAAGGAATATGGGTCGAAATATGAAAAAAAAAATCGACCTCCCATGCAAAATCAATAGTTAGCTGGTCGATTTTGTATGGGAGGTCCGATTTTTTTTTTCATATTTCGACCCATGTTCCTTGGAGAAAGTTGTTCAATTGTGGTTATGAGAAGTTACATTAAATTAAATATGGCAGCCTATAGAGAACATAAAGTCATGAACTAAAACAACTAGCTTCAACTTTCTAACTGCTCGACTTTTTGACAATTCAAAAGTGCCTGTCAATGGTTTAAGTTGAGTTTAAAAATTTAAAAAAATGTTACAAACCAATGCATTCTTACAATAATAAGTGATCATAGGCAAAGTAGCATATAATAATACGGCTTGAGATGAGAATATTTTCTTATTTCATACTTTATTCGTTTTGAACTTACTTTATATCTTATATATTTGTCCTAAGCTAAGCTTAGTCGATGTCTAAGCTTTTACTACCAATTTAATAAAAAGAAAAACCATATAAATGAGATAAACAGCGGTTTCTGAAAGCGTGACGCATCCATAGTCAAATATCAAGACAAAGGTCGTATTATTGGTGGTTATAATTATGTTTGATCTACCAATCGTAAAAAAGCTATCATGATATTTGTTAACAAAACTTATGAGAGAATTGATCAGATTTTCAATAACAGAAAGAATAACAGTTGAAGATTCTATTCTATACTTTTACCATTGTTTACTGAATTGAGACTTATGCAATTATTTCCCAAGTTTTTCGTTCCCCCAACGATATAAATCAATACTTTCATAAATACTTTTGCGGTTTCGATTTCTAGTAATCGCTTTCAAACAAGAGTAAAGTTAATTATGAAGTGAAATACTATGTATGTAATGAGCAAGAAGATGACATTACAATAGGTAACACTTTCATTTGTATAGATGCTGTTCCAATGATGTATAGATGAAAAGTTTAACGTCATGTGTTTGCTATTTGTCATGTCGTTTTCTTGTTTTATTGTGTGGTTATGGAGCATTGAAGTTCTTAAGCTCCTGGTTTTGTTATAAACTTGGAATGTTGATATCACACCATCATTATCATCAACAGTTTAGCTCAAAGACGTCCACTGCCACATAGGCCTCCCTCAAGCTACACCGTTTCGACCGGTTCTGTGCTTCCCGCATCTGGAAGGTTTTGTATTGTATAGGTATCACAATAAGCCTATAATGTTCCCATTACAGAGACACAGGCCTCTTCTCTGTGAGAGGGAGTGGGCCGTTCCACCACGCGGGCCCAGAACGGGTTGGTGGATGTCATATTATGTCCTCGAACTTTTAGTTCTTAAACTTCCTCACGATGTTTTCCTTCACTGTTTTGAGAGCAATGACGATGAAATTATGTACACAAAGTTAAGTGACTGCCTGAGATCAAACCAAAACCACTGTTCACAGCGCTAACTCTGTAAAACTTATCAGAACAAATACGTACCTGCAAAAGTAGGCAAACGGAGGAGTAAGACATTTGGCACAGTTAGAGTTTTTATAAAGGAGCACTGCAGAGAGCTAATATATAATTATATTTAATGAATTATGGTCAAGTCGACCACTCGTTAACATCTAGTAATGATTACTCGTTCTTTTTAACCGACTTCAAAAAGGAGGAGGTTATCAATTCGTCGGAACCTTTTTTTTTTTTTTTTTTATGTATTTTCCCCGATTACTCGAAGATGGCTGGACCGATTTAGATTTTGTTTTTTTTGTTTGAAAGGGTATACTTCCCAGGTGGTCCCATGATCATCAAGTCAGGATCTGATGATGGGATCCTAGAGAAATAGAGAGAACTCTTCAAATTTTATAGGCACACAAAGCGATTTAGGTATTTTTTGGAAGAATACTTTCTCGTAGTGGTCTCATTTCAATTTGGTGAAGATTTGATGAAGAACTTTGGAGATAGGCAACGGAACTCCTCAATAAATGATAGCAAATGTACTGGGATTGCTGAAATCTCATCTCTGTCTATTGCTTACACCAGTTCATAACATAACATCACGCCGGTATGCTGTGAAGGAGTAAGCACATGTGCACCACTAAAAAGTGAAAAATAAAAACTTTTTCCAAAAAAAAAACAACCGACTTCCAAAAAAACACTACAACGTGAAAAATAACTTTAATTTCGGAAGGCGGTGACAAAAAATTCAAATACAGCTCCAAAGACACCGACTTCCGAAATTAAAGTTATTTTTCACTTTGTAGTGTTTTTTTGGAAGTCGGTTGTTTTTTTTTGGAAAAAGTTTTTTTCGATATAAATAGGAGCTGGAGCGTCAGGTTGACTCGTATTTTGCAACGCATGCCTCGTCATTGTTCTAGTGGACTCAAGCGAGCGTCAAGTTTAAAGTTCACGGTTCGGTGTCCAAGCTATGGAAAGTGTTATAAGATCTTTCTACAGAATATAGTAATATGTGAAATAATAGATGCTTATAGACTAGAATATAACACATTAATACATACATTTTGATTTCATATTCTGCTATAGTCCTGCACCAACCGGGAGTTCTCTTTGGGTGCACTTGCAGATTTCATGCAGGGATAATCGATAAAATCGTCTAAGGGGCCTCTGGGAGTTGCCTTTGGCCCCTCGTACGCTTTCCAAAGGACCGGAATCCCATGTTTCCGAGCAATGTAATCATATAAAAATATATTAATAACAGACTCTTTTATTATTTACAAGTAAACAAGTGCAGATTGAATTAAAAAAATAAGAGTAGATGGCGATAAATCATCAGCTCCTAGACATAAAATTTCATGAGGAACATGACATCTCCGACAAGAATGTTACGAAAAAGAAGAAGAGAAATGAGCTACAATGCATAAACTAGTTCCCATTTCATTGAATGACTTCCACCAATCACTTTGAATCTCAAAAACAAAACAGTACCTACAATGACTTGTAAACACACCAAAAAACCTTACTTCCACTTCAAATTACTACAATATCAGAATTCAGAAAATTTCATCTTCATTTTACAATGAGAGATGCGTTTCAACATGTTGCGTGTGAATTTTTTTGTAAAAATATAACTTTCTAGTTCGTAATGTCACGTAATCTGCTTGATCGATGGGGCGTGAGTCAGTGAGAGCAGAGAGCGGAGTTCACGATAGAACTGGCAATAAAGCCAGGGCTACGATGCTTGAGAGATGATAGTAAATAGTCTAAAAAACTAAAAAACACGCTTTAAAAACCAAACTAAAAAAGTAGAAATTTAATTCAATTAAAAAGCGTGGGGTGCTTTTTGAGGCATTTTTATAATCAATTAATGTCAAGCAGCGCTTTTAAATTGAATTAAATTATTTTCTCCTTTTTTAGTTTGGTTTTTGAAGCGTGTTTTTTAGTTTTTTAAACTATTATTTATTTTCTATTTTTTAATTCTGTTAACTAGAAAAGCGTGATTTTTTTCTTTTTTTTCCCTTATTTTTTTTCTATTTTTCTAATTATTAATTATTATATCTCTAATTATTATTAATTATAATTATTGAATTGTCATCGGTCCTCGATAAGTTTACAAAGTTTAAATGAAATCTGACCGTTTAAAGTGGGTCAAAATCGCGACCTAAGGAGTCGGTTACAAACAAACATACAAGTGAAGCTAATGTAAAGCGTGTAAAAATCGTATAATTCGTAAACGAGCTCTTGAGCTCTTGAGTTTGATTCCAAGGGCGGGTAATGTGTTATTGGGTTATTCAAAAATTAGCCGTAGTAGCCCAGGGTCTGCAAAAGATGTGCCCATTTTAATAATGTAATAATAGGCTAGCCCCTGTTAATAGCACCAAAATATATTATTTATTTATTTTGTGTTGCTGAATTTCTGCTCTTGACCTTGATCACGCCTGATGGAAAGTGATTAATGAGATTTATGATGGAACAAGCGTGCCCCTAAGATGCTTGTTCACTCTTGCTTTGAAGGTAGATGGGTTAAATGTGGAATAGGACACAGAAGCAGGCAGATAGTTCTACACTAACTTTGCGCATAATGAATGTGGAGGAGAAGCACCAAGGAGCAGCAGGGATCAGGAATCCTGGACCATGCGATATAAGTCTTGTTCTTGAATTTGATTTTGACTTTAACGTTTCGACGTATCAAGGTCTCTTATCAGTATGTATCCCACTTAGGTACATTTCAAATACAGGATGTAAGGGTAAACACCATTTGTTGCCCTTGCACGTAGGGTGAAATTTTATTGTGGAAAAAAGCTGATTTTCTTTTTTTTTTAAACGGTTGTTTTTTCATCGATTTTACGTTCTATAAACGAAACCAAACTACTGGTTTCAAGGATACGGTATTTACCCTTACAGCCTGTATAGGTCTGCTCTTCTTCATTCAACGTCAAACAATACCTACACAGAACAGACACATTAACACCACCCGGTACCTACTCGTGAACTTGCGTATTATTTAACCTGCGCGTGCTTTCACCCACTCTCGCTTCTTTGCTCGGCTGACCGCCACTTGCTTTAATGTGTGGAAACGAGGCGAGGGTTAGATATCTGTGGGTAAGCTTGTAGTTTTAGTAGTGATAGTGATGATAAGAAGAAATTGATAGGAAAAGTGTGGGAAATGGGTTTATTGACATATTATTCGCATAGATAAAATAATCCGGCTAAGTGGTGGTTAATGACGGATATTGTTTGTTTTATTTTTGAGAGTTTTAAAATTTATAACTAGTTTATAAAATAAAAATAAAGTAGCTCATTCGTCAAAGAAGTGCGTTAAAACTCATAGAAAAATAGTATTTTAACTGTAAAATCGCTATGACGCAAATCAGCGAAATCGGAAAATATCGTATACGGCCACTTAATGCCTGAGGTATTCCCACCAGTCACCTAGGTGACGCAGAGACAAAAACTGATATGTCTGTGAAACATATGGGATAGATAACACGAAAATAATAAATACTAATAGGTACATAGACACATTCATATACACCGATAAATTTTTATAGTTATTTTCCCTCAGCGAAATGGTTTTGTCTTGGTAATACAATCGTTTTATAAACAAATAAAATAATAGGTCTTTACCTATGAAATTGCCATTTTGTATGAAAAAATTTAAACGAATTTTTTTCATGAATTTTTTATTTGTATTAATCGAAGTAATCACCCATGCAATCAATGCATCTTTGCCATCGCAGTGGCAGTTTATTGATGCCCTTCTTAAAGAAATCAGCTGGACGGGAGGCAACAAATTCTTCAAAGGCATTTTGTACTGCCTCTCGGGTATTGAATTTTTTTCCCGCCAAGAAGTTATCCAAATTCTGGAAAAAGTAGTAGTCTGTAGGCGCAAGGTCTGGTGAGTAGGGCGGATGACGGAGAGCTTCCAACCCCAGTTATTGCAACTTGGAGACCGTCTGCTGTGCAGTATGAGGTCGCGCGTTGTCGTGCAGGAGCAGCGGAGACGAGCGATTGACCAATGCTGGTTGGAGATGTGCCAGCTTCTCCATCATTGTGTTCAGTTCTTCACAGTACACATCTGCAGTAATGCTCACCCCGTTTGGTAAGAAGCTGTGATGAATCACACCGGCGCTAGACCACCAAACAGTGACCATCACTTTTCTAGGGGTAAGTTTTCGTTTAGGGCATTGTTTAGGTGCTGAACCAGGATCCAACCAACTTTGCTGAGCGCTTGCGGTTATCAAACAGAATCCATTTTTCATCGCAGGTAACAATGCGGTTCAAAATTCCTTCATTTGTGTGTCTGTTGAGCAGTGCAAGGCACGTCTCGACGCGTACTTCGCGCTGACGATCATTGAGTTCGTGGGGCACCCATTTGTCAAGCTTTTTTACCTTGCCAATTTGACGCAAATGGACCAATATTGTTTTGACGCTAACGTCGAAAGCTGCTGCTAATTCAGCCGTAGATTGTGTATCATCAGCTTCCACAATCGCCTTTAATTCGTCATTGTCGACCAAAGTCTTCGGACGACCGCGAGGTTCATTTTTCAGGTCGAAATTTCCAGAACGGAAGCGAGCAAACCAATAACAGGTGGTGCGTTGGTTTGTAGTGTTAGCTCCGTAAACGTCGTTGATGTTGCGTGCCGCTTGTGCCGCGTTGCTGCCACGACGGTACTCATATTCCATAATTACTCGAATTTTTAACGTATCCATGATGACGAAAAAGATTGAAATGCGATGAAAATGTAACACTAATCAATAAACAAATGACTACTTTTGGAAAAAAAATCCATGTTTTTAAAATAAAATTAATTTGAAATTAGAATTCTTACCCAAACAAAAATTATTTTGATTTGAAATGGCCAGTACTGCAAAACGGCAATTTCATAGGTAAAGACCTAATATTAAAAACAAAAAATGGCAGATTAACCATTGTGAAAAATCACCACGTGCGAGAGTTTATTTTGCTTTGAATATTTATGCATCGCTATTCCCTTTGTCGGCGGCGCGTGCGATTCGAGTAGTAGCTACAAGTTACCTCTAGTGTTACTATTGATTCTCACGTCTTCGTGTTGATAAATATATTTTTTAATTATTTTAAAACAAAAACATATTATTTTTTTACTTTTACTCTGTGCTTTGAAAGTACTCCTTATGGCAAGTTGTTCTGCCGCGGGAAAACAACCATTACAATTTCTCAGTGTATAGAAAAAGAATAAATTTTGTCATGACAAATTAGTATTGGAAGAGGAGGAAATTAATTCAGCAAACCAGCGCAGGGATGATTCTGTCAGCTTCTTAAGAATATGTTCACATGCCTTCACTTTGAAAGATAACCGACTGGTTGCCATCAAATTAAGAAGTAGGTTAAAAGCCTTATGTTAGAAAAACCTAGTACAGAACTGACGGATAAATTATATTGACTCGTGTGACATATCTAGGTGTTGTTCCTATTTAAATACTTTGCCATCCTGATATTCAGAGGGAGCGCATTCCAAAGAAATACCGCCTAAGCAAAGAAAGACGAGTGAATAAAACCAGAGCGGAACCATATACTTACCAACCACACATTTTTACATTCAAAACATTATTACCAATGACTTCTTTTCTAATGAAATCATTGTGATAAGATTTTTGACACTTTTCATCCTACTAAAATAAAATTTCACAGTACGGGCACCACCATCAGCACAACTAGTATCAACAAACTACTTACTGCTGTATCACATACCTCATTACACAGAAGTAGGTAAGCAGTAAGCACAGACTCTACCGTTGGCGCTCTACTAACATAGAACACATCATTATGATGGCGCTATATTGTTGTCGTGTGAACTGTGCAGTAGAGCAGACGATGGGTTAAGTAGGGTGTTTCTATGATAATGTATAATTAGTACGGCTAAATATAACCAAAAGGGCAATAGAGATTCGCTACGTGAACGAATCAGAAATGAAAAGATTCGTAGGAGAACCGAGGTAACCGACATAGCCCAAAGATTTTCAAAACGTAAGTGGCAGTGAGCAGGCAGGGGGTCGCCACTCTCAGAACAGATGGTCGATGGTTATCAGAATCTTAATCATTTTGAATGATATTGCTAATCCATTGTTTCGTAAGTATGTTCGAAAAAATAGCCAGCTCAAGAACGTAAATAACGCAACGGATGTTGTAGAACTGTCAAAATGAAAGCCGTTTCTACTGTTGGTGTGTTACCCAGTTACACCTCTGAATTTGTTTCGCCATTTCTTCTCAGGAGTAGTCACATTGGAAATATCGACTTCATAATGGCTTATTTTATAATTTTAAATCATCATATGCCTCATCCTTTTTCCAACTATGCTGGGGTCAGCTTCCTGTCTAACCAGATACAGCTGAATACCACTATTTTACATGGAGCGATTTCCTGTCTGACCACCGAGCGACCTCCACAACCCAGTTACTGGGTAACACGATACCCCTTGTTAAGACTGATTGCCAGACTTTCGGGCTTCTGACAACCCGTAACAACTGTCAAAGATCCACAAATGATAGCTGGTAAAAACGACTTAACGTGTTTTCCGACGCACGTCTTGGTATATAAAGATGGTCACCCATCCACGGACCAACCGCGGCAAACTTAGCTTAACCTGATCAATAGACCCTTGCGGCTGTTATTACTTAAATATGGCGTGTAAAAGTGATTCCGGTATCTTTTTACAGGATAAACAATTTCATTCCATTTCTATTATTTACTCACACACAACATGTCTCCAACCAACCGATCAACTAAAATAAACAATAGGAAGCCGAACGAACTTGACGTCATCACCAACAGGTACCTATTACGTGGACACTCGTCAAAGCAGTATAACTTGTCAAACCAACCGTTAAATATTACGTGGGTTTGCGTAACGTGAAGGTCAACGTATGATAATCAGTCTGTGAGATTCTTCCGCTGTTAGCAAGGAGGTGTTCATTTTTGGTTTGGAGGAGGTGTTACTTTTATCTGGTGAAGCTTAAAGTTCGGATGAAAGACAAAACAAAATATGTTAAAATTCAAGCTGTCTGTAATGGTCCAATTGCTGGGACACAGGCCCGCGTGGTGGATTTCTGGATCAACCACGCGGGCCCATTGTGAGTTGGTAGATGTCACATGTTTTCGAATTTTTGGATCTATGAGATGCCGGTTTCGTCAAGATGTTTTCCATCACCGTTTTTAAGAGCAGTGGTGATGAAATTAAATAAAGAAACGAAAGTGCTTGCCTGGGTTCGACCCTACGACCTAGAACTCGTAGGTCGAAGCTGTTGCCATAGGGCCACCAGTTTAGCTGACTGGCGAAGCGTAAAATTCGAATGAAAGACAATAAAATCCAAGTTCAAGCTCATATATACCCCATTTGTTATAGCTTTAGAAAAAAGAGGCTCGTAGAAGCAGGAGTGCAAAACATTTTATTTCAAAGTTAAGTTCTAACTTTTTTAGGTAGATTTAAGACAGTACTAAATACTGAGATAAACGAAGTAAAAGTAATGTTTATTTTAGATAATGTTCTATTTACAATAACATCTTCATCACACATTACAAACCTACAACAAAACGAATGAATGAAACAAACAATCACATGATGATTTAAATCTAATTATGGTTATAAGAGAATAAAATATATATTTTTTACAATACTTTATTTTAAATAACAACTTACGACCTACAATACGCTTGGTAAAACTTCGTCGTCATAAACTAATTTAGTTACTCGGTGTTTTTCACTCCTGCTTCTTTTAGGTTTTTAGCATTGACACTTTATTTTTTTTGGCATTAATCGTAACTGCAACACGTTTAATGTAATTTTGTTACGAAGTGTACATTAAAAAGAACCTTTTTTTAACTTCTGTCTAATGCTATTGTAAATGGAGTAAAGGTATGTTTAATTTATGAAATATTTAATTTAATTAATAAAGACTTTACTTTGTTACCATCTCTTTAAATATGTTTAAAGCTTTTCATGATGTTTCAACCTTGAACACGAGCTTATGACTCTGACTGTGAAAAACAGCCGCGAGGTTAGATCGATCAGGTTAAGGAACGCAAGTCGCGGCTGGTCCGTGGATGCATCTTTACATTCCAAGACCCCACCCGTGCCTCGGAAAGCACATTAAACCGTTGATCCCGGCTATCATTCGTAGATCTTCAACAGTCATTACGGGTTGTAAGAAGCTTTAAAGTCTGAGAAACCTGTCTTACGGAAGGGTATCGTATCGTATTACCCAGTAACTGGGTTGTAGCGGTCAGAAGTCGCTGCATATAAAATACTTGTATTAAGTTGCATCTGGTTAGACTGGAAACCAACCCCAAGGTAGTTGAGAAAAGGTTTGGCAGATCCGGATGATATAAATCATGTATTAAACTCAAAGCATTTATTTCAAATACTAAGAGCCGTAATTACAGCGACCATTCTCATCGGACCAGGAGCTGGCCAGGCAGCGCAGATCCCGATGCTTCAAATCAAATCATTTATTTCCATAAAACAGGTTCAGAGGTACTAAAGTAAGGGCTTCCAATCATTCCCACGGAGCTGCCTGTATCGTTCAAGCGACTCCAGATTCCCGTTTAAGGCCCTGGTAACTTTAAACATTGTCGTTATGAGCGATAATAGTTCTTATTGTAATCCGATATGGGTTAAAATCTGTTGTAATAAATTTGAATAATAAATGAGCAAGCATTGTCGTAAAAATGTTAATAAAATCCTATAAAATTAGATATTAACTATTTAATAATAAATAATCCATCACTGGATGCAGTTTGGCATTTGAAATGTTATAGTATATATTTTTTTAAATATTATAATTGTTACTGAAGGGATAAACTGGTTTTAAAGATAATTAAAAGGTTACTTTGATGATTTTTTTGATGCATTAAAGTATGTTTAAATAAGTTTTAATTCAAAACTGTATGCAAAAAAGACTTGAAAATATCATATATTTTTTTGCTCTCAAAATCATTTAGGATTAAAGAGAAAATTACTGGCATAAAAAACCACTTTTTTGACCGTTTTCAAGAAATCACCGCCTTAGACATCATTTGCCCTGACTATTAACAAGTCCTAGGGACAAACATTCTCTTTGGTTGGCATTGACCTACAAAAATAATTACCCATAGGTTGGTTTATCACGAGTTGGGTCAACCGAAAACCAGATTATATTGTTACCAAAAAATAAAACAACCTCAAACATTGTATACAGGGAAGCTTTAAATTAAACAACTTAGTTAGATAACTACCTAAATTAAATTTTATAAAATTTTGTCAACTATAGAAACCTACAATATCAGCGAGTAATACTTATAGGCTGTATCTTCGAAAATCACGCGAACTAGCCGCGGGCGAATTGCTAGTTTCAAATAAATCAATAACAGGCGCTTTTGTTGCGCAATTGTCAAGTGCTTGGTCAGTCAGAACATTAAAGTAGTTGCCCATTCGAAAGCGTAGTAGGTAGCTATGGAGAAGAACGGGCAAGAAACTCCAGCACTCAGAAGTACTCAGAACCCAATATGAAAGTTGATTCTAAAAAATACTGTACAAAAATGAAAGTTAAGTATTTCCAACACGAAATATCAATAAAATTGAGTTTAATTGTAAAAAATGTAAAGCACTAATGATGGCAGTCGGATTTAATTGTTATTGACGCAATTATTACGAGAAGATGAACGTCGTGAATATCTATGGTTTTTATCATCAGGTATCAGTGCTGGCGATTAGCGATTTGAAATAATAGTTATATGAAATCGCTTATTTATTGAAAGTATTTAGTTATTTTATTTCTAGTTCACTTACATTTTCATAATTGGCTTTTATTTCAAAACTTTTTGTGAAATCTTGTCCTCTTATATTTCGTTTTCTACAGAACGAGACTTGGATAATGATGTTGTAACGATTTTTTCGTAACACCATTTTGTATTAAAAGAGTGTCCGTGGAGTTTCGCGCCCATTCTTCTCCATAGGTACCTGCTACGCTTTTCCAATGGGTGACTGCCGAATCGCCCATCTTCATCTTTCTCACTGACCGACCCCTTAGCAATTCAAAAGTGCCTGCAATTGGTTTATTTGAAATAAAATCTTTGAATTTAAGTTTGATTCATTAGTGAAAATAATTCTTATTTCACTTGGGTTCATTAAATAATAAACTCATCATTAAATAATCACTTAGCTCACAGACGCGCTCCACTATGGGCATTTCTTTGTGCTATTTTCTATACGTTGATATTTTGAATTATGGTATTACACTTATTTTAATACAGCCCACTACTTCTTTTATAATAGGTATACCTAGTCCGATTGAGCCAATCCAGTCGCTCTTTAAAACTGTTTTGTTTTTACGGTTAAGAAATACAATTATTATTATCCACAAATACTACGTCCGCCACAAGTAAGACCACTTCTCGATCTTCACAATAATATTTCGACTATACTTGTTTATGATACAAAAGACTTCACTTTCTCCCATACAATTTAATTAGTAAAGCATTCATACGGGCTTTATGGTGAAGTAACGCACTGCTTCATTTTATTATTGTAGTTAAGAAAGATAACGTCAATTATATCGAATTTTCTTCAATTAAAGTATGTTTTTTCTTTTTAGTTTTGGGTGTATGCATGATACGTATGGCTTCTATTCACACAAAATAATTGAAAAAATACAGCGTTGCATTTTCGTATTTCTGTAACTCTGCATACTGTATTTTGCATACGAAGAAAGCCTGACAAATATTAAAAAATGAAATTATTTTCTGATCCCACTGAAAACTACCAGAAGACAAACATTTTTTTCCCATCCAGAAAACCTCGATCTCGATAAACTTCTTTTGACCTGGATAGACACTTATATATCTTAATACCTTCTTTTTATGAAAATGCAAGTTTTTTTTTTGTGTACATAGTATACTATTGTTATAACTTTACTCGATTTATTCTTCATTCGGCCTGAAATTTTGTCCCACATCCCAAAAAAAATCTTAGTTTGTCCCATGTCACTATTGAATTTCTACTTCGTCCCAAATTAAAACTACTTTAAAGGTACAGTCAACCAAATAAAAAATATACTTATTTGATATATTTGAAACAATAATTAAATATTACGACGATTCTAAACATTTAGGTAAGTATAAATAACTCACAGAAATGGTATAATAATCATCTTATCATTACTACAGTTAAATTATACAGAACAGTCAGATCTGTAATATACCTTCTTATACATATATAAATAATAAATACATAAAACAAAGTCGGGTTAGTGATGAGTGGTGAGTGGTCAAGAACGGCTGAACCGATTTTTATGATCTTTGGGTTGTTGGATTTATCTCCATCCCGAATAGCAGAATAACTATAAAAACATGGGGAAAATACGCGAAAATTAAAATGTGGACGATTAATTTTCTCATAAATTTTTTGTGTCTGCTAGAAAACGCTTTATGCCTTCGAAGTATTATTTAATAGGTTATCATAACTTGGTAGGAGATCATGCGCAATGACTCAAGATGTTTTGCTGATAGGCTATCACAACATTTATTGATTTAGAGGCGTTACAAAGTTCGCAGTTAGCTAATATTTAATCATACGTACCCACGTATGATTAAATATTAGTTTTTGCCGATTGTAGGGTTTACCAATTGTACAAAAAAGAAAGTTTGGCATTTACAAAAAAAAAAATATGGGCCGCAGAAGGAATACAAAGTAGGACGAAGCAGGAACAAAATAATTAAAATTATGTTTGGGACGACCCCGGACTTTTTTATGTAGGACGAAACTCAGTGGGACGAACGAAGAATAAATCCTTTACTCCTGACACAGAACCTTAATTATCGATCATCATCATCATCATCTGCCTAGCCTTTTCGTAAGCTTTTGTTAGCTTACAGTCTAACCAGAAGCAGCTTAATACCAGCATTATACATGAAGCGACCGCCGATCTGACCTCCACAACCCAGCTGGAGAATAGGATACCCCTTGGTAAGACTGGTTTTCAAACATTCGGGCTTCAAATGACCCAGAACTACTTCCAAAAATCTACGAATGACCGCCGGGACCTATGGATTTCTGAGGATCGGAGGGTTCTTCATATGTAAAGATGGTTTGCCGCGGTTGGTCCGTAGATGGGGGATCAACATAACTTAATCTGATCTATCAGCCCGTGCGGACTTATCCACAAGGGAAATAAAACATTATAATGAAAAAAAATAAAATTATGAGTGGATAAACTCTTAAATATCCGGGTGTACCTACCAACCACATTAATTATTACTTATTTCTCAAACACCTACCTATCAAAATAAAAACCGAAGCCTAAGCAGTCAACATCATGTCAAGCTCATCACTACAGCTTTTCTCTAGTTTGACCCTTCACATAACTATGACAAGCAATTCATACAATACACACATGCTCATACATGTTAAAATAACATACATTATACAGGCTGTTCAATTTGGTATGAAGCCAGAATGAGCGAACGATGTTTGTGTTTTAAATTAAACAGGTAAGGTTGCCAATTTTAATGTCTTGGTTCCGCGTATTTAGCCTAGAATATTTTATTTAGGTACATTGAATGCATACTTACGTACTGTTACAGTCACTGTTGGCCCATTTCATTCCACAGCTGGGCGAAGGCCCTTCCCCATGGCTTCCAGCTTTTTTGATCTAGGGCTAAAGTGGACCATTGGTAGTATATTTTCTTCAGCTCGTCCCGCTATCTTCTACGGGGCCTGCCACGACGCCTTCTAACTGTGTCAGGGCTCCTCGTAGAGGTTATTTTGGCCCACATCTCATTAGGCTTACGGCAGGCGTGAGCAGCCCAGTCCTACTTCAGGTTTGAGCAATGTCAGTAATTTGTGTTTTGGAGCGCAGTGTGGTATTACTAATATGATCTGTCAATTTCACGCATAGAATACTGCGCAACATTGCACGTTGGTAAACATTGAGTTAAGACTTTTGAATGTTTTTCAAATGTCAAAATGAATACTTACAAATAAAATAAAGGTTTATGTTAAGGGGAACAAGCGATCACATGACTCTGCCAACCGTATTGATTAGGTATAGGTAAGAAGTAACTGATCTTCCATCATTAGCTGATCGATTTTTTACAATGGATCTCCACAAATTAGTTCGCACAAGATGCCAATACTCTAAAGTAAGTCCGCTGTTAATCCTCCAAAGCTTCTTTTTTTAATATGATCTTCATTGATATTTTTTGCCAACCGTAACATATACAATGAGTTTATATTTGAGTGTAATTAACGCAAGACCTCATACACCCCAATTAGAGTATTGAGTTAAAAGCATAATACGATGACCAAAACTATTTTTTTTAAAGCTAACTGATATTATTAAGAAAAACGTGTCGACCCAAACATTACTTTATGCATTTAAAATTGAGTCTTATTTCTTATGCGATAAGATTTAATTTTCTTTGGCTCAATCAGTGGTAGGTATGGCAAAATACAGAATCAAAAACAAATACTTATATTAAAAGTTACTGAAATCGATTCAGTAGTCAATTAGGAACAAACTACTTTCAGGTCTTGCGTCTATTATGTTACAGCTTGTATACAAAGCTTGAAAGCTCACCTTGAATATCATAATCTTGCAGAGTCATAGATTTGCACAAAAAACAAACAGTTATTAAAAAAAAAAACAGGCCTGTATCTAAACACACAACCACAAAATCGCATACGCTAAACATAATCACATTCATTCATTTCAAAAGTACTCTTACTTTACAAACAACAAAAGTTAAAATAACATATTCACATTGCGAAGTCGACGAACTTCTTAAAAAAAGTGAAAGGGTTCACGCGTATTCGAGATGCACTATTCGGGTTCCGGATATAAAAATAAATACTTAATTGGAGGTTCTCGATTGCGTGATGTGATGTAGCCAGTTTGGGTGAAAGACTTGCTTGTTATTTGTGATGATAGGTGCAATATGAGCTTGGGAAAAAATACAAGTGAATTATGTATGAGGCTCAGAAACGTCTTTTGTTTATATGTCCGGTAGCCCGTATTTATGATTTTGGAGCTTTTATAAAATTGTAGTTCAAAAGTTAAATGGTATATTAATTTCAGAGAGTTTACAACGCAAATAATAAGTTTATTTATAATCCGTCAAGCTTTTTCTGCACTATGTTGCAGTCGGCTTTAGTGTAACCGGATGCAACTTTATACCATTAGGTACTTTGTAGTTTTTCATGAGGATATACAAAAAAAAAATTGTTTAAAAACTAAAAAACACGCTTTAAAAACCAAACTAAAAAAGGAGAAAATAATTTAATTCAATTAAAAAGCGTGGGATGCTTTTTGAGGTATTTTTATAATCACTTAATGTCAAGCACCCCACGTTTTATCATTGAATTAAATTATTTTCTCCTTTTTTAGTTTGGTTTTTAAAGCATGTTTTTAAGTTTTATAAACTATTATTTCTTTTCTATTTGTTAGTTCTGCTAACAACAAAAACGTGTTTGTTTTAAAAAAAAAAATTAAATTATTGAATTGTCATCGGTCCTCGATAAGTTTAACATACAAACAAACATACAAGTGAAGCTAATATAAAGCGTGTAATAAGAAAACGACAAAATTCAGGACTGGTCTTATACATATTATAAATCAACCACCATCAATAAATTAAGGCATTTTCCCTGCTTGATCATCTGCCTAGCCTTTTCCCAACTATGTTGGCATCGGTTTCCAGTCTAACCAGATGGACTGACTTTATATGACCTCCACAACTATAGCAATAATAGCTGCTGACGTAAGAGCACTGACTTCAACCGCACTTGACCGAACGCCACCTGAGCTGTTCCACTAACCGCACTGACATTTTTCCTGCTTTCCAATAGCTCATATTACTGGAAAAGCTTTTATATAAAAAGTTCACTGTGGAATATGACCGCTACAAACAATGCAGTAGGACAAAGTTATTATTGATTTAATCACCACTTTCGGTAGAGTAGTCTCAGTAATATGAATTCGTTCAATCACAAAGATAACTGATGTCACTTGGAAAGCTGCCACACTAAAATGGGCTGGACACATTTGCCGCATGTCAGACGACCAATGGGCCAAACTTACGACCCAATGGGTCCCTCTTAATGGCAAGCGACGTCGCGGTAGGCCCAGACGGAGATGGCGGGATGAGTGGGACTCCTTCAACAAGAACTGGCCACTAGCAGGATTAAACAGAGAGAAGTGGAAGGAGGGTAGAGAGGCCTTTAGCCTGCAGTGGGACATCACAGGCTTTTAATAATAATATTAAAATTGAAGAAGGATCATCTTTCTAACAGCACTTGGAAATTGTAATTTTCATCCGTTTCGGTTCGTGCAGATATTTTGATGACTAAGCTTGAAGAAAGTTATATCCTGATGTCCAACATTACCTAATCTTGAATGTAGAATAATTGTGTGACTCAGGCAATAGGTTTTTTAGCTTTATATATCCACATATTAAGGTTTTCTTGATAACATTTGAAGGTCAATGAAGGTCGCACGTGTTTGAATTAACTGACACACTGACGTTAAGAACAGTGATGCCTAAAAGATTTATTTTTCTTATCTTCAATCATCAGAATCTCGGTAAGTTATTCTTGTTGCTTCTGTATAAGATAACATCGTTAAAAACCAGGGATTGTGAAAAAGGATACTTTACAGCTTCGATATTTTAGCATCATCTGCCCAGCCTTTTACCAACTATATTGGGTTGGCTTCCAGTCTAACCAGATGCAGATGAATACCAGTATTTTACATGGAGTGCCTGCTCATCTGACCTGGAGGTCAGATGAGCAGATTTGGTTGTGGACAACCAAATTACTAGATAAGATGATACTCCTTGGTTGTCAGACTGTCAAAGCTGCTTCTTGAATAATAAAACTAGCCTTTAATTTGTTACTCTATTTTATGAAAGACACAAAATCCGCTAGGGCGAATGAAGATGACCATTTGAATATTATTTGCTTTGATCATCTCTCTAGCTGCGTGTTCGCAATTTTCATGCCATTAAGTCCGAGTTTCTTCACGATATTTCCCACTCCGTAAATCATTGGTGTCTCTGGCGAAATTAGCCTTTTCTTAGCTTTGGAATCTCGTATTGGTAAGTGTAGTGAGGGACGTCGGGATGTGGCCAGCTAGATGGACCGAAGACCTTGATAAATTGGCTGGGATAGACTGACTGCGAAAGACCGCGCCCAGAATATTGTGGCGCAACTTTAGAGAAGTTTATGTCCAGCAGTGAACTGCGATAGGCTTAGTTGATTGAAAGCCTAACCAATCAAGGTACATAATGACTTTAATCACATTTGAAAAAACAAAACATAAAAAAAAACACTAGGAAGTGGTGAAGGGTGGGCATTCACTCTGAGCCTAGTTTGAATAAATCAATTTTAATTTTTAAATCGCTTAACACATAAAAGAGGTGTTAGTGCCATAAGAATTACTTACTGCAAATAAATAATTCCCATTTCTTCCCGTGGGTGTCGTAGAAGGCGACTAAGGGACTTACTAGAGAATGGGCAGCAGCGTCCTCTATGCATTTTACCACCATACTGCAATCGCCAACCCGCCTGCCAAGCGTGGCGATTATGGTAAACACCCCCCCAAATTTGGTGAGGCCTATGTCCAGTAGTGGAAGTCTTTCGGTTGAAATGATGATGATGCTTATGAATAAATAATTTAACTATACTGTCTAAATAAAAGCTTTCTAACTTTCAAGACGGGCCAATGGCTCAAGATACACGTTTTATGAGATTCCTGGCGTATCAATGGGATTTTTTTTTTGTAGTTTGAGTACATGTGAAGATTAAGCACTGCGTGTAAGTCATAAATCTGCTAGTGATGTTCTTATACTTAGTTATTTATATACTAATATGCAGGATAAATAACTAAGCTGCAAAGCACGTTATGCCGTTGATCTCAGCTGTCATTCATGGATCCTTAATAGTCTTTACGGGTCGTCAGATTAGTATTACTCAATGACTGGATTGTGCAGGCCAGCACCTTAATTGCGTAACACGCGATTAATCATAATCGGTTTCATTTTGACAGTTCAACAATATTCATTGCTTTATTTACGTTGTTGAGCAGACACAATTTTCTATGAAGCAATGGTTTAGTCATCTGTTTCAAAACGAAGCAAATTATGATTAATCGTGAGTTACGCAATTAGGGTGCTGTAGGTAGTCGTAGCATGTAAAATACTGGCATAATATGGCCACTGTTCTCAAAACGGCGAACGAAAAAATCGTGAGGAAACCGGCGTATCCTCGAACCAAAAAATCTATAACATGTGACATCTACCAACCCGCACTGGGCTCGCTTGGCGGATTATGGCCCACTCCTTTTTACAGAGAGGAAACTTGTGTCCCGGCGGCAGTGGGAACATTATCGCCTGCTTAAGGTAACTTTAAATATTGTCGTTATGGGCGATAATAGTTCTTATTGCTATCCGATACGGGTTAAAATCTGTTGCAATCAATTCGAATAATAAATAAGCAAGCATTGTCGTAAAAATGCAAATAAAATCGTATAAAATTAGATATTAACTATTTAATCATAAATAAATAATCCATCACTGGATGCAGTTTGGCATTTGGAATTTTATGGCATATTTTTAGTTATAATTGTTTTTGAAGGGATAAACTGGTTTTAAAGATAAATAATAGGTGACTTTGATAATTTTTTTGATGCATTAAAGTATGTTTAATTATGTTTTGGGGTCACTCAGTCTATGCAAAAAAGTCTTGAAATATCATTACATTTGTTGCTTTCAAAATGATTTACGGCTAAAGACATACACTGGTTTAAAAAACCACGTTTTTGAGCGTTTTTAAGAAATCACCGCCTTAAGTAACTAGTAAAAGTAACTTTCAGACTTCCGACCGACTCGTTATTAATTCAAAAGTTCCTATAAATGTTTTAATTAAAGTAAATGCTTTAAGTTTTGAGTTTGATTACAAACACGAACGCCTTTTTTTATAAACAACGGTCTTTAGAAACTCAGCTGGTTGCTGGGTTCACAGTGACCACATGCCGTTCGACCTTGAAACCGGAAAATCGAGTTTATCTAAATAAACTTTATGATAATATATGTAAACAGTTTGATGTTGCTTGCTAACTTTTATGCTGTAAGATTGGTCACTAAATTAACAAATAATGCAATTTTAATGATCTTTTTTTTTGGGTGGGAAATCATCAACAATCAATCATCATCAATTTTATTGTTATGATTATTGTTCTCTTTCTTTTTTTTGTGTTTGTTGCTGTTGTGTTGTGTCTGTGTCGAATAAATGTTTTCTATTCTATTCTATTCTATTCTAAATAACTTCTCCCGCTCTGGGTGGAGTAGGAGGGTGTGTCAGAATTTTACTGACTAAAGCCCAGTTGCCTGTGTGCCAGGGGCCGCGGTATCTCTTTCGAACAACCCGCACCCCTGGCAGAATTAGATGACGTTAGGACTCATTTTTTTGCCTGATTACGTTACAGTTAAAAGTATCTACCGATTATCATTCACCCAGAGCAATAAATCATTTTGAATTTGAGATGACGTCACAGGACTCAAAAAATGGTGGATAATGCGCATACTTTTCACGAAATTTTATCAAAAGCTTATTTTTGACTGGGTTTTTAGGGTTCTGTATCCAAAGGGTGCCCATGGGACCCTATTACAAAACCTCCGTTGTCTATTTAATTCGTCCGTCCAACAGTCTGTCAGGGAGCTGTAACTCATGGGCCGTAATTGGTTGACAGTTGACATTTTGACAAAGTATGTAAGTATTACGATAACCGTTTTAAAAACATAATAAAATTACAATAAAGTTAAAAATTAATGGCGGTCTCCATGCAAGAAGTGTTTTTTTCGGCGTTTTTTGCCCTGTAAGACAAAACCCTGCTTGTGCGAATCCAACTCGCAATATGGTTTTTGTAAATTATTCATGACAGGATTTAAGTTTTTAATTAAGAACTGCTATCAGTTTAATAATTAGTAAGTGAATGTAATCATGATAAAAAATACCTGTAATGATAAAATATTATATTAAATTTTAATCCCAGTCATATTCAGACAGAAAGTTTAAAAGTCTGGCTTCAACTTAAATATCATTAAGCTCTTTACGTAATACTAAAGTTGAAAATTTACTAAATATTTAAAAGTGCTGTTATGTAATTTTGAAAAGTCGTAAGTTAACATTAGCTTTCAAAATAATATGTCATTACTGTATTTTTTGCGCCATGATTTATTTTGATGATTCAAGAATATTTTGCGTATAGTCCTCTCGACTCGTCTTTTTTGTAACTTAAATACGAGAACTGTATACGTCACACTATGTTTGATAAAATAACACAGTAAGTACGTATTTTGGCTATCAATGCAGTATATGTATAAAAAAATAGTACTTATCTATTTGGTTTTCAAGGTGTTTGCGGGTGTATTTTGAGTCTGTTAGCTTATATATTATGTAAATATTATAGTAGACATAAAAACTAAAAAGTACTGAATAAAAGTTACGTAGTTATATGGCTAAAATTATTTCATTCAAACTAGAAATAAGCAGTTGTTCATGTTTTTTTTACAATTTAGGGATGAAAAAGATTTTAATGAGTCAAATAAGTCGGTCTTAAAACTTAAAACTTACAGTAACCAGACCTAATTTTTATGTGCATGCTTTTAAAACTGTAATATAATGACACAACTTCTTTTAAATCGTAAAGCTTCAGCATCAGAAAATCACCAGTCAAAGCATAAACATAAACAGTTATCCATAAACTAATTCCCATCAAAACAATAACAATTAAAAAACGCAATGAACTTTCGCATTACACTAACCTACTGAAAACTAGTTCAAACTTGAACCTCACCTACTTAGAAACCCAAAACATTCGCACAACCCATCCCAAGTTCATGACCTCTACAGTGACCGAACAAACCTTTCGTTATGAAACCTGGATGTTACTTTTACTTCCAGGCTGAGAAAGTCCAAATCGGTGGTTGCCACACTTGAGGGAGGCTATATAGGAGCGTCGCGACTGCCGGCGCGCAGACGTAGCTAACTCTCACAATGAGGCGGTCGACAGTCTTGCTCTTATTCGCGGTCGCACACGCGCTCCCCGCCCAAGACTCCAGCCACACAGACAACGACATAGACGGTCTAACAGACTGCCTCAAAAAAGAATCAACAACATGCCTCAAATACAAATTCTTCTCGTTCGTCGACAAGATGATTGGACAAAAGGAATCGTTCTCCCTCACCGATGGAGTGACCGTCGTCAAATCCGGTGACGTACCGACTGACACCGGAGCACCGAGGGCCCTAGATCCTGTTTCGCGGTTGAAGAACTACTTCGAAACGCATTCCTTGAGAGTAGAAGTGAAAGGTTCCGATGTGATTGACGCGGTGTCAAGTGCAGGGCGCGCGTTTGAAGATACAGTGTCATCGTTTACCGAAGATAATGAAATTAGTGAAGGACGTGGAAAAAAGAAGAAGGCTGCTAAAATCCTGGGACCTCTGATAGCGGCAGTGGCTTTGAAGCTGATGGCGTTGATGCCGCTGGCTATTGGAGCGATAGCATTAATTGCAGGAAAGGCGTTGCTGATCGGAAAGCTTGCCCTAGTTTTGTCGGCTATTATAGGGTTGAAGAAGTTACTGTCTCAACAGAAGCATGTGACGTATGAAGTGATAGCACACCCTCATCATACATCGAGCCATGATTACAGTAGCAGCAGTGGAGGGACGAGTGGGTACGGTGGTGACTCTGGAGGCTCGTCATACAGTAGCAGCGGGAGTGGAGGCGGTGGTGGTCACGGCGGCGGCGGTGGCTGGGGTCGCTCGCTCGAAGCTCAAAACTTAGCGTATTCTGCGCAGAAACCTTAGCGACCTGGTTCCGTGGCACCTTTTCCACTGATTTCTCCGATCTTCAATGTATTTAAGTATTATTTATCGTGTACGGATGTGTGTGTGCCTGTTATTTATTGAGTGATTTATTTTTTAATTTACCAACGTCATGCCATGACTCGTGAATTGTTATTGATGATGTTTTTGCCGTTTTATTTCTTAGTCACTTCAAGTCATATTGTTATTTTTTATTTATTTTTTCAAAATGTTTCTCTATTTATTTATTTGTATATACTTCTTTTATGTTAGTATTTTAGTTGGTAATGTATATTTTTATTTAAAACTCAGTACCTGGCTTTAATATTTTTAAGTAATAATTATGTAAGACTGTGTATGCATTTCGTTATTTATGTATATTTCCCCACGAGTATGTTAGGTATAAAAGGTTTTATTTATTTTATATGTATTTTTATGTAGCTAATTCCTCCTAAATACTCATAGTTTAAATAATTATCGATGTAATAATGTAATTAACGATACAAAGATGTTTAATTGTTATAATTACAAATAAAAACATAAAATTTTGTTCCGTGTTTTATTGACGTCCCAAAAAGTAAGGAATGAATAAAGAGTGCTTTCAAATGCTACAAGACTCATGAAAATTCCAAGTAGGTACTCTATTTATTTGTTAAATTAAAGGTAAATATTACTACGATGAGAAAGCAAATACGATAAGCTAGGTTTGACATTAATAAGAAAGCTCTGATTCTTATTTCCCTAAATTACATTAACCATATTATTATCTTCTTAATTCATATGTATGATAACCACGCTTGGTATCCTGCCAGTAAGGCAATGAAAGTTGCTCTACTTAGACTGCATTATTATTTAATTCCAACATTGTTTTGTTCTGATAAACTAACTGAAGCTACAATTACTACATTCCCCTGCATTTATAGTAATTTTAATTTCATTCAGTTGTGACCTAAACTGTTGTATTATTTACATCGTACCTACTACGTAAAACTTACAAAAATTATTTAGATTCACTTTTGGGGATGCCAACCAAAGGTTTCTGGAAGGTTTATCACGCTTACGATAGCTAATCTCATGTCACGTAATATCATCATTAGTAGGTACCTAAATGTAACTGTTGTCAACATTAACAGAAGCTGACATATTATGAAGTTTGACTTCAGATTCACGGTCGGAGCTTATATCAGAATTTCAAAAACTTGGATATAGTGATGTAACTGGCAGATGCTATTTTACTGAGATAACCTTAACTTAATTATTTAAAAAGCATTTGTGGGGCAAAGTTAAATTGGGTTTTTACATCAATAATTTCGCAGTAGCACCCTGCAATTGGGATTTGTGCCTGGTTGATAGCAATAAGCTCCCCCCAATCACATTGGGAGGTCAAAACAACTGGTGAAATATCCACATTTAGGTGTTTAAAACACGCGAGCGAAGCCGCTGGTGAGAACTACTTAATTATATTTATTTATTTATGTAAGCAGGTTTACATTAACCCTTTTTACACGCGAATAAAATTTAAAAAAAACTAGATCAAGTCGGTGTTTCTTATCCGACTACTCTGGGAAGAAACACTGAAACAAACTCATAGGTCACAGTCTCTTTTAAAGTCCAGATATAATCTTAGTCAGACCATTTTTTATTTATTTTTTGGGTGGGAAATCATCAAATAACTTCTCCCGCTCTGGGTGGAGCGGGAGGGCGTGTCAGACTTTTACTGACTAAAACCCACCCGTGTTCCCTCAGTTGCCTGTGTGCCAGGAGCCGCGGCATCTCTTTCGAACAACCCGCAACCCTGGCAGGCATCGGCCCTTGCGGACCCCACCAGTTGGTGCTGACATCTCTTTGAAGCGCGCGTGGAACACAACGCGCCGTCGACCCGGGCTTGGTCCTTCCCGGATAGCGAGCTACCCATTACTCGCCGTCCGCAAGCCCGCGCCTACGGTGGCCGGGAATCAGCCTGGGATTCTCGACGCCCAGGGCGTCTCCCGCGGTAGTCAGACCATGTGAAGACCATGTAAATTACTGTCTGAAAAGGCTCTTGAGATCTGGTAAAAAAATATTCTAAATCCATTTCAAAACCTGCTTTACCCCTAATTGTAGCTTCACATAAATATAATATATGGCCTCATAAAGGAAATAGAAATGATACATATAAATAATGTGAACATAAAAGTAAAATGTACGACTGTACATCTATGTATTTCTTATTAGAGAGATCTAGAATTAACACCACTCTAGATTTAGTATGTATGTTATTTGGTTCATATAAAAACTATGAGTTATAAAAAAAAACAACAAAAGGATTAAATATCTTATCAAGGATGAACAAAATAAAAAAATTCGTTGCTGTAAAAAATGCAACCACTTCAAAAGCTCATAAAAACGAATGCACCGCTTTTAAGTAATAAAGTGTTATTAAGTATAGCATGTCGTCGAAAAACAGGTATTGAGGTGCTAGTAGCTAAGCTAAGATACATTTTGAATCAGATGGATCAAAGATACAATGGCAATTTCTTTAAACCAGACATGGCCCTGCAATGTTAGAATCTCATAAAATATTTTTAGAATAACTACAGTCGTACCGCTATTATGTTTGTATTTTAAAATGACCGCTGAGTTTGTTTCGGCATGTTTTGCTAATAACCAGTCAGCTAGAAACTACCAACGCCATCAAGATTTTAAAATATTTCCCAATTTTTATTTTTTTAAACCTTGCACCACACTAGGAATTTCTCCTGTATTGTGGGTGCGTTTACAAATATTTAATTAAACTCACATACATAAACAGCCAGACCCGGAACAACTACTTGTAGGACATACAATTATTTGTTCCGTGCGGGAATCGAACCTGCGACACGTAGCGCAGCAGCCAATCGCTTAACCACTGCGCCAACCGTGCCGAATTAATTAACGTGAAATCTTAAAAGATCTACGTGGAGCAACTGCCTATCTGGTCTCCACGACCTAGCTGCTGAGTAACACGTACCCGTAAGGCAACAGCGTGTCTTCCTAACAAGTTCGTCTCGAGGACGAGGCACATCACGGACAAGTCTCGGTGTGTAAAGATCACCCATTGTCACCTATCTACAGGTCTCGAAGCAATAATGCTCGCAAAGAGGGAGGCGGCGCACGTGAGGGAGAGGCAGTATATGCGCCCTCACGGCCCTAATCGCCGCAGGAGACGCCCTGGGTGTCGGGTATCCCAGGCTGATTCCCGGCTACCGTAGGCGCGGGCTTGCAGATGGCTAGTAATGGGTAGCTCACTCTCCGATAAGGACCTAGCCCGGGTTGATGGCGCGTTGAACCCAACGCGCGCCTCAAAGAGATATCAGCACCAACTGTTCCGCAACTGAAGCGGGCCGCGATGTCGAATGGGAGGCATCGTGGCTGAGGGTTACAGTCTGCGGCGGAGGAGGAGTGCTGGTATTTCTGAGTAGCGCTCTTCCCTTCCGTGGCTTGGACGGGGCCGCCACCGTTTGATGGTGGACGCGGTGGGGCCGCAGGGGCAGAGGAGTGTCGGTATAGCGTTGGCCACTCTCCCTATCCCCTGCGGCCGAGAAGTGGTAGGTGGCGGGGCCACTGCCCTGACCCGTCGCAGGGGGACCAAGGGTGCCAAGGGTGCCAGGGTGGTCTGGGGCCCTTGTGCTACTTGGTTCCTGGGGTGGTCACGGCGTGCCATGTGTCCTGGTGCGCCGGACTGGTGGGGTCCGAGGGGGCCGATGCCTGCCAGGGGTGCAGGTTATTCGAAAGAGATACCGTGGCCCCACACAGGCAACTGAAAGAACACGGGTGGGTTTTAGCCAGTAAAAGACTGACACGCCCTCCCACTCCACTCAGAGCAGGAGAAGTTAATTGATGATTTCCCATCCAAAAAAAAAACTTGGCAAGCGTAGCTTAACCTCATCGATGAACTCGTGCGGCTATTATAACTTAGCTACAACCCA
Organism: Antitype chi; assembly: GCA_947359405.1. Classification (NCBI taxonomy): domain Eukaryota; kingdom Metazoa; phylum Arthropoda; class Insecta; order Lepidoptera; family Noctuidae; genus Antitype; species Antitype chi. The sequence goes on from OX375830.1 coordinate 16,358,300, forward strand.
CTTTTGTCATAAAAACCGGGAGTTTTGAAGTTAATTTCATCTAACAGACATTGAAAGAGGTACTCATCCAAAATGTATTCGCTTCAAATGTTATTCTAGACAATAAGTAATAAGTAGGTACCGTTTAAAAGAGGAACCTCACTAGTCCACAATAAAAATTTCACTTTAATTTAATTCTAACTTTGGGCACTCTCACCAAATCCATGGGAATTTCGAGATCTTATTCTAATTACAAAGTAATTCGTTTTATAAAGTCTCCATCATTGTTAGAATGCAAAGTACACATAAGTTGTTCCTCCCATTAATTTCTTTCTTTCTCACAATTATTTTCGAATTAAACTCAAACTTTTGATCAGTGACAGGGATTTTTACGACCAAAATAATTGAATTGATTACGTAATAATAACGGCTTGCTTCTCTCATTGGTGTACATGCCTATGAAATCGACATCAACAAATAAGATTTGGTAAGTGTAACTGGAAACAATACAACTTACTTTGACTAGTTACGTCCACAACGCGAAATAGCAATCGTCAATTTATTTATTTTTTCTATTTTCTACTCTAGCGGAGCAAATTTTCGTCAGTTATCAAAAAAAAAAACGCTTTTAACAGAAAAGTGCAATACCTACACGGTCATGTATGTAACATTTTGTTTTAGTATCCTACGTTTAAAGTAACCCTGAACAAAATAAATTTCGAAGAACTTAAAATAATAAGGTTATTCTGCCAATCGACTTTAGGATAATGCAAAACATGAAAGATGGTATCTAGGGTACCTATTGCCCTAGATGCTCTGACAATGGTCATTTTTGTTTTTTACCATGATTTCAAATTAATTAATTTAGCTTACACAACATTCTTAAATTTACAAATAGTGGATATACATGGTATGAGATTCTCACTTACAGAGCAGCGGGTCCCAAACTAGGCACAACCTGTATCTTGGTGACCCAAACACTACACAAAGTTAATAATTCAGCTAGCGCAAGATTTTTACCTATTCATAAGATTCTTACACACATTTACAGTAATATGAGTACAAAGAAAATTTTCAAAAATAAATAAGTTAAATTAAATCCTACGCCAGATTTCAAGTGACAAAGCGTTGTTTACCCTGTTCTAGAACTAAGTGGCTGAAAAGTGTTGAAATTGAAGTGTACTTACAGATAAGTATTCGTTTTATGTTCCCACGTAGCGGAGATACTGCGCTATTAAATTCTCCTTACACAAATATTATGTGTTAACTTTAATTGGCGTGGACCAAGTGATGAGTTTTTTGCGATTTGACCTTGAGATAGGCTAGCGTAGTACGGAGTTTTAATAGAACAAGAGGCCAGTTTATACTGGTTTTATAACGTGGACTACTTTATCTGCGTTAGATTACCTTGCTCAGTCATTGGCTTATTGCCAATTTTTTCTTCGGTTTTACATAATTATGATTATATTCTATAACTACACTGCATTTATACGGCTAAAGATTTCTTTTGTAAAAGAGTTGTAAAAACGGATTATCGAATTTTTTACTGCCTTGTTGGTCTAGTGGTCGCAAACGCTACCACTGAGCACGAGGTCCTGGGTTCGAATCCTAGGTCGGGCTTTCTGGATTTTTGGAATTTCTCAGTAGCAGCCTGGAGTCTAGATTAATGCCTGGTTGATGGCTATAGGCTCGCCAACGATTACATCGAAATATAGGCGTTCTATAGGGACACCGCTGCCCAGCTTTTCGGGGAAACAAGGCTAAGCAAGGTAATGTTTATGTATTTACACGCTTTATATTAGCTTCACTTGTATGTTTAATTGTAATCGACTCCTTTGGACGCTATTTTGACCCACTTTAAACGGTCAGATTTCATTGAAACTTTGTAAACTTATCGAGGACCGATGAATATTCAACAATTTAAAAAAAAATGAGAGAAATTAAAAAAAAGGAAAAAAAAAACGTTTTTGTAGTTAGCAAAACTAAAAAATAGAAAATAAATAATATTTAAAAAAACTAAAAAATACACTTTAAAAACCAATATAAAAAAGGAGAAAATAGTTTAATTCAATTAAAAAGCGTGAGGTGCTTTTTGAGGTATTTTTATAATCACTTAATGTCAAGCACCCCACGCTTTTTTAAACATACACATCACGTACATATTTATTTTCTTTCAAATAAGAAAGCCAATTACACTTGACAAATGATCCTAGAAACTTAATGCTTCACCCGCAGGCATGTTTTATAAAATATAACTAGCCACTTGCGAACAAGGTGATTTAGACTAATGGTCGCGGTGAGCCAGTGCATTTAAAACACTTCTGTGGTATTTGTGGTCAGTACTTGAGACCTCTTTATTATGGATAAAGATTTAATATTTGTACTATGGTGTGGGCTTATAAAATAGTAGGCAAATAAGGGAATGTAGATTTGTATCTTGTGTCTGAGAAACGGAAAGAATCACGATCGTCGCAATATTTACACATAAATATTAGGAAAAAACTGTTAGTTCTAGCAAAAATAAAACTTAAATAAAAATACTGGAGTCATGATGGCATTTTTTTATGAATAAGATACCTACTTATTTTTTACTTTTTAAATAAACTGTTATGGTAATGACTTTTATTCATCAGACACTATAGTTTTACGTAGCTAAAAGTCACGTCAAATAAATTAAACGCAATGTCTACAAAATAGATAGGTGAATAAAATGTAAAAATGAATAATTGCAAAATATGTAATCTACTAAATATATTGATTATTTCTTTATTATTTTGCAAAAGTGTACGTTCACCGGACGTGGACTCAAACTTTTCATTTTATCGCTGCCTTCTTTGCCGTCCCCGCTACCGTCTATAACACACACCACGCAGCTTTCCTTATATCCAGGTCGGACATTTGCCCCTAACAGAGAAAGGTGTACTGACTACGGTGAAATCACTCATCGCGCACGTTCGTATTGCGATAAAAGTAAAATTTACTCGTATCATCTTGTTTATAGTATGTTTATGAAGGTGAACATAGGTCGTTATGGTAGTTATCGAGTACGTAGGACTAAAAAATGTACTGGATTAACTAAAACTAGACCGTTTTTGCTGGCTGTCGTTTAGGCTGATATTTTCTATGTCATTTATTTATTTTTTTAAATTAAAAAACCTACTTTTTTACACAAAATTGTTGTCCAGTAGCTTCTAGATATCCTACATAAGATCTAGGTTCCAAGATAACATAGCTGCGTGATTTCAGTCTGAGGGAGGTCGAGATTTCATGTACATTTTCCTAGGATTAGGGGATTCTCTGCGAATTTCCGTATATAGCTACAAGCTTATTAAAAACTATGACCATAATGTCCTATGACGTTTATAGGTCGATTCTACAACAGTTCAATAGTTGGTGTACCGATAACACGGTATGAGCTTTCTTAACTCAACAGTGGATGGGACTAGTTGATAGACTAATCCCATCCACTGTTGAGTTGCACCTCCTGCTCTTACTGAGGATATCTATCATTATCCAGAGTAAGCTTTTTTCTCTATTTTGTGTTGGCTTTGCTGTTGTCAAGTACTAAAATATACTAAGGCAGCCTTGTTTCACGCACTGCTGATTTGTATTTTCTAAATGATATCTCGCAGGTCAACCTTGAGGTTGTCAGCTGCGTGTCTGCCTCAATAAATTAAGGCCTCCAGCCAGGGCTTAAAAACTTAAAACTAAGCGACTACACGCTAAGGGCACCGTGTGGTAGCTAAAAACTTTAAACAGTTAATGGGAAATAAGAAATTAAGGGAAACATTTATTAAATATATTATAGAAATAGCTAACATAGTTATAAATAGAAATAAATAGAATAAGAAAATTATGTTAAATAAATATATTAGTATATAATATATTGACGAGCATATAGGAATAAATGTATAGATATGAACTTGGTAATAGAAAATAGTATAGGTATAAGCAAAAAATAAAATAAAAATAAAACAAATACAAAAATAATAATATAGATGATAAAAATATATAAGCCATGTAAAATGTTAGCCTAATAAGATATAAAGCTATCCAAGCTATAAAATGAAAATTGGAAAAAAAAGCAGAAGAGAAGGCCAATAAGATCTCTGATCATGTCAGAGGACACTGAGCACAGGCAGTAGTGGGTTTTAGTCGGTAAGAGTCCGGCACTGCCCAGACTGCGTCACAAGTGAGGCAGTCTGGGCGTCCATGAGGATTTCCCACTCCTGCCCAAACAAAAAAAAAAAAAAAGGGCACCGTGTGGAGTACGGATCTTGTTTTAGGGCGTCGCTAGAAGAGGGTAACAAGAGATGGGCTGGACTGGAATTATCACTGCTGACTACTGTCCTCGTTCCTTTTGAGCTATACTTATTCCCTAGCCTGTGCGAATTCCACCCAAAACTTTCCCGAAATGAATGACATTGTTCACCCATCTAGCTGTTGGCAGCTGAGAGTATGTCATGCTCACTGAAATGTCTCGCTGGTGGTGGCGTGTGTGTTCTATCATTAAGTTCCCTTCAAAATGGTTGAGCTGAATGGTGCTGATCCATACGTCATGTTTGTGAACGTGCGCCGCCAGTAGGGACTGGTCATCTCTTACCTCCCACGGCTTATTTTAATTTCTGAATCGTTATTTTATTTTTGTTTTGATTATGGACGCTTTTAATGTGCTCGTCTTTTTACATCGTTCTTACATTGACAATTTCAACATAATGATGTAACCAACTTTTTGTAACATTATCAAGATTTTAAAAGAGTGTCCATAGAGTTTCTTGCCCGTTCTTCTACATAGGTACCTACGCTTTGGAATGGGCAACTAGCTTCATCTTTCTACCTCACCGACCTTGACTATTCAAAAGTGCCTGTAATTGGTTTATTTGAAATAAATGCTTTGAGTTTGAGTTTGGTCTGCTAACATTTCTCCTAAGGTCACGTATATGCACGCTTAATCCACATCTTCAAGAGAAACGTATTTTTAATTATGATGCATTAATTTCTAAAAAAAACATGAGTTTTGAGAACCTTTATGATCACGTTTAAGAACTTTCTCTGTGTAATTATATTGAGCTGTCCATTACTGTAATTAATTCTATGCTAATTTGAGATTAAGAGGAGAATTGAGTACTTAACTTTTTAGTTGTAAAAGAATACGATGATGGCTCCATTAGTGCATCGAATTTGGGTTGCTGTACGTACGGAAGGTGGCAAATTACGTTTTTTGCAATTCGCAGGTCCGTGTCATGAAATACTCATTCAATGGGATTTATATAAACATAGAGTTTACTTGTCTTGATGATGATTGAATGATAAATATAATATAGAATTCTGTAAATACATAGGTACTTGTTATTGTCGCGAATCTTATTTTGTTCAACAGCAGGCATGTGCAACAATTATAGTATGTGTGTATTTAAAGCCCTGACACTGACCTACAAATTGCAAAAAACTGAAGAAAATTTTAATTTTGCAGGCTACCTCAGCGCGCCTTATGTTTCTAAGATTAAGGCCCATAGTATCCTCATCTCCACGACTGCCGCCCGCGCCCGCGCAGGGTACCTCTGAGCCTTTATCTCAAAATAGGGATATTCCTTGGCAAATGTTGATTAATTTACAATTGTGCTCTAGCGATTCTGTGGTACCTCTAACTATCTATTTTTCAGTGTTTTTTTTTCCAAATAACGAAGCCGTTTAGTAAGAGTATGGAATAGAAGCCAAAATATTGCGTGTTGGAAAATATTTTTTTACACCAAAAGTATTAACCATACAAAAAAAGTACCCTCGGCAAAATGATATATATGAATCTATAGCAAAATCATATATTTTTCAAATCTTTAAGACAAGCCGTTAATGAGCAGTACGGTTCATAAAGTGACCGTGTTACGCTACCAAACGGGACGTAGGCCCTTAAATAAACGAAAGATATCCCGTTTATATTGTTCACAGGCGAAGAGGTCGAAGAGCAGACATAGTGCGGTTTCTGGAGCTTAGCTTCATGGGTCGTGGGTTGACACTGAACAATGTTGCGTTACTAGTAAAATAATGAAGTGGTTAAAGTTAAAGTTAAGGTTAAAGTGGTTGAACAAAAAAACAATTTTGAAAATGTGTATAAAACTACAAGTTTTAGGCAATTATTAATCATAAACACTCTGCTTGGCAAAAGAATATCTGACCGCATTACATTTGATAAGATTGCTAGCTTATGCGGCGGAAAATATTCCACGGGAACGTAATGGTTATAAACTGTCTGTGTACCTACCAAATTTCATACAAATCCTTTCGGCCATTTTTGCCTGATTGAGGAACAAACATCCAAAATTTTACAATTATAATCTGATGTAAAGTAGGATTTCCAAATCATTTTTATGTTTTGAATTCCGCAAAGTAGGTAGGACAAAAATACTCTCTTAAGAATTATCAGAGACATTGCGACAAATTGGAACCGTGCACCTAGCTTCTGACGTTTCATAAGTGGCCATGCAGGATTATGTGAAATAAAATATTTTGATTTGATTTTGAAATATTTTGATTTGATTCTTAGAGTACAGGACCTACCTAAATTTAAAGAATCGTGGCCTTAGTCATAAAAAAATATCGAAAATCTAACCAGTTGCTAATGCCTGGTTTTCAAGGAGAAACCAGATATTAGCAACTTTTTAGATGTTCGATAACTTTTTATGAATAAGGCCGTTGGTCTTTAAATTTAGGTAGGTCCTGTACTCTCAAAAGGGCAAACTTTAGTAGTCATTGGATACCAATACATATCGACATAATTATTTATAACCAAGACACAATCTTTCTAATCTATAGGACACGACTATTATAGAGAGAAAATACCTGATATTTGTAAACTAGGTTGGAAAAGCAGGAACTTGCTGGTTGTAAACAAGTTCTGTGCGTGTAAGAAAAACGGACGACGCATATAGAGAAACTAGCTGTGCCCGCGACTTCATACGCGCAGAATAGTTTTTTTTTTTATTATACAGGAAAAGTCCTATACACACTGTCAACCATTTTTACTTTTTTCCGTCCTTACACACTTCAAAGGTGCGAACCAAACCAGACAATCACTCACTCCCATATGCACACACACAACACACTTCCACCACATGCATATTTACACACATACACTCAACTAACACAATTTCATATAGGTACACACATAACTCTTTAGCTTTATACTTTCTGTAATTTTAATTCTTACATATTATGTGTGTTTTATCTTCTTTTTGTAATACCTAGATAAGTAATTTTTACTTAAACGTGTTACCAAATGGCAACAACCTTTTATTAATATTTTTTTTTGGGTGGGAAATCATCAAATAACTTCTCCCGCTCTGGGTGGAGCGGGAGGGCGTGTCAAACTTTTACTGACTAAAACCCACCCGTGTTCCCTCCCTCAGTTGCCTGTGTGCCAGGGGCGACGGTATCTCTTTCGAACCACCCGCACCCCTGGCAGGCATCGGCCCTTGCGGACCCCACCAGTTGGTGCTGACATCTCTTTGAGGCGCGAGTGGAACACAACGCGCCGTCGACTCGGGCTTGGTCCTTACCGGACAGCGAGTTATCCATTACTCGCCGTCCGCGAGCCCACGCCTACGGTGGCGTTTATTAATGTGGGCAGATTGGTGTTGAGATGTAATTTTTATGTCATGAGTATGTCCTTTTAGCCAGTACTTAGTATTTAAAATTTAATCAATAGGTTCAACATCACAGCTACAAGAGTATGTAGGCTGTCTATTTTTAAACGGGGACGCTCTTGTATTTACTGCTTCCCACAATAAATTATTTTTATTTAAGTAAATCACAGTATTACACTATTCTTGTGTTCATTACAGTAATAATCACAATCATCTAAAGTTATCTAAACCTCCTTCAAACATAGCAACAGTAAATACAAAATAACCTCAAAGACTAAAAACAAACAAAAAGATGTTCCAGCTAACAAAACAAGAAACTCTATTAAATAACTGCTTACCTCACAACATAAAAATAAGACGAAAATTGCTGTAAATGCACTGCCACAGTAACCGAGTTATACAAAGAAAAAAAGAAAAAACAACGCCATCTAGTCATTGACGGTTGCAACAAAAAGACGATGGCAATCATGGCCCACTATTTCATTCAGTGTTGCGCGTGCGCGTAACCTTGGTGAAGACGGCTTTATGAATGAAAACGTAGTTTATTGATAAAACCTGATACGATGTTATAAATTAAATTACAATATTTTTTTGTATTGTTTTTGTCTGATAGCTTACTTTGTGTGACGTATCAAGGTGACTTTGTTTTGCTTGTATCACATTGGGATTAAAAGGACTATAATGACCATTTAATTGGTTTTCCATGTAACCTTAGGTCTAAACTCAGCTAATTTGCAGATATTATTATAAATGGGTGGTCATGGGCATCCAAAAATATGTAAGTACCTACTTCATCATTCTGATTTAGCCAGACATTCAGTCATACAGCCATTATAAAACGAAACTAGGTAATAAAAATCCAAACATTATATTACTCCAAAAACTCATTCGCTACAATACTAACACAAAAACTAACAAAAGTGCAGCAATCTAGTTAAAAAACATACAAATAAAATATTTAATTCACGTGGAGTTCGTCGACTCATGATTGCGCCCGCGCTGCGGTAGAACCTTGAACTTTTGTTCTCTTTGCAAACTAGTAGAGATGTAAACAAACGTGGCCGTGAAAATAGTTCTGCGTTACGATAAGAGATGGCGCTATTTGAAAAATATTTTTTAATGTAAACAAAAATGTTTTACCGAGCTAGTTATTTTTTGATAATATATTTTACTCTTTTTTAAAGGAGTCATTGTTCACGTTGTTTCTTTGTGTAACAGGTTTTAAAACGAGCTATTATTTTTGAAAGCCTTAAGTTTTGATTGACAGATTTTTTATACATAAGTAATAATTATACAGTTGGAAGTTGCGAAATGACTAATCTTCACAGAGAAAGCTTTTCATTTAAGTAGTAGCTAGTTTTGCTAGATGGCGTTATTTTTTATTTTGATAAGTTTTCTACTTGATATATCTATGTCCCACAAAAATAAACACTTTTATCACTTATCTGTTTTTGCCCGTCTGCGCCAGAAGAAAAGTTATGTTTTTCGAGTGTATTTTAGCTTGAGAGGCGTCGTTAGATTCGTCTCAATTATGAGAGTGACATTCATCATTCATTCATTAATCATTTCAGCGGAAAGACTTCCACTGCTGGACATAGGCCTCTGCCATTTTGCGGGGATTTGCCATAATCGCTACGCTTGGCAGGCGGGTTGGCGATCGCAGTATGGTGGTAAAATGCATAGAGAACGCTGCTGCCCATTCTCTAGTAAGATAATCCTCGCCTCCTACGATACCTACGGGCAGAGATGGGATGGTGCTATTCTTTACTTCCAGCACCACACGGAACAAAATAAAAGGCCGATTTTTGACGGCGTCTTAAAACTAACAATAACGATCTTTATTGCTTCCGACTGCATGAGATTGCATAGAGTATTCAATTTAAAAGTCATCTTCTTAAAACAAATGTTTCTTGTTTCATTTACCTATTTATTTAACTGTTTATAATCAGATAAGCAGAAAATAACAGAAAAATTGGTACAGAGGTGATGTTTATTTAGAAATCTCTTCCAGCGTATCAGCATCTTTTTTAAGTACACTTTTTACGCAGTCGGGTTTTTGATTAAAAAAAAATCAAAATCATAATCAAAAGTCATTATTTCAAACTAGTCTGAGACTCAGCTCTTTTTGGACATCAAAACTACATAGGACAGTCACCCCAAAACGCTCACCCTTCACTTTATTCTATTGTTATTAATATTTTGTTTCTGAATGCAGCACAGCGTTGGTCCGGTAGTCATAAACTTTTACCAATACTACCACCAGGGTTTTATTTCCTTAAGAGGTAAGAGCGATTGCAGTTTCTCTGCCCCACCCTTCAAAGGTCAGTATAAAATAAATGACACTTTAAGGCCAATAACTGGCCTCTACTCCCTAAAGTACCAGCTATAATTTATTTTCGAATTACCTAAAGTTTGTTACAAACAACTGTTTAGTCCAGTAGGTCACTATGTCTAAACTGTCGTTTGACAGGCCCTAAGAAATTCGATATTACAAACCAGAATCATTTTTAATCGAACGTAAGTACCGTTAGTATTGATGCTCATAAATCGTGTTCGATGATTCGAAAATTAATGGTTTCACATTCATGGTTGGAAGACTTGTTTTAATTCTTTAATAAATTGGTATATTTTTCAAGTATTTAAAATAGCAATTTAGGATGTCTTACAACAGATAGCCCCAAAAAGCCTCTGCCACTATTTACGGTCAAGGGAAATCTTAAGCCGTAGAAAAGTAGCGCATTCAAAAATGAAAATATCTCATAATAATATTAACATTAATTTCTAGAGAGTATAGAATCTGGAAGTCTACTTGACGAGCCTATTCGTTAAAATTTAATGTTTTTTGTACAGATTTTGCGCCAACCCCAAATAAAATTTGGAATAGCCAGGAGGATTAACAATGATTTCTAATCTTCAAGCTTTTCATGGTTCGCGTTTTCGTATTGTATGGTAAAAAGTCAAAATAATACCGTGTATGGCTCGTGGGATACAGCCATATAAAATGAATAGATGCAGCATCTCATAGACAATTACATCACATTAAGAAACCACGATTTCCCAAAGGGTTGTAGAGGTCAGACGCTAGCGCTTTGCGCCGAACTAGAAACTTACTGTGAACCCATAGGTGCGTAGACAGTTAGATATAACTGCTGTCTATGGCATATCTTTGGTGATCCTATCTACTAATAAAGATGGAGTATCTTCTTACTAAGAAAAAAAGATAAAACCCCATGTTTATTACTTGTTGATGTAGTACAATCTGTAATTACCTGTAGCTGATTACACGATCAAAAAGAGACCCATGATTAGCCAGAATGGTGAGCAAGAACTTGTGATTTAGAACCCTATTCAAGATCAAATTCCAATAATGCAAACTAGGCTATAGCCAAAAAACACTCTGCAGTTTAAATCCAAGTTTTGCCTTATTTAAGTGAAGACCATTCTTCTAAGCGTATCTATAGTAATCTACGAGTACCTATATGTATACAGTCAGCCCAGAATTTGGCTACGAGCTTAGCACTTTTAGCAGTGTTTATTATGACTCATGTAGCGTGCAAACAACAGGACACGCTGGACACGATATTAAGTACCCCATTGTTTGGGAGACAACACCAAATTAACACTCCAAGGCGGAGTCAATTGTGAATCTCTATCTGAGCAGATTTTCTTTGCTTCGCCCTATCTGGGTCCGAAGTCTATTTAAAAAAATTCAAGTTAGCCAAGGCAACAGACATGTCCAGGTGCTAGATTTTCAGCAGGTGGAACGAATGGGTCTGACAGGGTGGCACTATCTTGCCACAGTTTGCTAGTGAGTGGTAAAAACCCATTGTAGCACACGTTTAGGGGATGATAATAAAGTGGAACCAACTTTGCTTGTATTAATAAAACTTTCATTAAAACTTTTGTTTTCATGAAGTCCTTTAGGGTGGCGGGATACCTTTGGTTCGAGGCTAAAAGGGCTCGTGGCTTAAAAATAACAGTCGCACAGGTCAATCTAAGGTTAAGCTTCGCTTGCCACGGTCAGTGGATTGGTGACTATCTATTATAAATTGAGACCTCACCGTGCCTCAGAAGGCAGGTTAAGCCGTTGGTCTCGGTCGTCATTTATAGATTTTTGACAGTCATGGGTAGTCAACACACGCACGGCTTGTTTGTGGCACCTGACAAAGAATTTACAAAAACAGGCGGGGCATATCAGAGCACTCAAAATCTTAAAGGGATGAGAGCTGATGTTGAGAGCATTTTCGTAATTGTTTAGGGAAAAACCCTATATCCCAGCCACGACCCAGCTACCATGTTTCTATGTAAGCAACGTGCGTGATTTCCTCTTCGTTACCGTAGAGGAAACGCGAAAGAAATAGTAATGAATGATGACTTACATACAATTCATGCACGCGATTCTGTACATCATCAGGAAGTTGCGGATGGAGGTCAAAAATAGCTGGTGGTAGTGCTCAGAACTATTATTATCGTGTCATGGATAAGTGGCTAGGTTTATTTTGCTAATTTTGTTGTTTGGTAATTTATCACTTCCATGAGTACAGTTTTGTGCATGAAGCATGAAATCCGTTGGAACTCAGTCAGTAACGAGTCAATTAAGTAAATTAACTGGTGGTATTGTTCAATAATGTAATAACGAATATATTTATATTAAAACTGACTGAAATATTTTAAATCTTTACACATAAAATAGCTACAGTAAGACTTAAGGAATTTTCCGTATTTCATCTATTCCTCTACAGCTACAGATTCCAAAATTCGGGATCCTGCTGTTTTGTCAAAGCAACCTTTTTTATACCAATGCAACATTTGGAATGATTTTAATATGCACATTTTTATTTGGTCAAATTTTTAGTCAGCAGAATATTACCAAGGATAATGTCTATTACAGCAAACAATCTTTACACAAAAAAGATTTAATCAAATGATTTGTCATAAAACAGCTAGAACTGTGACCACACAACGCCAGAAATATATTTTTGAATGGAAAACCAAAACCTACCACCAGTATCTTAATATTATTATATTAAGATTCTGGTGGTACATTAGAGGTATTATTTTATTAAATTAAGATTTAATCATTTATTCTAGAACAAATTCTAATATAATAATCTTATTATTACCTCTTTAGAATTTGTTCCAGGTGGAAAAATCACCCTAAATATCACACAATAGAACGTCGTGGTTGACTGAATAGAAATGATAAATTGAAAAATATTTGTACTAAATATTTGGCTTATTTTATATTGCGTAAAATATGTAATACTAATTGAAATATTTCACTAAATTAAAATTGGTTAAAGTACTAGTCGGTAAGTAAGCAAATTATTGTAAAAACGTTCATTTACCAATCATTAGGTTTGCGTTACAATTATTTGTGAACAGTTTATTTGCTAAGTAATAATTTGGCAAATTAAATTATGCGGAAAATGGTTTGGGAAGTGATAATTTGTAGTTTTTTTTTTGCTGGGTACAAGGGTAACCCCCAAAATTCAAATAACTGTATCGTATCTAAAGCGTGACTGTATTCTGTATTTGCATCTTTTCTTATAATAATGTGGCTATCTGTTTAGTTAACGATTTCCTTTTTAACGTTTCCAGCAAACACACCAAGTTTTTTTTTATTCCTTCAAAAAAAAATATATTACCCATTTCCTTAATCAGCCAAGATTTTAATGCTTTTGCCAAAATCTCTGCATCAAGATCTCCGGAAGAAGTAAAAGTAATTTCTCCTTTTTCGTTGACTTCCTCTACAACTCCAAAAATAGTACTCATTGCCTTGCTTCCGCAATTACCTAAACTAGGTTTTTATCATCCTCAGGATCTGACTTATCATTAACTACCACCAGTACTAGCCTACTTAACAATCCAATATTTTATCGCAGAAGATCCCTTCTGCGTTTGACTTCCTTGGCTAGGCAAGATATTGTCCTCCCATACCTTTTATCACTGTAATTTGAAAATATTGTAAAAGCCAATTATTTTTAAAGGAGTAACCGTGGAGTTTCCTGCCGGTTCTTCTCCATAGGAAGCGACAAATTGGAACCATGCACCTAGCTTCTGACGTTTCTTATGTGCCCATGCAGGTTTATGTAAAACAAAATATTTTGATTTTTGACTGTTGTTTTTGTCTAAATCTTCATAAATAGTAAAAGTTATTTCGCCTTTTCCGTTTATTTCCTCAACAAATCTAAAATCTAGACCACTGTGATACTAAATGTGTAAATTGCAATACCTGTGTAGTATTACAGGCGTGACTGCATTAAGTTTTTGTGTCATGTCCCGTTGAATACAGTATATTTGCTTCATATAAATTCTAACCACCGTCTGTAATTTCGTAATCTAGTATTTTACGGTTTTATATAATATCTTCATAATCATTTATTTCATTGACTTGCCAAGATATTGTTGTTTTTGTCACAATCTCCGGAAAGAGTAAAAGTAATTTCGCCTTTTTCGTTTATGTCCTCTAAAACTCAGAAATCTAGACCACCGTGACACGATATGTGTAAATTGGAATACCTGTGTAGTATCACAGGCGTGACTGCATTAAGTATTTGTGTCTTGTCTTGTCAAAAGGCGCACGCTTTTAGAAATTGAAAGCTATTGTTTTACGAACCATTGTTTGGCTTGTACACTTTCTGTTTAGCTTCTGTAGTAAATACTATTATATTATGTGGTTGCTTTAGCGTATGGTGTGGGAATTTTATAGGTAATTGGTGATGTGAAGTCAACTGATATGTAGTGTGTGGCTTCGAGTAGATTGTATTCAGAATCGAAAGATGATTGAATGGGATGGGTCCCGTTTATACATGTGATTATATTTTTAATAGGCAACTTTCTTCATTTTCATGTGAAGTTTCAGTACCGTTAGTATTATGAGTTGGATGTTGTTACGAGTTGCCAATGCGGTTTTTAAGCATACAACTTGAGAATTCAAGAACTGATCAAATAATTATATTGAAACCATCTTTAGTGTGGGAAGTTGACGTTGGTGAATTGGTGTTGGTTAACATAATAGACCCATATATAGACCTTAAAATGATTGCTACCGAAATGTGAATCACAGTAATTTGTTATTACTATTCAATTTGGACACATCATCATTATCTAACAAGCCTATTCCTAACTACCTATTTGCGTTAAGTTTAAAGTTGCATCTAGTTCTATACATTTTACAATTGTATACATATAGTTACTGAGGCATTTATTACAAAGACAATGACAGAAGGATATAATCTTCAATCACAGTAATTTGTTATTACTATTCAATTTGGACACATCATCATTATCTAACAAGCCTATTCCTAACTACCTATTTGCGTTAAGTTTAAAGTTGCATCTAGTTCTATACATTTTACAATTGTATACATATAGTTACTGAGGCATTTATTACAAAGACAATGACAGAAGGATTTATAATCTTCTAAATATCACTTCATCATCGCCCATTAGTGACATTGGAAGCTTGTCTTCACACAAGTTCTACGCTTTCAAACATAGCACACATAAACAAGCTTCAAAGTTTCATCGTATACAATAATAATAATTCTGTATCTGTTGTTCTTGTTCGTTTCAAAGTCACACTTGTCGTTACGCTTTTTAAATTGCAGGTTATGTTAAACTCCAAGCTGGATTGTAAACTCTTTCCTTCTAATTAATTAAGTCATATAATAAGATTTCTCTTATAAATTATATAAACACAAGAATCATGGTCTCATAATATAAGGGAAGAAATTAGTATTTTTTGCGCTTCTACTAAAAATATCCATAACCATAATCAGCTTATAATGTTTCCCTTGCCAACCTATATACCACTCTCCTATGTCCACAACGCGGGCCCAGTACGGGTTAATATGCGCGCTGATGACTGTTATCCACAAATTATGTTTAATTTATGGCTAAAGTAAGGCAGTTTTGGGGGTGTATACAATAATAATGACCCGTTTAACAGCGGTGAATTTTTTCGTTGAAGAAACAGAAACAACAATAACAGCAATAACTAACAGAACAAAGTAACTGTTAAGTAAGCAAGTTACCTCAAACGGTACCTTGTATTCCCTGCCAAAACGAACTATTAAACATAAATCGTGAAAATTCAGCATTAAAAAAGAAACTCTTACTACTGTCCCCGAATTCAACAAACACAACCAGCTAATCAACAAACAATCTAAAACAATTACTAGCAACAAACTATCTTTTTGGCATCAAACTCACGATACTCTCACACGGACGTTTAACCACTATTTAGGTCATCAAGAATGTTACTACGTATAGTAGGTATATATATAGCAGTATCAAAGTCTCTAGGTGTAGTAGTAGCGACTGGTCGCGAGACTGCTAGGTCATTGCTAAAGAATGTCTGTGACCCATTGAAGAGCAGACTTGATAAGCGTAATGAGATGATATACTTTGGGGTCTGATAGGAATTATAAACACTTGGAAAAGTTTGTGGTAACTTTTCCTTTGAGCCCAAGTCTTGTAAACTTAATGTCGGTAATAAATGAAATCAACAGAAAAATAAGAAGTGGTAATTCTTTAAGATGTGGTCTAGAACCGATTTGCTTATTGAATACGTTGGTTGGTTATAAACCAGATGAAAAGCTAATTAATTGTATTAGAAAACTCACTGAATGGGCAATGTTTTCTTTTTTCTTCTGTTCCTAAGTATATGGGTAGATTTTGTTTTTTTTTATTAATGAGTATTTTACAGGAAATATTATTAATATGTCATTCTTGAACATAATTATGCATTTTATTATTTCTTATGCAACAGCAGTATTAATTGTTATGTTGAGACTAGATTGTATACAAGCTTGTGAATTTAATATTACTAATTTAAATATTTTACTGAAGTACGTTCTGTAATAAGTAGCATGATATTGGGAAACAAATAATACAAGACATATAAAAACAACTGTTATATTTAGTTTATTTGGGTGGTTCATAATAAATTATAACAGCTAAAAGAAAGAGTTAAGATTTGTACACACGAAGACATCACCTAAGAAATATATACGCTATGATAATATAAATAGATACATATATATATATGATATAACAACAAACGAAGATGCAAACAATAATATTTTACTTATATAATTCAATACGAAAAATATTTACAAAAGCTATATAAAATAAAAATGTTATAGGGAAAGGAAAAAATAGATCGACTAGTAGGAAATGAACACATAAAAATTGATATGTACTAAAATAAAAATATTAGCCTCCTTGGCTTTGCCAGTCGGTTAGAGGTTATCAAAAAATAATTATTAAAGCTATTGATATCGTAAATACATTTGTACTTTAAGAAAATTATACTAATAAAAACAGGTACAATGTAGTAGTCATAATAAAGTAAAGAAAGATGATGGAGTATTAAAAAGAAATCGGCGATGCTGATAAAAATTCGAGACAAGATTCACTCGTTCAACAATTAACAATACAATAATTTAAATAAATTATTAAATAATAAATTAAAATCGTTACTTTGAGGTCCAAACTAAGTTACATGAAGATTAACCATGGCCCTTGGGACTTAGATTTTATCTTAGGTATTAGTTGGAGTAGGCGTTGTAAGCCAGGTCTTGGGCGTCCGAGGACCTGCCCCAACCGCCATGTCCGCCGCCACCACCTCCGTGGCTGAAGTGTTCTTCATGGTGTGGGTGAGCTACGACCTCGTAGCTTTCATGGTGTTCACTCTTGGAGAGGAGTTTCTTGAGGAGGACCAGAGCGGAGGCGAGGAGAGCAGCCTTGGCGAGCATCAGACCCTTGATAGCGGCAAAGGCAATGATTCCAAGGAACAGAGGGATGAGGGACTGGATCTTCAACTGGAGGAGGGCGAGGATGGGAAGGAGCTGCTTCAGCTTCTTCTTCTTGCCACGGCCTATAAATAAAAATAAGTTTTATGGAACATTGCTGATGATGCGCATTATGTAGAAAGAGTTCTGAGGATACGTTTTTTGAACGATTGCTGCATTGCATGCTTAGAAATGATACAGAATGCTCATTGAAAATATTTCAATATATCGAACTATTGGACCATGACTAAGCAGGTAATACTTCTAAGTTAATTCAATCTATAATATGGAAAATGAACCGCTGCTTGAAAACGTTTACATGATAAACAGGTAAACTGTAGATAAATGGTTAATAAATAAGCTCAACTCAATATCTAATGGTAAGTAATGAGATGAAAATATCTGAAAAGCATTTAACGTCCAGCAAACATCGCTAAGAAGTTTATAAATTTTAATTAACGTAATACACTTTCTAGTTAAAGTTACTGTAAACTATATGTACTTGCACTCGGTCAAATAAGAAAAGGTGTTTGTAGGCAAAGTCGTTATTTGAATTTAAATAGCCTCGTGCTCAGTTTAGATAATTTACTATTTAGGTTCAAATGTTAATCGGGTATGGAAACTTCATTGAGATTCAATGTCCTTACCAACTGAAATTGAAATTCACCATGTAACATCAGGTTTGCATAACCCCATTCACCTAGAAAGTGTTTTGTTGGTACCAATTCGAAAGCTTCAAGCCTACATCCATATTTCGTTAAGATTATGCCTGGAGCGTTACTTTTACTCGTTTCTTGATAAAGATTTCGATCGCAGACCGTCTTAGCGGAACTTTAGAACAAGTCGAGCCTACATAGTCAACGTGTACTATGGACATCTAGCAAAAACCAGAATCAGTTTGTCCGCTTTCCACGATAATCAACCTTGTTAATAGGTTAGAGAAACCCTCTCGAGACTTGTTCGGACGTTTTCTAGCTTCTCATGGTGTGTTCCGGATGTCCGTTTAAAATTTTCTATATTTCGTAATGTACTTGTTTTAGTTTCGGTATTAATCGTCTCGTCATGTGTAACATCAGATTAATTTTTGATCGTACTTTCTATTTTAAAATTCTCATGCGCGCCGAACAGGTTTTGGCGTGTTTTAATTTATTTGGCGAGAGTTATGCAGGGAATTATATGTGAACATGACTGCAAGGTTTTATATAACTACTTTTTACTTTTATGATATTACCACGCGACTCTATGTCGTGACTTGTTTAATACGAAATATAATTGAGAGCTCCGTGGATGGTTTTCTCTACGACGCGCGACGGTGAATTGCATTTCGAGAGTCCATCACTTTTTATCGATAATCATCAAAATTAACGGAAAACCAGTTTCACGAGCGCGAGAACGAGTGTTACATAATATTCAGTTTCATAATAGTATGTAACGAACTGGCGGAACAAACTGTTTTAAACAACCGACAATGAGCCGTGAAATTGATTGGACATAATAAGCTAATATAGGAATATTTGTTTTAAGATGTTGATGAGATTTTGATTGAACTCTTGAGAAAATAACTTGCCCTTTTAACAAGGTAGCATTGTCCATCTTTTTGGGAACTGCCCATAATTATATTTCTCATAATACTTTCACTTGTTTCGGTGAAATAATTTGATCGCTTACAAGAATTGCTCCTTAATGATATAGTATATGTTAAATACAGGTTCCGTGGTGATAAATCTGTGCTTTTTTTGTGTGGGCATCGTTATTGGACGTAAACCGTGTAATTATTTTTTGGGGAAAAATGATGCATGTTTTATTTTGATGAAAAGTGTGTTAAGAAGCTTAGAACAACTTTTCTATTGGATTAATGACAACAGTTGCGTGGGCTTTGATCATCTAATTTTATCAAGAATTTTTTATTTAAGATTTTTTTGTCTGTAGTTATCTTGTTATCTAAGCTTTTACATCACATAAATGGACAAGGGTATTAACTATTATTACATTAATCGTTTTTAGTGTAAAGACTGTTAGATTGACAATATGACGAACCTGTGGGAATTTCGCAGTTTACTGTATTTTACATAGTAGGATACTGACCTTCCTCAAGGGACCTCTTCATATCCTCAACAGTACTCTTAGGCATGCGCAGCTGGACGACATGGTTCTCCATAAAGTCAGCAGCAGCATCCACTAGTCTAGCTTCCACCGTGTTCTCCCTGGCTTGGGGTTCTTCAGGAAGGGGCTCGTAGGATCGGGCGGAGCGAGAAGTGCCAAGGTTGTAGATCGCGAGGCCATCAGCGAGTTTCAACTCCCGCGCTGATGCCGCGTTCTCTAGGAATCTCATTGATTTTTCCTGTGGAAAGAGAAATAGTGGGTTAGCATTTTGTTCGTTATTTGAGTTTTGTAGATACTGTTTTTTTATAGAGCTTTTTTACAACTGGCATTATTTTGTCAAATATGTTTAACGTTAAAGTATTGAGCTGAAAATATCTATATTTTCATGTTTCAAGGTTCATATAAGTTTCCAAAGCAAATATTTTAATTGCAGTGAACTTGAAAGAGCTTTTTTGCAACTGGCATTATTTTGTAAAATAGGTTCTACGTTAAAATATTGAGCTGAAAATATCTATATTTTCATGCTTCAAGGTTCATATAAGTTTCCAAAGCAAATATTTTAATTGCAGTGAACTTGAAAGCTGGTTAGACAAGTAAGCAAGTATTTGTGCTAACTCAACCAGTAAGTTGCAAATAGCTTTACAAACATTTGCTGTTTAGTCTAGTCAGCAACACAAACTGCCAAATCATTAACTTGTTATGCAGTTAGAGCGTTATGTGAAATAATTCGGGAAGTCATTGTTAATTGCAAGTTTACTTTGGAGAAGCAAAGTTAATTTTAATTGAGTTGATTATAAAAAATGAGTTGAAAATTATTCTGTGTCTATTAAACAAGTGTTAATTGAATTTAAAATTAATTTTAGTTAAACTTGTAATTGAAGCGAAAAAAAATGTTAGTTTATTTGCAATTAGGGACTCAGAAAAAGTTTTTTATTGCAGGCATTTTAGTGGAGAAGGTATTTATAAAATTGTAATTTTAATTAGTTATTAGTGTGGAAGTAGCATAATTAAAACGGAAGGATGTTAAAGTATTTAATTTTGAGATTCAACCAAAAAGGGAGATTAAAATGATAGAAGTTGGACTTAGGAACAAGTCTAATTTAGAAAGAATTGAAGAACCAAATTGGCTGAATAAGATTTTGGAGGCTTTGAAGAAGCTGAAGACGAAAAAGCTCAAGTCCAAGGGACACCACTTAAACACGATCACAACACACCTTAAGGCACATCCAAGTATCTTCCTCGGCACAACTCTTGACCACCCCGACGACGGAACCGATGACATCATCATCGGAACTGGCTGGCTTGCAGCTTACTGCTGCCACATACACTAAGAATACAAGGAAGATCTTCATTTTTTTGGTCCTACACTCCTTCACGGTGGTAAGTGAAATGTGGTGAGGGGACTGTCAGAAAGCGGTTTTATTCTCCGTCCCCCCACTGCGGGGTTTAAGCCGAATTGCGCGACTCGATGCGTGTTACGAATGATATAGAAGTGGCTACAGGTAGAACACTTTTTTTTATGATGGTGATGATTATGCTGTAGGGTGTATTGATTTTTTATGGGTTCTTGTTCTATGATGTGGACAACACTATACGTTTTCTTTTTATTTGGGGCCTTGTTCACTACGAAAACAACTACGGTAGAATATACGGGATTATATACAAAAGAACTGTAACAAAATTTAGGTGAAATTTACGTGACGGTAAATGCTACACTTACAGAGTGTAATGTAGGAAATGGATATTCTAGTATTTTGGTGTTAAACAGGAAATTATTATATTCGTTAACTGTGATGTAATATCATACATAATTCGACGGTTAAATCAAAGAGATTTTAATATGAACTTATTAGAATTTTAAATTAGAATCAATTTATGTTTTTAGTAATATTATGATTGATTGGTTGCTTATGATTCCTTTTCTACCTCATTTATTTCATCGTTTTCAAAAAGAGTCGCTATAATTACACAAGTCAATTGAAAATTGACCGCGAAAATAGACACCAAGTTCATTTCATTATTTTCATAATTCTTCGTAACTATCTTTATCATACCTTTGATTTTAAAAGTATCGATTGATTCTCTAGCTTTATCAATGAAGCCACAAGTAGTTTGCATAGTATCGAGGGCATAGCCAGTTCCTTTAAGCAAAGCGGGTCCACACTAGGTCAGGAAACTTCTATCTAGGATCGTGCTAGGTAGAGAAAACGAAAAGCCTACATAACCTAAAGTTTTTTACAAATTCTGCCCATATCTTAAAATATAAAAGCGTGAATTAAACACACACGCATAATTATTTATATATACTTTCTTTTGGCTCGAATGCGAAACTAAAATATGTATAATTTAATATTATTATATCTCTTTTGGTATGTGTATTATACGCAGTCGTCACGCCGGTAATTTTCAAAGGGTCAAGTAGAGATTTACTGTCAACTACTACCAACAATGATTAATTATTTGATTTACTACTTGCATCATAGAAGCTTTGCATATTATTATATTGTCATCAATAAGCTATTGTAATTTTTATTGCCTTAGATTGTTTGTCATACTTTTTAGTTTCAGTTTTTTACTTGCACTATATTTCAATTTAACAGCATTACCTTTTGAAACTATAAAAGGAAAAATCTTAAATATCGATCATAAAACATATTATTTTGAGAGTATATTGTTAAGAAGTAAGATAATAGTATTCATAAAAAGGTATAAAGCCTATTGGATCGAATTATAGATAATTATAAATTCAGAATCATAAAACAGCATCTCAATCAGCAAATTAACATCCATATTAATAATTCTACATCCATTCTCATCCAACCAAAATGGTTGATGATTATCATATTTAAGCAAATTGTCTAGTTAGAAACTTCCGCTTTTGTATGTAGGGCGAATCGTCGTGTCTAAACGTCTGTAGTGTGTACAACTTGCATTGAGCGCTCTTGATGCTACTTCATCAGTCATTTTTACTCATTGATACTTTATACCATTCATTATACCTTGACATTTCTTGAGGGCGCCACTTACTACGACGACCTGTCAAAGACCTGTCAAATTAGTTACTAATTCAACTTTAGTACCATATTCGGCCGTCTGTCAAAATAAATTGGTCTATTTATCTATATGAACTTTTCACTAAATTCTTGTTTACGTAGATAATTTCTAAAACGGGTGATAGTTATGATTGCGTTTAGTTCTTGGTCGAATTATGAGTGGTTTTGGTAATAGCAGTAGGCTCGAAAATTACAGTATAAATGATGATTGAAGTAACTGATGCATTGCGTAAGGCAAAACAATTTTGTTTTAATGAATGACTTCTTAAATAACACCTGCTTTGCTTTCCAAGTGCAATGAACTCTTGAGGGCCTAGTTCATTTTTTATGCCATATAGTAGCAAACAAGTTTGTTGCTAAGTAATTACTGTTGCACGGGTCGATCGATCAGGTTAAGCTATACTTACCGCGGTTAGTCTGTGGATGGGTGATCATTTTTACATCCCAAGATCTCTCAGTGCCACGGAAAACGCTGTCATTTGCGGATCTTTGACGGTCGACCAGTAACTGAGTTGTGGAGGTCAGATAGGCAGTTGGTCCATGTAAAATTTTGTTACACAGCTGCATCTAGTTAGACTGGCAGCCGACCGCAGCATAGTTGGGAATAGGCTAGACAGATTAATAAAGTGGCGAACAAGTTGATGGAGAGTGGGCACCATCACCTATGGACAATGGACATCTTCCACACCCGGGGTGCCATAGGCAAGTTCCCTCTTCTTTTATAACCTGGACTTTCGACTGGGTAAACCAATTTTGATGATCCTTTTTTTATTTGAAAGCTAATGCTTCTTGTGTGGTTCTATTTATATTTTATATAGATTTGATGATGCGTTTCAGAAACAGACAACGGAACTCTTCAAAAAGTGACAGAAAATCAACCGCGATTACTGCTATCGCATAAATATGCATTGTTTTTACTTTAAGGATGATGACATTTCGAATTGGTGAGAGGTAGGTACTTTAACTAAAACCGGAAAAATAAAAACTTTTTCCAAAAAAAGAAAACCACCGACTACAAAGTGAAAAATAACATTAATTTCGGAAGTCGGTGACTTTGAATAATGTATTTTAATTTTCATGTCACCAGTCACCGACTTCCGAAATTAATGTTATTTTTCACTTTGTAGTGTTTTTAGGAAGTCGGTTGTTTTGTCTTCTCATTATATTTATTAGAACTTTCAGCTTCTAAACTTTCATTCTAGGTCATAATTTCCATCCTCTCGCACTTGTATTATGTCGTTCTATGTCGCTGCACTGGGCCCACGTGGTGGATCAGGGGTCAGGTCAGGTCCTCTCACCGAGAGGAGGCCTGTGTACGTAACATTATAGGGCGATTATGTATTTTATAATGTCAAAAACATTCCTACATTTTTCTTTCTTCTTGCCGTGTCTTTAGATGTTTGCAATTCCTAAACAGTATTTTCATTTTTTTTTAATCGTCTCATTAACTAAGGAGAACATAATATATTGATACATCACTCATTATGCAAATTGAAAAAGCCAACTGCAGTCTTTAAAAGACTTGATTGGATCTATTCAATGAATTTTATGTGCATAAACACATTACTAGAGTAATTGAGGTTTGTAGCAATATAAGATGAGATGATGCACGAGATATTAATTAGTTACCGATACGTAAAAAAGTCAAAGTTAGACTTTGGACACACAACTTCATTGCCGGATAATCATGTGTTTCCTAATGTAGTTACTTTTAGTGAACTATAAAGAATAATATCGGTTTATCATGCTCGTCAAGAAGCAGGCCTATTAACTTTCTTCCTTGCTCTTAGAGGCCATGGTCAAAAGAAAGCCTATCTGACTCACCAAAAAAGCGACCCTAAGCGCAGAAAGCGGATGCCTACTTAATACTCAAATTACTCTGATTACCCCCTAAGGCTATACAACCGTGAAGTTATAGAAATACGTACTTTTTATGATTTCTAAAATTGCATAATCGTGCAGGTGTTTCGAGCGTATATTTTAATTCGTACAATGTTCGCACGTGAACACTTTTTATGTAATATCCGGTGCGGTATAGTTATGAATATGATTTCCTATTTTTAGTTTTTGTTTGAGATAGTTTTAGTTTAGCGTTTGTTTGTAGGTTACTTTGGTTTTGGTGTTTCATTTTTATCGTATATTTATTTTTCGTTTTATTCGGTTTCATCTAATTTTATGCAACTTAAACGGTGATAATGAGGCTAGCTGAAATCACTATGTGGGGCCCCAAGATAGCTAAAAGGCGTCGCTGCAGACCTAGAAGATAGAGGGACGAGTAGGCCAAAACAAACGACCAGTGGTCAACTGGATTGCAAGCACTGTAAGTCATTAGGAGAGACCACTGCCCAACAGTATAATACAGGCTTACAGTAACAGTTACTGAAAGGGAAGAGATAGACTATAAAGTAAACATCCGGAGACCATTACAAATAAGTAGGCGAATAAAATTCCGATCCGAAACGCGAGCTCCATCGGTAATAACAAGGTAGGTATTACAACCGCACACATAGCAATTACGTGCAGATTTTAAATTAAAGATCGCAATGTGGCTTTGTTGTTGACTGTAAATATTTCAGAGGTGAGGAGGAAAATTGGTTTAATGTAGGTTATCCGTTGCATAACTTGTTGGTTGTCGTCGATCGAAGATTTGGGTAAACCGATGGTGTATCCATCATCAATACAACTAGTTGCCATGATTGGTCATTTATCTTTAACTAATGAATGAGTGCTGGTTCGAGTTTGCGTGGGAAAAGAGTTTCTGGAAGGACTTGGGGTAGGCTTTTGTCCAGCCGTACGACACCAAAGGCCCAACAAATGAAAAAAATGTTTTATAAGGATCGTTGGATATTGTAGGGTTTGTATCTGAACTATCCTAAATTCCGAAAGGTGCTCGGTAAAAATTACCAAGCTACCTACTAACAGATGTGCCAGACGTAGTGAGCAAGGAAGGTGTGTGCGTATCCAGGTTGGTTTCCGGTGCGAAGGTAGGTCTCTCCCAGTCCAGGCGGCGCTGATGCCCTGCACCGATAGGTTCTGGGTATTTCCATTGAACTCAGCTGACGGCTTTATCCCGAACTCTCGGCGGGAAGGGGTTTCTTCACGTAGAAATAATGAATATGAAATGAGTGAACTACTTACAGATAAAAATAATAATATATTATAAAATATGATAAAATAATGACGATTGAACCAAATGTAAATATTTCATAATCTTTAAATAAAAAAACCGGTACAAGAAACAGCTTTCAAGCGCATTTTGCATCGAGAACCGAATGCAAATAAGAGTAGCTGTGTTATGACATGTTATATCATGTTGCTATTCTTTTACTAATGAATATTGGTCTAATCAATGATCTGGGAATCCTTATCTTCACATTCATAGTTACTTACTACAAATATCAATACGAATCAAAGACATAAACGTCTGTCGTCGGCACGCTTCAGGAGTTGATGGACGCTGCTGATAATGCTTAGCTCGTAGACAAACTCTGGGCTAAAGATTGTTATCAATACGCTAAAAAGAAAAAAGACAGCCGACTAAGTTGCTTTCAAGACGTGTCCATAACGATTCACATGATAAGTAGCGTGTGCGTTACGGAGCCACCCAAAGTCATTGAGGTTCGGCGTAGATATAAAGCCTTACATTCCTACGCCATATTCAAGTCTACTTGTAGTTCGACATATTCCTACATAGCCTAGACATAAATTCATGGGAATCGGCAAAATCCCAGCTCAAAGTGTTTTTGTGGGTTGATTAATTGTTGCAAATGGGACATACCATCACGTCCGGGAATGATAACGATGTATTAGAAGGTATGATGCCGTTGAGCTCCTTAAGTAGTGAGTTGGAGCTACACAATTACTGAAAAAAGCTAACACTAACTAGACAGGTCCACTCAAGCTTGTGTAGTTCTTTCCTAAAAATACCACCTCGGACATGAATTTGCGTGCTCCTCGTCTGGCCTGACCAAGATTATGACATGTCTGGAGTTTAATAGAGAGTGTGACTTCTGAGTTTCTTCTCAGAGTAGTCTGAGAGGAAAAATCGAGCTCATCTTTTAAAATAAAAGTATTTTTTTACTTGTTGAAGTGTTTTTTTTCCAATATACATAAATTAATATCGTTTATCATCATTTGTTATAGTGTTCTCAGCACATATTTTCAAGACTTTTTGCTCCAATTTACTCTTACTATTAACTCGTGTGATCTAATTGCCTTACAATTTCTGCTACGTTTTTCATTAATCCACCACAATGGAATGAGTGAATGACGTATTTAAGCAAAAAGTTTTGTCTTCACTTTCGGAGTGGATACAATGTGTGTATAAAATATTTAATTAGTGTTAAAAAGAAGATTAGGTAGATGAATAGGGTGATAAAAAAAAATCCCATGAACATTCAAGCTAAGGAAAATTTAAAAAAGTTACACATGATGTTTGTTTTTCAAATCATTTTGCAGATAACATTAGCGTAGTGAATTAAGAATTATAAAGTAATTTTTAAAAGATAAATGATTTTATTTCTATAGGTATGTTTGCACAAACTCTTCTACAAGTCAATCATATTTTTTTTAAACTAGATGTGGTTAGTGTTTCTTATCTGCCTATTCAGAGAAGAATGGCCAAAACAAACTTAGTGGTCTGTTGTAAAGTCCAGACAATGTAAATTGGTGAGGTGGTGTTTTAAGGAAATAACCATACAGACTGCACTCAGTCAGTTGAGACTGGACAGTTAACTTCTTTGCGTAGTATCGATGCTAAAATAATAGTAAAAAAAAAAAATGATTGCATCAACTCAAATAACTTATTCTTTTTACAATGGGGAGAATCCTGTTAAGCAAATAGTTTGCTTGTTTGTAGTTTGTTTGTTTGTTTGATCCTAGGCTCTAATCAAACAAACTATTCGATACTGCTTCGTTGGTTTAGTGATCGCAAGTGCTTTTGCTGGTTTGGGGTTTTATTCCCTGGAATTTTACATCTGAGAAAATTGCCCGAAGACTGGATTTCTGCCAGGTTGATGGCAGTAGTCTCACCCCCTGTTACAAGTGACTGAAATGTAACTGGCGAAATGTGGGGATCCTATTGGTATACCTCTGCCTTACTCTTCGGAGTATTCAGGGGTGATGTTATGTTACGTATTGCACCGGCTTGTATAAAAACAAGCCGGTAGACGATTACATGAGCCACCCAGGTTAAAACTTAATCTTCCTTCCGTTGCTACCTCTCGCTTCAACCACAATAGGCAAAATTAAGCCGCTAATTGGGAGTGTCAACTCAATGATAACTTTAGGCACAATTGCACCACATATTTCCTATATAACGTTAGCGCTAAACGGTCTTTAACATCATTCTGTCTCTCTCATTTCCAAATGATCGAAAGAAATAGAACATATTTTTTTGTTTAACGCTAAATGTATTGTGCGCTACGTATTTTTAAGCTTAATACAGTGGCTACATAATAGGCTGATTTTTCCTTTGCTTACGCTAACTCACTGGGTAGCCGTACACCTGCACAGGAATAGGAAATAGGCTTTTTTTTTTTTGGGTGGGAAATCATCAAATAACTTCTCCCGCTCTGGGTGGAGCGGGAGGGTGTGTCAGACTTTTACTGACTAAAACCCACTCGTGTTCCCTCAGTTGCCTGTGTGCTAGGGGCCGCGGTATCTCTTTCGAACAACCCGCACCCCTAGCAGGCATCGGCCCTTGCGGACCCCCCATTTGGTGCTGACATCTCTTTGAGGCGCGCGTGGAACACAACGCGCCGTCGACCCGGGCTTGGTCCTTACCGGACAGCGAGCTACCCATTACTCGCCGTCCGCAAGCCCGCGCCTACGGTGGCCGGGAATCAGAATAGGCTTCAAATTATAGTTCTGTAACTTGTTTTGTTTAATGTATTTTATTGATATGTGTACTACAAACATCCGTCAATGCGAAAAATCCTTTGTAATTATTTTATGGTCTGTGTCTGAATTTAAGATAAATTTAATTTAATTTAAGCAGTTAATTCTCAATAAGTCATCACAACAGACTTTACTTTTATCTGTACTGCAGTTATTAGTATTGACATTATGGGTTAGAAAAAGGGCCCAAAATTTAAATCTATACAGATACCTTAAAGTTTTTCTAACATATTATCTGCTTTTTATTTGCTTGGAAAACTAAACCTACTGCCTCAAGGTCAACTACCATAAAAATAAAAATAAACTCGCCAAGTGAAAACGAAATACACAAAATCTAGTTTTCGTTACAAAAACTAGGATATCTTTTACCAAATTCCGACTTACCGTGGAATTATTCAACTTTCTTATATTATGTGCATCACAAACTAGTTGTGCAAATTATAAGGCAAAAACTAAAAAGTAAAAGTGGTTTTATAGCGCTATATATTATATTATGGTATGAGTAAAGACAGTTCATTAACCTAGTCCAGCCGTAGCTTACAAGTTTAAGTGAGTTCATACCAAACGATGATATAATAAGATGTATACAGGGGTGGCAGGGACATTGACGCGCAACCTGAAACCATGAATTCAGCGCACGACACATCACTTAAAAAATCTGCTCTTTCATGAAAAACTTCAATATGTATGCGGTGAAAATGTAGGGTTTTCATTGAGTGACCGACGAAAAATTACAACGCAGGGTGTTCAGAAACATGTACTGAATCTATTTTTTTTTTGTCGGGCATCTCGCAGTTGGCCTTGAGAGGCCGTGAATGCTTAACCGGGCTTTCCTGGGGCTGCCATTAAGAGTTAACTTAACGCCTCCAGCCAGGGCTTACAAACTAAGCGACTGCACGCTGAGGGCACCCCCTGTGGGTTACGGGCCTCGGCTCAGGGCGTCACTGATAGGGGGACAGCTAGTATTGGGGACAGGCTGGATCAAAAGATTGGCATTATTATTATTAGTCGGGGAATTTAAAGCTACTGGCTCAGCTGCGGCGCGGGCTGGCGCTTCAACGAGCAAGGGTCGGTCGGGGCTATATTTTTGTACCTGTATTTATATATTTTTTACTAGCCTACGCTGTCCCACTCCTGGGCAAAGGCCCCCCTCCAATCCACCCATCTTTTACGAACCCGTTTGTCCTCCTTCTAAATTTGATGGAACTTATCGAGCCCCTTTGGTCTTCTCCTAACTAGTCTGCCGCCACTACCCCGCTTCACTATCACAGGGCATCAGTTCTGTGCTATTAGGGCCCACAGTTTCTCCGGCATGAGGTAGACATGTCCTGCCCAGTCTCATTTAATTTGGGCAGCCTTTTAATAACCTGTAACCCGGCACACCCTTTATGCCTGTAGGCTTTTATGTGGGTATTGAGTTCTGTTTGCGTTTGTTGTTTTGTTTTTATTATTTATATCTGCTTGAGTTTAGTCACTATGTTTTTTGGTATTTTGACGTCTAGCTGACATATGGCAAATAATTTAATTTTAAGTTTTGTGTTTCATCATCATCATTTCAGCCGGAAGACGTCCACTGCTGGATATAGGCCTCCCCCAATTTGGGAGGGGGGCTTGCCATAATCGCCACGCTTAGCAGGCGGGCTGGTGATCGCAGTATGGTGATAAAATGCATAGAGAACACTGCTGCCCATTCTCTAGTAAGTCCCTTAGTCGCCTTCTACGACACCAACGGGAAGAGATGGGATGCTATTCTTTACGTTCGGCACCACACGGAATGGTTTTGTGTTTAATAATGTTAATTATTTACCTATTATTGTACAGAATCAGTCCTTCTAACTTAACAGACAGCTGTGCTGCTGGGGAGTTTGTTGCGCTACTTCTTCTTCCCAGCTAAAGCACTAGGAAGTGGTGAAGGGCGGGTTTTTGGGGGGACTATCTTTTGTAATTTTGACGTTAAAAAAGTGCTGACTCTCAGTCTATTTTGAATTAATGTATTTTTTTTGAGCCACAACCGCTGTATTTTGTGTTAATAATGAATGGACTGCCTCGTTGGTGTAGTAGTCGCAAGAATTACTACTGAGCATCAGAATCGATTCTCATGTCGGTCAAAGTGTTTTTGGATTTTCCTAACTGACATTTTTCAGTGGCAGCCCTTAGTCTGGATTTGGTGGCAATAGGCTCACCCTGGGACATAAAGCCATCTTACGAAATGTGGGTGTACTTTAGTTACACATCTGCCCAACTCTTCAGCGACATAAGGCGTGATGTTAAGTTTAAATAACTGACGAAAATAATACAAATAAAGTAACAGTTTCTTTGGAACTGTTGAGTCAACAAACTTATTACTTTTTTCTTTGTCTATTTTCTATTCATTAAAAAAATTATGTTATTTTTTAGTGGTTCAATACAATTGTTGACAGGTAACGTTTTTGAAATGTGAGAACTCTTTTATCTATGAGTTTTTCCCATTAATAAGAGCCTACTTATTTTGTGCCAAGAAGTACCTCCTATTATTATGTTCTGGTTTGCAAGTAATTTGTGAAATTATCACCAAATGGGACTTTTCTAATGGTGATGACACCCTATACTCTTGACAATTCATTGTTCACACAAATATTTTTGTATTTATTTTTGTCTGATGTGAATTTTCCTGCACACAATACAGGGTCAAATTAAATACGGCTTTCCATAAAAAAAAGTTTATTTTGGAGTCAATGACCGTTTTTGGTTTGTTACTTGAAATATTCAATCTCGAACTCAAAGCCTTTTCAAATAAACCAATTACAGGCACTTTTGAATTATCAAGGTGTTGGCCAGACAGGAAGATGAAGCTAGTTGTCCATTACCTCTGGAGAATAACAGGCAAGAAACTCCACGGACACTATCAAAATAGTATTACAAAACATTCGTTCCCTACATCATTCATGTTGAAATTATACAAGTGATAACAGTGTCGAAAGACGTCCGTTAAAAACGTCCGTATTGTTTTCTTTGCGCTAGATAAAAATATGAAAAAAAAAACAATTAATTAATTAAAATAAACCGTCCCAGCTAAGAGATGACCAGCCCCTACTGATGGCGCCCGTGACGAACATGACGTTTGGATCACTGCCATTCCAACGACCCTGCCAGGGGTGCGGGTTATTCGAAAGAGATACCGCGGCCTTTGGCACACGGGCAACTGAGGGAACACGGGTGGTTTTAGTCAGTAAAAGTCTGACACGCCCTCCTGCTCCACCCAGAGCGGGAGAAGTTATTTGATGATTTTCCAACCATAAAAAAACCAATCCAACGTTTCTGAAGGAAATTTAATGATTCAACACAGATGCCAGTACCATATAAGATGGTTAAATCAGTTTTTTTGTGTTAATCGTTTTTAGGTATCCATAACCATCACGTGTGTGGAATTTCGCTAGCTAATTCAATTTGACCCTGTTTAAGGAAAGGTAGGACGGCATATAAAGAATCCTATGCTGCTAGCCGGCACGCGGGCGTCAGGATTAGCAAGTAAGATAAAGATTATTGAATAAATAACTAACGTTAGTATTCTAGTTGCATCGCGTAGTTCAAGTTCAGTGTGTCAGTTTGTACTAAGTCTTCGGGATTTTACGCACGCTGGATCTTCAACCGCCTGCTCAACGCCAAGAGTTCAAAATCGAATACTATGTTTTTTCGACGAGCTGAAATGCCCTCAATTGGATTCTCAATGCTCGGTGCAATACCGAGAGTTTAAAATCTAGTGCGCCATAAAATACCGCCACCATAGTATTACGTCCTTTTAGAACCCGACTAAGTATCTATTCAATAGATTCTTTAGTGTATATAAAAGTTTAGGTAGTTTATTTAACAAGCCAGTGTCAATAAGTTTTACTATCTATCAGAGGTTCTCAAACTTATTTCATCTACCGCCCACTTTGAAACTCAATAATTTTTCAGCGCCCCCCATTTTTTTACTGTACCACATCTTAAAAACCACAATGTCTTTCATTACTTTAGTCAATTTCATTATAGTCATTTTTATATATTTATATTTTTAGTTATTTATATTAGACTGGTATGGAGTTTAAACATACATTCAAAACGAGACTTTTTACCAGTGAGAGAAATTATAACGCAACTTTATAATATTAAAATTATCTTTGATTCATATTAAAACAAACATAATCAATTTAAACATTTAAAACTAATGTAATTATTATTGGCGTTATTTAACAATAACTTGTTAAAACTTGATTGCTCACGAGCTATCCTACAGAAGCTAAGTTAAATATTTTTAGTTTCATACAATCAAACAGGGCCAAAACTAAATAATTGATGTTGTGTCGTAAGTAGGTTTTAATTTCAGTGAATAAAAAAAAATATGCTGATAAAATTACAAATCAGCCATCGGCCCCTTAAATAACTTCAACAACCCCCAATATTTTCTGAGCCCCTTACCGTCTCTCTAGGCCTCCAGCGTCTACAAGGGGTCGTTATCGCCCACTTTGAGAAAGACTGATCTATACTTTTGATAAAAACCTGGTTTTGGTTCGTTGGTTTGGAGTGTAGATAAAAATTGGTGACCGCTTGTCTGTGGGGTTCTGGGTTTGATTCCTAGGTCAAGCTGCTTTATTCAGTTTTACCATTAGAAATTATTTATTAGCAGCCTGAAGTTTGCAGAGATCCCCGGGCTTCAAATCTCTATCAGAGGGGCAGTTCTCGTAATTTTAAGAACGATCACAGTTCTCAGGCTCAATCTGTGAAAAAATATTTTTGACATTTGATTGTCGCCGAGATGAGACCGCGAGTATATATTTTGAAGGCATTTAATTATGAGAATTGGTCTCCTGGTCACGGTCGTGTGAATTACTGTCGCGGTGGAAGGGGAAGTGCACTTGTGCGCTTATTTTCTATGTAGGTAATTAGCTCGTTGAGACGCCACTGTGGCCGAAATTTCGCCATAGGAGTTCTAAATCTCAAACTTGGAATATTTTACCACAAAATCTTCACGTTTAAAAAAAATTAAGTACATACGAGCAACGAGCTCAGAATATAATGAAAAAGAGAGTGAATGAAATTGAAGAGTGAATGACATTTAAGATTGAATGAAGCATAAGACTTGCGAAGAAAATCACAACGTAATTACCTATGACTCCATTCATATCGCATGAGATGTGGAAATATATGATGAGCACAGTTAAAATAAATGGATGCGGCAAATTGTGGTATGAGAAATTTTGGCGTGTAGATGTCATTTATTTATTTATTTAAATGAGGGTATTCTGATATGACGATCACTAGACGTCAGAAGTGTCAAAGCGCCTACAGATTGAATGGTGAACGAACGAATGACATCAAATATTTTAAGTTCATTGTCGAACTGGAAGACCTCTTGTCAAAGTGGCGCCAACTGGTGGCTTGAATATTCATGAATACCCTCATTGAACATCACATAATGCATCGTTAGTGTGGTGCTACGCGCTACTGTTTAGTACGAGGTTTAAGATTCGATTCCAAGGTCGGGAAAAGAGTTATTGGGTTTACCGTCAGAGATTTCTCAGTCATCATCATAATTAGCCTATAAAGTTTCCAGTGCTGGGACTTTCTCTTTGTGAGAGGGAGTGGGCCACAATCCACCACGCGGGCCCGCGGGATTTCTCAGTAGCAGTCCGGAATCTGGATTTGAGCCCAGTTGATGGCAATATGGTCGCCCCGTATTACGTGGAACTAATAATAACCGGCGTAATGTACTTCTGCCTGCCTAATTCTTTGGGTGGTTTAATAGCTGCGATTTTTACTTACATAATTTGGTAGTTGCGTTTTTAAATTTTCTTATCTTTTGGCAGAGAATCCCGTTAAATGGACCACTGAAATGGAAAAGGCTGCGGTTATCATTGAATCAGGAAGGACACCATATAAACAGCATACGCTAAGTTGTTCTAGTAGTCACAAGAGCTACTGCTGGTCCTGGGTTCGATTCCCAGGTCAGTAAAAGGTTATTGGGTTTTTTCTTCGGATATTTTTTCAGTAGCAACACGGAATCTGGATTTGAGCCTGGTTGATGGTGACAGGGTCACCCCCTATTATATGAGACTTAAATATAACTGGCAAATTGCGGGTGCAATTTAGGTACATTTCTGCCCAGACGTTTGGGGCCGCTAGACGTAGTGTTATAATATAATTATTATGTTTTAAGAACTAAATTTGTTAAATTACAAAGGTTAATTATTCCAAAATGACTTTCAGATAGGTGATCTTACCTTTCACCCCATTTATTTAATTCTTATTTGTTATTTCTAAAACCGCCGCATCCAAAAAAGCTCTTCGCTTCCCATTCGCTCGCGCACGTGTTACAAATGGGCGTCGTCACGCAAAATATCGATCCATCGATGATTCGATCCACTATAATAAAACTTTCATTGACATCGATAGTGATGTAATATATATAATTTTAAAGTACGAAAGTGTGGTTGGCATAAAAATGAGTGTTGGGTACTTTAGATGTATTTAGCAAAGTTAGCTATGTTTAGTGTTCGTTGCTAACTACGATGGGTATCCCCATTTAACACCCACTCTCATAACGGTCGGAGCCGCTGCACTTGAAGTTGTGGACGAGTACCTTTACCTAGGACAAACTGTCCAGTTAGGTAGGTCCAATTTCAAGAAAGAGGTCAATCGTTGAAATTAAGTCGGTTGGGCAGCGTTCGGGAAGCTTCGCAATATCTTCTCGTCATACATACCGCAGTGTCTCAAGACGAAAGTCTTTGACCAGTGTGTGTTACCAGTGATGACATATGGAACCGAAACGTGGTCGCTCACAATGGACCTCATAAGAAGGCTTAAAGTCACCCAAAGGGGAGAGGGCTATGCTTGGAGTTTTCCTACGTGATCGAATCAAGAATGGAGAGATCCCATAGGAGAACCAAGGTAACCGACATAGCCCGAAGAATTGGCAAACTTAAGTGGCAGTAGGCAGGGCATATTGCTCGCAGAACAGATGGCCGATGGGATCGGAAGGTTCTGGAGTGGCGACCGCGTACCGGTAGACGTAAAATTGGAAGGCCTCCCACAAGGTGGACCGATGACTTTCTAAGGGCCGCAGGAGTCCGCTGGATGTGGGAGGCACAGAACCGAACGAAGTGGCGGAGCTTGGGGGAGGCCTATGTCCAGCAGTGGACGTCTTTCGGCTGAAATGATGATGATGATGATGATGACGATGGATATCGCTTATACAGGGTCGCAGAAACATCAACACACAACCTGTAACCGTCTTGTTACTGTGGTTTGTAATCTCTTAATGTGAAAAAAATGCTATTCCATGTATTTTGAGCGCGTCAAATACGCACGCGCACCGTTTTGTACCATGAAACAGGTACGCCTAAGGCATATTGGAGGAGGCTTATATCCAGCACAGGACGTCTTTTGGCTGAAATGATGATGATGACGTTGACCATGAAACAGCAGTTTCTTTTTTGATGAGCGATGAAGAATTTCTACGCTAGGCTAGGTCTAGAAGCATGTGTTAAATTCGTTACAGTTTGTACGTCGATATTCCTGCCACCCTATACTGTGGAAGTACAATGTAATAAATATATTGAGTGCAAAACGGTTGGAAGAAAAAAAAAGAAAGATATTCCACCAGTTCCCGTGACTTGATAGACCGACGCAATAATTTCTACATACCCAGCCTTCCCTTAGGGGAACGGAGGAGATGCTCTAACCTTCCTTTACCCTATGCAAGCACTAAGAGTTTTCAGAGATAAGACTGTTTACCATTATATAACCGGAAATCTAAATCTAGTAATTTATTCAAACTAGGCTGAAAGTCAGCACTTTTCGAACGTCAAAATTACATAAGACAGTCCTTCAAAACGCCCGCCCTTCACCACTTCCTAGAAGATTTAGTTCAGAAGCAGAAGTGGCCCAACAAACTCCCTAGCAGCACGGCTGTCTGTTATGGTAGAAGAACTTGATTCTTGAAAATCTTGAAAATTCAAATTCCGTAATACCGGAAGAACTCCAAACTCTAATTACATCATTGTAACAAATTTTCTCTCACGTCTTTAAGGCTGTAACTCGAATACATATCATGCGATTATTCGCATTATAGACTTTCGACGAACGACATCGATATAGCCTTTAATGAATCGATTTGAATTGCAATCGAATAAAAGTGTGGCTAGACATTGGTACCGTTTTATTTCTTTTCGGTTTTGTTTAGGCTTGAGGAATTTGTTGCGGTGGCGCAACTATGAGGCCAATATTTAGCAGTCGTTTTGAAGAGGTTAATGTATTGATTGAAAAAAAGCTACAGATAAGAAATCAGCCCTTAATTTGATGTATTATAATAAGTGTCTCGACGTGACCTTAAAGTTAGTTTCATCTATACTCCATTTGAAATAAGATTAGACATTTAACTAAACCTTTTATACAGTCCGATCAACCGATTTTGACTTCTATTGCGTTGGTGGCATGACAAATGGCAGCTGCAGTAAACAGTTGGTATTGTAACTACTTTTTTGTTTTTAATGCCATCCTTATGCCTACGGTATAGAAGTCAGAATCGGTTGAATGGACTGTAAAAAAGGTTTGTTTGAATGTCTAATCTTATTTCAAATGGAGTACAGTTTGAGTCATAAAAAGAGATTTTTTTACACAGTCATTTTTTTCTAGTCATCAGGAAAAGCTTTTAAAAAGTAAAAAATAATAGCTGTTTAGGGTGGCAGGGACATCGACGCGAAACATGGTTACATGAATTCAGTTCATTATTCTGAACCCGCAAACTTAAAACGCAGAGGTTTTTAATTATTTGTCAGATGCTACAAAAAAAAAACCGACGAAAATTTATATTTTAGGGAGCGTAGAATCATGTGCTGAATTCAGGCTACTCTGTTTTCAGAATAATGGAAATAGCAAAATTCTTCCTACTACTATAAATACATTCTTTAGTCCTTAAACTCGGGTTGATACAGGTTTATTTCGATTCGAACGACGCTTGAACTGAATTAATGATGTTACATCTTAAAACATAAAACAGCTGATAAGCTAAACATTTTCCTTAATTCTCAAATTAACATGCAGATTGTCGAGTTGTTATGTATTCATAGTCAATTTAACATCGTCGTTAAACTAACCGTATCAAATTAATTATAGTTAGCGATGCTATAATTATTAAACATCTTAGCTTGAACAAAATTAAAAAAAACATGGTTATTGATTTCTAAAGAGCTGGCGGTAGAACAGTCCGCAGTTAGATGAAGCAAAAAATCATTACCTCCAAGTTCAATTACGGCTTAAAATAGGTGTTAGTAACTTAGAAGATGCCTATGTAGGCAACCTCCAAGTTATAATTAAAAGAGAGCTACGGTTAAATTATACGCACGGCTAAAGTGTGGAACTATCTGCCAGCGTCTATGTTCCCTCCACGTTTAGCCTGTCTGCTTACAAAGCCAGATTGTACTGGCATCTTCCGGACACGATCGTTCCGTCATAGACCTCATCCATCGACCTTTCCATCAGGCGTGATCAAGATAAAGTGCAGGCCCAAAAAAAAATAAGATCAAAATGGCGGATAATAATCCACTGTGTTTTAAACATTAAGAAAATTGACCCTTTAAACCAAAAAATTATGTATAACATCATCTTTCCGTGAAAGACTATTCAATCTATGATCCACTTTAAGACCGAACAGAGCGTGGTGTTTCGCTTGTTATAAGAATCAGCTAAACTAAGGGCCTATAATAAAAATCTAATAAGATTAGTATCAGAATCATACTACGAGATAAAATCATTGAAACAATACTTTCCATTTTGTTACAAAAAAAAAATCCATTTCTAACCGACTATGGTAGAAACCCTTTTAAATTGTAACTTCTAATTAACTAAATGTAAATGCTAACGATTTTATCTTGTTTCTATCTTCACTGACCTCTATGTGCATTGTTGTTACCACGGAGAAAGTAAATCAGAAGGCTAAAGTTATAAGATGTTGAGGAAAACGCCTAACCTGTCAACTACCGGCTAATGAGACACAATTTATTTTCTATTGTATTTAACGGCCGACAGTACTTAACTAAGCAGGCTTCTGCTAAATAGGTATTTCGGTAAAACCGCTACTTCTTAAAACAATGAGGGTGTTCATGAATATTCAAGCCACCAGTTGGCGCCACTTTGACAAGAGGTCTTCCAGTTCGACGATGAACTTAAAATATTTGTTGTCATTCGTTTCATTCTTTCGTTCACCATTCAGTCCGTAGGCGCTTTGACACTTTTGACAGGTGGGACCTGATGTCTCAGTGCTGCCACCTAGTGAACGTAATTTCAGGACACCCTCATTGAAAATGCAATGCATCAATATTCAATCATAATCAGTATAAAATGTTCTCACCACTAGTAGTCAGCCCTCCTTTCTGTGGCAGGGAGTGGGCCGTAATCCACCACGCGGGCCCAGAGCAGGTTGGTAAATGTCACATGTCTTCGAATTTTCTATCACAAACCGGTTTCCTCACGATGTTTTCCTTCACCGTTTTAATCAATTGCGTCAGTATGGTTTATCGCACCCAGTTTTGCAGTAAAAAAATAAACTGACTGACTAGCTTTATAACGAGGTATAAATATATTTAACTTAAATATAAGCGATAATTATTAAGTATTGGAGAATTCAACTGATTGGATCTTCAGCCTCATAACTTTACGTTACCTATGTTATGTGTTTGTCTTGTGAAAGTGATCGTGATCCGGCGCGTGCGCGAAGCTTTACGGTGAACCCATACGGGAGTGTGTTGTGTCAAGCGTTGTAAGACAAACATGTTGGAGGATTATAATGGGCGAGTAAAAAGATATGTTTTTTGGGTGGGAAATCATCAAATAACTTCTCCCGCTCTGGGTGGAGCGGGTTGGCGTGTCAGACTTTTACTGACTAAAACCCACCCGTGTTCCCTCAGTTGCCTGTGTGCCAGGGGCCACGGTATCTCTTTTGAACAACCCGCACCTCTGGCAGGCATCGGCCCTTGCGGACCCCACCAGTTGGTGCTGACATCTCTTTGAGGCGCGCGTGGAAGACAACGCGCCGTCGACCCGGGCTTGGTCCTTACCGGACAGCGAGCTACCCATTACTCGCCGTCCGCAAGCCCGCGCCTACGGTGGCCGGGAATCAGCCTGGGATTCCCGACGCCCAGGGCGTCTCCCGCGGCGACTACGGCCGTGAGGGCGCATATACTGCCTCTCCCCCACGTGCGCCGCCTCCCTCTTCGCGAGCATTCGCAGAAGGAGGTGACGGCTAACCATGCACTCTTGTTAGCTATTAAATAATAATCACAAAAGTTTGTATATAGCGACCTACCTCTGAGTTGACGGTTTTTACGATTTCACATTTTCAAAATAAATTCTCAAAATGATAGTGAAAACCGCAACAAAATCCTATGTTGATACAGAGAACGACATGAAATGGGACTTTAATTTATAATATGGAGGTATAAATATAAAAGAACACACACATTTAAAACCCGACCGACCCTTGCTCCCGACCGACCCTTGCTCGTTGAAGCGCCAGCCCGCGCCGCAGCTGAGCCAGTAGCTTTAAATTCCCCTTATAATAATAATGATGCCAATTCGATCCAGCCTGTCCCCAATAGCGATAGCTGTCCCCCTATCAGTGACGCCCTGAGCCGAGGTCCGTACCCCACAGGGGGTGCCCTCAGCGTGCAGTCGCTTAGCTTGTAAATTTTAGTTTGTAAGCCCTGGCTGGAGGCGTTAAGAGTAAAATCTTAATGGCAGCCCCAGGAAAGCCCGGTTGAGCAGTCACGGCCTCTCAAGGCCAACTGCGAGATGCCCAACAAAAAAAAAAAACAAAACATTTAAAAATGTCAAAGCACAAGGGATGCCTTTTTTATGAGTGCATCTGTCTAATTTGAATAGCATTCGATGTTCTAAACAAAAAAAAAATGGTTTTAAATTGGTATATTTTAGCTTTGGTGTGTGTAAGTTTGTAAAACAAATTAAATAAGTCAGGTTCCAATTTGCTTGCAAAACTTTGTAGATTCTTGTCCCTACTTTTTATGGTCATGTTAAGAACGAACTGACTAACTTGCCATTTCAAACCAGTTTTCCCAGATCCGTAAGCATTCGTTTTACCTTTTTTAAACACCAATATACTATATTTTAGTTAAAGACCAATTAGCAACAGCTTACTAATTACTTCATCTTGAGCATTGGTTAAATTAATGACATTGAACCTTCCCAACAAGCTCGACCAACAATTTCTCCGAACATGCTCGTCCCACAATCGCATCGAGCGTGCTTACACAATATTCTTCCCGTACATTCCACTGCTAGTACCAAGTTCCGTGCCGGTCACACTACACTTTACACTTCACATTATTGTCATACTTACATAACTCATAATACGATGACTGAACGTTTTTAGCCATTTTAAGTAAGTTTTTTTTCTTTTTCCCTAACCATTATCATTTTTTAGGCCTGCCCTAAGCTCCGCCACTACTCATATGACCCGTTCTCGCTTACCGCATCCAGCGGATTCCTGGGTCCTTCACAATGTCATCGGTCCACCTTGTGGCAGACTTTCCAATTCTATGTCTTTCGGTACGCGGTTGCCACTCCAGAATCTTTTAACTCTTTCGATTTCCTAATATTAAAACTGATTTCAAAATTAAATCTGTTCGTTACACTTCCGGAGAAATTTTTTCCATTGTCTAGATTTACTACTCGAGATACTGTTAGGAATAAATATTGGCGCCTTCTTGGTCTACTGGTCGCAAGTGCGGCTGCTGAACATGAGTTCCTGGGTTGGATTTCCAGGTCAGGTAAACTAGTGGTGATGGTTATTTCATTAGGAATTTTGTCAAATTAACCCGGTGGTGTCTGGATTTTTGCCGAATTTATAACAATCCCTGACTGCAACCCTGATATCGACGCGCAAACTGTACCCAACCATGAGTTCAGCCGGTGCGGGTTGTTCGAAAGAGATACCGCGGCCCCTAGCACACAGGCAACTGAGGGAACACGGGTGGGTTTTAGTCAGTAAAAGTCTGACACGCCCTCCCGCTCCACCCAGTGCGGGAGAAGTTATTTGATGATTTCCCACCCAAAAAAAAAAAAAAAAAAAAAAAACCATGAGTTCAGCACATGATACTAAATCTCCTAGAGTTGAAAC
Source organism: Antitype chi (assembly GCA_947359405.1). NCBI lineage: Eukaryota > Metazoa > Arthropoda > Insecta > Lepidoptera > Noctuidae > Antitype > Antitype chi. Next base: position 16,399,923 of record OX375830.1, read on the forward strand.
TTGGCAGAAGTTAAAAAAAAATCATCTGTTTCACAGAAAATTGCAATACTTGCTCGGTCAAAATGTATGGAAAAGCAATAAATAAAAAAATAACTGACAAATAATTTCAACCCAGTGGGGGTTCAGAATCATGTACTAAATCCATGATGACAGGTTTCGCGTCGATGTTTCTGCCACTCTATAAACATAACTGGTGTAATCTGGGTGTGTCAACAGTTTTAGCAATGCAGGAGTAATTGTAATGTATAAATTGGTAGAAAAATAATATTACCTAATAGTTGGCGCGTTGAAGTCTTTTGTATGGGCGAATAACCTTTTTGGAAGAAATGTTCCATTTGTTATATACACAAATATGCATAGCTCACATCATACATACAAACATAATCAGCCTATAACGTTCCCACTGCTGGGACACAGGCCTCCTCTCCGTGAGAAGGAGCGGGCCGTAATCCACCACGCGGCTTACGAGTTGTAGATCGTGCGTTCGAACCCAGCCAGGCGCATTACTTTGTTTAAATAATTTCATAACCACTGCTCTCAAACGGTGAAGGAAAATATCTTGATAAAACCGGCATGTTCTAGAACCAAAATTTCGAAGACATGTGACATCTACCATAGAGGGACGTCCATAGCAACATAATTTTTATGGCGAAGTTGATGATCATGATCACACTATGTGATTGGGTCTGGGTTCGATTCCCAGTTCGGGCAAAGTGTCGTTAGGTTTTCTATCGTGAATTTCTCTGTAGCAGCCCGGAGTCTGGATTTGTGCCCGGTCGATGGCGAAAGGTTCGCCCCCTATTATATGGGACTTAAACATAACTGGCGAAATGTGAGTGTACTATACTTACTTCTAACTAACTGTTCGGGAATACAGGCGTGATGTTATATCTACCTACCTACATTTTGTATAATTTTTATCACTCCTTGCTTTCTTTCATACTACTGAGAAGAGCGCACTCTAACGAAATCTAACAAAACTAAAACCACATACATCGCACCTTAAACTAAACGAGAAAAACTTGATGGAATCAAAACTGGTATTTTACTTTTCTGTTAAGCACGAAAACAACTTTGGTAAAACAGAAAAAGAAAAATTGAGGTTCTCTAAATATCGTTTTTGACGATAACGGTTGTCTAAATTTCTCCATGACTTTCTAATAGATGGCGCTGGTACACAAGGTCAATGCCATCTGTACTTATTGATGTCAATTTATCTCGTAGTAGTTACAGTGTGTCTCGGTATTCATATATGATTTGAAATTATATTACATTCATACACATAATTATTTCTTATCAGGGCTTATGGCTAAAAAATAACAGCCTTACGGTTCAATCGACCAGGATAAGCTACCCCTGCCAAGGACCAACTATGGCAGGCGTAGCTTATCCTGATCGATCATCATCCTTCATGGAGGGGTGACCATCTTCATATACAAATTCCCTTCTGTGCCTTGGAAAGCACGTAAAGCTGTTGGTTTCTGCTGTCATTCGTGGATCTTTGACATTCGTTACGGGTCGTTTGAAGCCCCACTATTTGACAACTACTCTTACTAACGGGTATCGTTTTGCCCAACAACTAGGCTGTGGAGGTCAGACAGGCAGTCACTCCATGTAGAATACTGGTAAGCAGTTGCATCTGATTAAACTGGAAGCCGATCCCAACATATTTGGGAAAAGTCAGGCAAATCTGATTGATCGACTCATACCGCTATTATAACTTAGCCATAGTAAAATACGAAACATGAATATTGAAAACGAAATCAATACAATTTCACTTCTCACATACACAAAGATGGTTTCAACTCAACCACAAAAGGACATAAGTGACACATTACATATTAATAAGTCCATCGCAACTGTTTACACAACACATGCATATTGATTAATATAGTATTTAAGTGGGTATGGTCAGCAACGACAGTTAATAAATTGATATCTAAATAAAATTGATATATTCTTTTTGTATCAATTTTATTTAGATAGGTATATTTCAACGCTTTTTTGAACAATTTTAATATTACATTTGTGTCCTTTTAACATTGCATTCCCATCCTCTTACCCTAATCTGAATGTATCTGAACATTGAAGTCAGCGTGGTATGTCTTTTTATCCATACATCTCTGTGAATAATCTGTATTTTCTAATATTGAACTAAAACCTTCTTATTACAAAATGCGATATAATTTTTGTTCAAGCATTGGAGCTAGTCTTTGAATTTCCATCTTTATTTTCATTTTGGTAAAGGTTTTAATACATAAATCAAAACTTCTAGTGCTAAATTTTCATTTCCTTTTAGGTGTTAGTATTGTATAAAGAACTGCATTTCCATAACCATTGGGTTCTTAATTCAAAAACTGGCTTGGTGATTTAAACCTGATTGAAAGAAAAACGTTGTTTTGTAAATAAGAGAAAAATCATTTATTTCAATTAAACCAATTACTAGCACTTTTGAAATGTCAAGTGATCGGTCAATCACATGCCCATTCCAAAGCATAATAGGTTCCTATGGAGAAGAGCTGACATAAAACTCCAATCGCATTAATTAATTATTATTATTAAATATAATTTAGTTGCTGACCGTTTCTACTATCGAAAGTGCAACTCTTACTAATTTGCAATATTATAAGATATGAATATTTAAATTAGTAAGTATTGTTACATCATCGCATAATGTTTTCATTTTGTATGTTGGTACGTGAAAAAGATTTTAATAATAACACAGTTTCGATACTATTGTGGACAAGTTTTTTTTGTCAGAATGGCAAAACAATACAACTTTTGAATAAAAAGTTACTTAATCATGACATACCGGTGGATAGTAATTATTTTAGTGTCCATTCTTTTTATCTACATTTATTTATTTGCCCTATAAGAATGTAAAGAGGTATGCCTGTTAACAGTGATTTTCATCAGCCACCGAAAGCTACAGGAAAACCGACCAAGTCTCAGTAAATCTACTGTGAAAAGTGTTCGTTTTTCTAGTAGCACAAAACAAATGAAATTGCTAATTAAAAGTAATTGTCAAAAACAATATACAAAAAATAATTAAATAATCAAGAACAAGAGATCTGAGTGCCACTATTCTTTTGATAAGGGTTAATCTGGGGTTTTTTGAGGTGTCGATTTATCAGTAACAACTTATGTAGTAAATACTCTCACACACCGGTCCGCAACCGAAAACCGCAGCAATAGTCTTGCCGTGCGATCAAATTCAAGAAAAATTCTCTGAATCAATCTCAACACGGCGATATCTATAGATACTGATGGCACCGCATGACAGTGGGACCCAGTGGTAATGGCCACGACTTACTGAATGAAGGTCGAAGGTCAGGACAGGTGCTTTACTTTATGTAAATTATTTCATCACCACTGCTCTCAAAACGGTGAAGGAAAACATCATGAGGAAACCGGCATGTCCTAGAGCCAAAAATTGGAAGGCATGTGACATCCAGCAACCTGCACTGGGCCCGCGTGATTGATCACAACCCACACCCTCTCACTGAGAGGGCAGTGAGAACATCGCATTTCCTCGCCCCGCGGCCTCGTGGAGAATGGCGCTTTAATAACTGTTTTCACTTACAAGTCACAACTTACGCACAAACCCATTCACACAGTATGACGCAATAATCGAAACAAAAACACAAAATACTACGTTCTTTACAACTGCTGTAGCTTTTTTTGTACAGCCACACAATTAGGCTAATAAACAATCTTTGCTAGTGCAAAATATGTATTATTATAATGTAACATAGTCAACGTTGGCATTGATAAATAAGGGCTTTTGTTGACAATATAAAAACTTTACACAATACCTCTTTCTAAAGGGTTGAAAAGCAGAGTTGTACATTATTTTTTAATTCACATTGCGATATTGGTTTGACTTTATAATGTATCCGTCATTCAATCTTTTTTCTTCAATTGTTTTTATTATTTTAATTAACGTTTTAATTTATAGATAAACCGGGCATACATACAAACACTGAGTTTCTTCTGGAAATCGTAATGGCAGTATCGACTGTACAGTCAACGGCTCGTCAACAGAACTTTGACAGATACAATTTTTTTAGGAATGAAGGTGGTTTTCCTACTTCAAATTTTACAACAAATACGTGACGTCAGGTTACCGTGCCTACAATACAATCTTGAGAAATTACTATTACTAATGAAATACATATGTTGCCGACAAACAATTCTGTTCATTCCCATAGCACCCCATTGTCTTTGAAACTGACTTTCATTGTAATGGGTGAAAACATTTGATTGAAGACGCCTTATGAGATAATAATTTATGAGTATCCAACACGGTGTCAAATGATTGTGTAAGAAACTATTATATTTTTGAGATTTCATTTTGAGGTTAGGGTTATTGACCTTAATCATTCGGATTTAATGCTAGCTTCTGCCAGCGGATTCACTCGCGTTGAGGGCGAAAACTATCCCATAGGAACGTACAACCGGGATAAAAAGTATCCTGTGTTAATCTAGGTCGCCAAATTTTATCCTAATCTGTGCTGCCGTTTTTGTGTGATTGAGTAACTAACCAAACATCTAAATATACAAACTCTGGAAATTATATTACACAGGCCTGCAAAAAAAAAACTTTTTTTTGTGTCGACCATTCTATGTTATCATTTTGGTGATGGAACGTATATTACAGGTTAGAAACGTTGCAAACAAGTGCGTATTTTAGGTTTTGAAACCGCAACCTGCTGCTTCAGAAATGGGTCAATCACAAAAATCTATCTTGGCTTTTCCAAACTTAGTTGGGGTTCATTTTGAGCGACTGTCTCTGTAACTTTCACAACACTGTTGCTGCATAACACGAGCCCTATTGGTAAGACTGGTTGTCCGGATTTTGGGTTTCTGATTACCCGTAACGATTGTCAAAGATCTACTGATATATGACAGTCGGGACTAACGGCAGGTGCTTGCTGAGGCACGGAACCACCACCGGCACCTTTCCTTATACAGAGATCCATAATTATGTTAAGGATGTTCACCCATCAACAAACCGACCTTGGCAGACATATTTAAACCTTCAATCGATCTGCGTGGCTGCTATCATTTAGCTACGCGCCCACATTATGAGAATTCTACTTTATAAAAATAAAAAAACATTTATTTCAGGCCAGTTTTTAATTAAACAGTGTTTAACAGTGTTTAATTGTCAGGAATGTTTAAATTCAAAGAGTCATACTAAAATTACATACTTAGTGGTCATGTAAATGGTGCGAAATACAGTAGTCATAATGCTGTTCTTACACTTAATCAGTCTCAGATGAAATGATGCTTTAAGCCTACGTAATACAGCATAAAAATTGTCGACCCTGTTTTTATATACATACATCCTATTGATATTATAAATGCGAATGATTGTATGTTTGTTACATAATCACGCAAACACGGCCGAACGGATTTGAATGAAATTTTGCCCACAGATAGTTTTTAACCTGGATTGACACAAAGTATACGTTCTAGTGGGATAATTTCCAAGCACCACGCGGATGAAGCCGCTGCCATAAGCTGGTCACGTGTAAAAGTAATAAATACATTTATAACTGCCTGTTCGTCAAAAGTATATCGCCTTTAGTGATTGACAGAAACGGGTTTTACTAAACTGCTCAAGTGCACTGAACTAAGAAGTTGTCACTCACTTATGATCTACAAACCCAACTAACTTATACACGTGTATTCTAGATCTGCATAAATTACTACAGGAATTTACAGTGACTCATAAAATCTAACTGTATACATATTTGTATATACCTAGCTAAATTTGTGACAACCTATGACAATACTCTTTTTTTTTTGAGGGTGGGAAATCATCAAATAGCTTCTCCCGCTCTGGGTGGAGCAGACAGACAGGTATCAGACTTTTACTGACTAAAACCCACCCGTGTTCCCTCAGTTGCCTATGTGCCAGGGGCCACGGTATCTCTTTCGAACAACCCCCACTCCTGGCAGATGACAATAATATTGTCATATGCCAGGGGTGCAACGGGTGTGTTTTTTTATACAAACAAATTTTCTACAAAATATACCTACGCATAATAATAAGGGAAGGATAGTAAGACTATTTAAAAAAGTTACGTAAATACTATACGTAAACAAATCACGCATTCTTCGTTCTTGTCATTCGTTTCTGTCAACCCCCATGGGGGTTGACAGAAACTACAGAACGCCTCGTTCCTTACAAACTTCTTTTGCCTCATTTACGTTCATACATCTGACCATTCAAGCACGCTGGTAGCGAGTGCTACGCATCTGACCTTTCTGAAGAACATCACCAATAAGGTTATTATTTCGTATATTAAAAAATCAATCGATCGAAACTCGGGTTTACACTTGAGGTACTCATCCTGTCTAGCTCGAGCAGTATGGCTAAAACCAACTAATGGACTTTAAGGACAATCAGAAATAGCACAAAACCTTAGGGACGAACGTTGGGTCTTAGGACGCTCACGGACTTGCTCCAATTCAGTTACCAGAGCTCAATTCAATAGTGACTTCACTGACCCTACGAAGCCCTACCTTTGACCTCATGTAGAAAGTGAACTATGCAAAGAATTCATTCGAACTATGAAAGTGAGGTGTGTAAGAAATCGAAAGTTCTATGCTCCACTGTCGTCGGCGATGAGTTTCAAAAATTAGCCATATTGATCACGAGACGATTATATTGTACGATCTGAGGTCGTTAGGATGTCGTTTTCAATTTAATTTCCTTCTATTTTAATTTGTAATCCCTTATTAGTTAAAATCGTTATTAATAATTTTAATAGCTTTTTTAAGCTATAACCAAAACTTTTGTTTTGATAACAGAGATTAAACTGAAACACTTAATAACAACAAAAGGTAACCGAGTTATTTTGAACAGTCGACCGCCAGCCTAACACCAACCCTCCTAGGGAATGTTATTGTTGGTGATTTACCCGCAGCCGTGCAGGTGACCCAAGGTGCTACAATGATATGCACTAGGCCCCCAGTTCTCTTAGTCACCTCCTACGACACCCACGGGATGAAATGGAGTGGTCATATTCTTCAAGTCCCTGACCACACGGCGCTGGATCACGTGACCGTGACTTAGAACATAAATAACATCTCGTTGTTCAACTTGTAAAAGAGTTAATATTACTGTAGTCTAGGAATGGTTAAATTAGTTACATTTCACTTATTGAGCTATTATTATTATGGAATGAATGAGTGTTGTAAACTCTTAACATTTTTTGTTTTATTATTTTTTGTGTAAAATTGTAATGTACTTAATTCTTATTGAAATTCCGAATGTATTTTTTTTTTTTATGTAGCTGTTGTATGCCCTAAGGGCGGAACGTATCTGATCACAATTAACTATTTAAGTGCTGTATTATGTACCTACCTATGATCCACAATAAAGACATTGAATTGAATTAATAAATTAATAAAAAAAAATATTTTTAGTTAGATACTGTGAGAGTTCTGCCGAACTCCCACAGTACCGGGAATCAGTTATCTATAAATAAAATAAGCAGTAACGTTTACCTCGTGGGACTCCACGTTTAATTCAGGAAATCAAGAATATAATATTAAACCAACGCGCCAGTTAATTAATCAATTTTCTTCGAAACAAAACCTATCCTATTCTCTCTGAAGGATAGAATCTAGAACCATCTTCTTGTTAGTTCAAATGTGACAAAGCCATTCCATTTCCATTCGTTCTTCGACGGGCATCGGGTTATACAAATATTAAAGCAGTTGCAGCATTGTATAATGCGCTTATAAGAACTCAGCTTGAGTATAATGCTGTCATATGGGCTCCGCATGAGACAAAATATAGCCTTATGTTGGAGCGCATACAAAACAAATTCACCAGATTTTTGTACATGAAGCTATACGGTGTCTATCCCTTCTATCCGTTAATGTACCCAACCTTATTCGTTATCGGTATGGTCGGGTACAACAAACTCGAGACAAGGAGGGATTTAGCTATTACATCATATGTATTCAAACTATTACGTGGTAAGACCTATAATTCCGGTGTTTTGAAGGAGATTTGTCTGAATGTGCCTGACAATTACGTTTCGCGGCGCCGGAAGCCACGGTTGCTAGCAGTGCCACACGCACGAACCAACTTGCTCAGCAAAGCGCCATTGACGCGCGCCTTGCACGCACTGAATGACACTGCTGACAGGATCGATTTATTTACGTGTTCTCTGAATGAATTCACAAAAATAATGTTGTATGTGTTATGTTATTTAAGATAGTTATTTAAGATAGTTATTTAAGATAGTTTAATTAAGGACCACGCTACCGCATTAGGATTTTCCTGTAATGGTAGCAGTGTTTGTGATAAATAAATAAATAAATTACCGGCCTGTATTTACATAAAGGTTGCATTCGATAAGCAACAAACCTTTACAGTACCTACTTCTAAAGGAAATACGCAAAATACGCGCCTTGACGTGAAGTTGTCGACACTAGCCCGTATTACTACTATTACTTCAGTATTTTTATCTGACAAAGCGACACGCTCTTAACATTTGGTAACCAAGTGTACAAACATGCTATAAAATTGTGCGTGAAAACGAGTAGTGTCAGACAAAAAACATACATCCACATAGTCACACTTCCGATTTTGCCATTGTTTCGGACGGTACCGAGAGCCCCTTCGCTTACACACACATTCACAGCGTGTTTGTACACTTCGTAACCACAAGTAAAGTGAGAGTTGCTTTGTGAGATATAAAATACTTTATGTCTAAAGAAACAATGCATCTAAGTATACTTTATCAGGTATAGTTTTAAAAAGACTGGACTGTTAATTCATCGCACCCAACTGAACAACTGAATCAATCAATGGAAAAAATCGGAATGACATTACACCCTGCAATAAGAAAAAAATTGAAAAGAAGATGAGAAAAAGTGTAATAATAATCTACAAACCTTGAAAAAATAAGACCCAAAGGGACCGAAATGCGACACGACAAATCGTAACATATAAAGAGCTTCTAACGGTCCCCTGTCATCTACATCTTAACTTTCGATATCTATCGATTAATATCTACCGTCCCTTTCCAACACAAAACCACTATCCACTATCCCTTTCCCACATATTCGGTATTTCACTGATCATCTAATTGTTCTCTTAATAGCTTTCTAACATGTGTAGAGGTTGTTAGAATTATATCGATGGCTGGGCTATTATTGCCCACGCAATATTCGACAGTCAATAAGGAAAGTGGCAGTTGATTGGGTAATTGCTCGGCGCTGTATTTAAAACTGAGTTCCGGTAGTGTGTTTGCCATATTCGAAGGAGATGGATTGGGTAACTGGTAAAGAAAGATAAGCACTGCTATACATGGGCTGCTATATATGGGCCTAAAAGCAGTGCTATAAAATTGGTACAATTATTTAATAACCATTTTTGCACCTGCTATCCTAAATGGTTATTATCTAGAACATAAAATTATATAAAAGTCCTTTAGACTTTTATAGAGTCGAAATAACAAGATAAGACAGGAAGCAATTCTCGTATTTTTAAGGCCGTTCATATTCAAGAATAGACTTTGAACGGCAAAAAAAATACGGGAATTGCGAGGATGTATGCTCTTATAAAATGCCATTGTTTATCGCTGAGATCCGATTATGACTAGATTTTGGACGTTTTAATCACGGGTTATTGGCCTTCTGGTATCAAATCGTTTAACAAAAACTTCAACAATTATGGAAATAATCGTATCTAATATCTGAAGTCGCCTGCTCACTATTAGCTATCGTAGCTATTGTTCGTACTTTACTCTGCAGGATAAATTTCTACTACAAATGGTACAAATTTAAATATTCAATACATAGATTATTTGTAAAAAAAAAAACTGTCAAAAAAGCCTCTTTTAATGTTTTTTAAACTGAGACGAATAAGGAACAATATTTAGAGCGAAAATGGAAGATCAAATGTGGGGCGAACTGAACGATGTAAGGTGAATGTGGATCAAATCCATTTTATCTTTATATTTGCTATTTGCTATAAATTTTCGCCCGGTCTTGTAATGAAAGTATTTTTTTGAATTTCCTCACAGTTCTTTCAACAAAGTTATATTTTGTTAAACTAGACATAGGCAGTCATGTTCGAGGCTAGTATATCAGCAGTAAACCAGTAAACACCATAATTTGCATAATCACGCATTGTAGTCAAGTCGATCATTGCCTGCGAGCATCTTACTGACATAATTCTCACAATGTTTAGCTCTAAATTGAATTGTACACATTATAGGCTATTTTTATGGTAGCATGTTTTCAAAGTTAGCATATTTTTCTGATTTGCTTGTAGGTTTCGGTTGAATCCTAGCTAGCAATCCTAGTAGCCTATGCACTAGGTAATAATATGCAATAAAAAATATATAATTGTCGGTGCTCAAACTCAAAGCATTTATTTAAATTAAAACATTTACAGCCACAGAACACTTTGAATCGTCAAAAAGTCGATCAGTCAATCAGATAACAAAAAGGCGTATTTTCGAACTCCTAACACCTAAAAACCACACGACTTCTAGCACTGCCAGGAGTTGGGGCCTGCGTATTATTCGGCACGCGCACACACAAGACGAGTTTTGGCAAGAAATCGGTACCTACGGCCCGTAACTATGACAATAAAGCACTTACTTCTATTTTGGTAAAATCTAATACAGCATCCGACAAACGCAGGCTTAATATACCTAATGTAGGTACCTAAGTGGAACGAGGGAAATTATTTTAACAACGATAAAATTTGGTCAAACAAACATAATAGTAATAAATAGCTGAAGTTGAATAAACATGCAACTAAGACTAGCTGCGCATTTAGTTCCACGTTTTACGGAGGTCAGACGGCAGTCAATAAGCGTAAAATCGATTACACCGTCATTTTATCGATGTAACTCGTTTTAGGCTCGTACATAAATGCGCAACTTGATTCTTTGTAGATGTAAAGAACTTCAAACACGGTGGCAGTAAATAAGGAAAGACTGATTGTTTGCAGGATAAAAATTTCTCAGTATCAGCCCGGAATCTGGATTCAAGGCAAGGTTGATGGCATTTGGTTGTACTATAAGTTAACCTCTGTCTTATACTTGGGATAATATAAGCGTACTGTTAAGTTATGTTAAATAATAGGAAAGACTTTCGTAAATTCGGAACTTCTGAATATTTTTTGAAGAGGAGTCCACTTCTTGTTACTAAAGACAGCCGTGTGGCTTGACCTATTAAGATCTGGCTTAACTCTCCTATAAAGCCAAGTGTTGGGCATCGTACAAAAGCTCTTTTGGAAGTATTTCTGGTCAGTAAGAGCCAACTCAACCTATTGTTGAAGCCAATGTTGTAATGATTCCCAGTCTGAAATTGCTATCAAAAACTTGGAAGGTATTTATTCGGTCCAAAGGCAGGTTTGACAATAATCAGTATTAAATTCATTTATGGGTCTGTAAGTGATGAATTTATCTGACACGTGAATACACTTTAAGATGCGAAACCACCGTAAGCAATCATTCTACCATCGTAATCAATTCCCACTGCTGGGACACAAGCATTCACTCTGTTAGCAGCCATAATCCACCAGGCCGGCCTAGTATAGCAGTGTAAGATGTCACGCTTTCAAATGTTTGGTTTTACATAGAACATGCCCCGGTTTCCACACGATGTTTTCGTTCACCGTTTTGAGAGCAGAGATGAAATAGTTTACACAAGTAACGCGCCTGTCTGGGTTCGAACCTATGACCTCCAACTCGTAAGCTGCGGTCATTACTACTGGGCTACCAATGTTCTATAATTCTACCATCAATTGGAAAATAAAAGCGTTACTGATTTATTTCGTTCCAATAGTAACTATTACAAAACATCGTACGTGCGTCATATGATTCAAGATACAAGAAATTGAAAGATTTTCTTTTTCATCAGTAGTACTATCGATGGTTTTTATACAATCGCATTGGGAAAATGTAGGTAAAGTTATTATCAATTCCTAAGCATCCGGAGATCGATTCTGTAAAAAAATTGTGTAAAATCTTCGGTGAGAAGGTGACCTAGAAGTGGTTAAATATTTCAAACCCTGGTAATTCTACCTAACACTACCTTCCTTACCTTAAATATCATTCGATACTGCGAAGATCGCCCTGAGGACACGGTGGAGGTCTACTTGGCTTGGACGGACCACCACCGTGTCCTCGTGGAGGCGATCGGCGGCGGCAATTTCTCAGTCTGATTCCCGGCCACCGTAGGCGCGGGCTTGCGGACGGCGAGTAATGGGTAGCTCGCTGTCCGGTAAGGACCAAGCCCGGGTCGACGGCGCGTTGTGTTCCACGCGCGCCTCAAAGAGATGTCAGCACCAAATGGTGGGGTCCGCAAGGGCCGATGCCTGCCAGGGGTGCGGGTTGTTCAAAAGAGATACCGCGGCCCCTAGCACACAGGCAACTGAGGGAACACGGGTGGGTTTTAGTCAGTAAAAGTCTGACACGCCCTCCCGCTCCACCCAGAGCGGGAGAAGTTATTTGATGATTTCCCAAAAAAAAAAAAAAGGAAATACTTAGGCAGTGTCTAAGTAGCAGTCAAACAGATCTGGGGTAGTGATGATATTATTTAACGAAAATTAAAACTTGACGACACGGTTGGCGCAGTGGTTAAGTGATTGACTGCTGCGCTCCGTATCGTGGGTTCGATTCCCGCACGGAACAAATATTTGTATGACCTACAAGTACTTGTTCCGGGTCTGGCTGTTTGTGTATGTGAGTTTTAAATGTTTGGAAACGCACTCACAATACAGGAGAAATTACTAGTGTGGGGCAACGTTTTTTTTTTAAAAAAAAAACCTTTTCTAGTTTTAGTATCAATACTTATCACAATCTATTCCTTCGATGTTTGTAGAAGATAAAAGCACTTATACCTGGTTGTAGTAGGTTAAAAGTAAAGGCTTCTCCACACTAAGCTGATGTGATTGCGCAAATACATTTTATGTAACTATAAAACGAGTGTGATTATTCTCGTAACAAGTATCATAATACACAATATTACACTAATACACTTACACAGATTGTTATTCGTGGATCTTTGACTGTTGTTACAGGCCGTCAGAAGCCCGAAAGTCAGACAACCAGTCTTATCAACGGGTAACGTGTCACCCAGGGTCGTGGAGGTCAGGTAAGCAGTCACTCTATGTAAAATACTGGTAGTCAGTTGCATCCAATTAGACTGTAAGCACCTGACCCGACCTGGTAATCATCGGCAATGCGGCTGGCCCTGATGGAGATGGTAGGATGAGCTGGAGTCCTTCCATAAACATTGGTCCTTCACAGCTCAGGACAGCCAGAGGTGGAAAGAGAGTCGAGAGGCCTTTGTCTAACAGTGGGATATTAATGGCTTGTAAAAAAATTCAATACATGGAAACGAAGAAAAAATAACATAAATGGTTTTGTCACCATAATTTAATGTTATGAGTAGATCAGTTGAGACCGCAAGCAGGAAAAGATACCATACCCTGAGTGGTATTTTGCTACATTTAATAATAGCCAATATCGGAACAGTTATCTAGCGATAAATCGCAACCGTGTGACACAGCCTTAAAGCAAGCACGTTTCAAAGTAGGCATTTTAGAATTATATCCCCCATAACAGACTGAAAACTGGTTTTGTGCAGTTTCTAATTCCACGTCTATACTTATTATTGTCTTAATGTTGTATTGACTGGAAAAGAAGGCGTTTGGGAGCCATTTTCTAATTTTATGCGAAGTCGGATACGTAATTATTAAAAAAAAAGAATTTCAATTTTGTGTCTTGAGCACGATGATAATTATGCTAAAAAGAGAGCGAACCACTTTCGGAGTGCCCTATGCCTAACCTGTCGAGGATACAGGCGTGATGTTAAAGCGGATACATACGAAGGCAAAATATATTCTGCCCTGATCCCAAATTTGTAAGAATAAGGGATGAAGAATGTTAGTGAAAAAAAATTACATAATAAAATGCATTTTATTATAGAAATCTAATCATAATCATACCAGCAATAAGGTGCTTCGTTACCATTATCTACTACACTTGGAAATAATAATAAGAATCGCTTTTGATTCTGATCCGACTTTCTCCGTAGTTTACAGCCCTTCTCCAATTTGGACAGGCTGGAAGCTTCAATTAATTTTCCCATCTTTTATTTTGTCTTACATGGGGTACCATTCTCTCACAAGTTTACTCCACCTGTCTTCTTCTCTTCACATATGGCCGGTTCATTTCCACTTGCGTTGGTCTATTTTGGTATGACAACAATAAGATTTTTTTATTTTTCAATCAGGGTGTTTTCTGTTTTTTTTTAATACCATATTCCTTTCGATTGATTTTGACATGGGAAGAATATTTATGCCTTATTTTGTGCTGGTAACTAAAGCATATCACAGCGTTTTCAAAGAGTATTAGCGTAATATAATAAACAATAAAATTATATAATAAAGCAAATGACTTCACACTCAACAAATCAAACTAATGTAGGTACATAAAATAATAACTCATAATTATTATGTGAAGTGCATAATGGGTGTAACATTATTAAAGATAAGTTATTAATAGGACTCGCTTATAACTTATAATAGTTTGAAGAAGCAGACTGCTTTTACTCAGGAGTTAGACAAATATATTCTAGATTTATTTCTATCTGATTCTCATTTACATAATAGCGCTATTCATACTTAGCAATCTAGTGAGCATATAATCGGTTCTAGGGAAGTTATTACAAGCTCATTGCACTACAATATTTAAAGCAGTGTCTGCCTTTATTTAATTCTGAGCCTCTCTATTTTTATCATGTTATAGAAATCACCGATGACTTGGGTCTCAAGTCTGCTATTACAATAGTGTCAGAATGGTCTATCATTGATTTCATAATTGTTGGTTTTGACAAGTTTGGTAATATATTAATATAATGGCGTCATTATGACTTTCCAATGGTCAGCCACTGACACTCCATTGAAAGAAATGGCATTTATTAGCAATCTCGTACATAATGATAACACTAATAAATAATATGTAAAAATGTATATATATGAAATCTGGCATGAATAAAATGTTCAAATTTAGTAGTCGTTTTTCGAAAATCATTTCTACTATTTAACGAATTTTTTTATAATAATGGCAATACGACAATGCCATTATAAGTATTATAACACAATTTTATTACGACACCATTGACCGACCAATGATCGACCAATAAAAACTTAGCAGATTACGAACTTTTAGCAAAATGACAATGATATCGTGTTGGAATGACGAATTTATGAAAATAGCAGACTTGAGGCCCTGGTGAAGGCTGCAGGAATTTGCTGGATGTGAGACGCATGGAACCGGTTAAGATGGCGATGTTAGGGAGAGGCCTACGTCCAGCAGTGGAGGTTTTTCAACTGAAATTATGATAGTGATGATATTAATGATTAACTCTTAAACATATAATATCTCTGTAAATTGGTTTAAACAAAGTTTGTTTACGACAAAAGAAAAAATAACGTGATGAGGTTAGCGTTTCCTATCCGACTATGAGTAATCAGATAGGAAAGCCATCCTTATACGTTTTGCAGAACTTGTCAGTTCTTTACCTCTGTAAAGAATTGACTAGTATTTAAAAAAAATTGAATAAATACTCAAGGGATAACAAAAATAAATGCCATAACTATAAGGTGCAAATTGAAACACATATTTATTCATAGTATTCAAATAAGGGATTATGATGCAGTTTACTTTATCAAATCATATCTATCTAAAAAAGCTCAAACTGCAACTAATAAATATCTCATTCCGAACCAAAACCAACCACTCAACCGGAAATTCTAAACCCACCTATTTTCACCGATAAATCACGACCATTAAGAACTAAGCAATTTGATATTAACTCTCAAGTCTCTAACATAAATCCAACGAGACGTATTTTAACGGGATCTTCACGGTAATCCTCAATACCCCAATAAACATATAGGATATGTCTTATCGCGGTAAGTGAAGACACGTTATATTGAACAGAACTAGCCAAGCGAAGCTGCGGTATACCGCTAGACTAGAAATTATCATCACTTAAGCCAGTCTGAAACATCTGTTAGATTAGTTGTGTAATATAGATAATAAATTGAATTATTGAAATAGAATTGAAAGAAGTATGCATTATCACAAAAAAATAGAAAATTGAATTGCAAAGTCCGTTTTTAATTTTGTGTGCGGTCTGATTTCTATTTTGGTTATTCAATATTTAATTTTAACATTTTTAGTTTACAAAATAATTGATTAGATAGTAAAATAATGAACATTAAATTGTTATGGCTAACACATAGGCCGCTGTTCTGCTATTTTCGGTGAGATGCAACTTCAAAATGGAGACAAAAGAATGGGCAATAATTAAAAAAAAGGCGAGATGTGTCGTGGGAATACTACCGCTGGGCATCAGCCTCTCTTTTCTTGTGCCAATCCCCACGCCTTGTGGGATCCAACATATCACTGCTCATTGCCAGGTGTCCTGTTCAACTCTATTTGAGCTTCATAATACGCTTTCCGATATTTCGACTTTCATACACACAGCGTCAGTTTGTGCTAACCCCTCAAATTTTAAAATGTTACACTGCTACAACATTGAATTCGTTACGAATAATCTACAGAATACTTCAAAAAGAGTTTTTTGTTTCGACTTGGATTCAAACCATCGCATTACCGAACGCCGTCATACTCTTACCGGCAGTTTGACAAACTAGCCAGCGAGCCCATATGAAATGCGATGAAATTGTTATCCACTATCGTCCGAGTCACTTTATCTCTTTCTTTAGACTTTGTTATTTGAGGGTATCATCATCGTCATCATTTCAGCCGAAAGACGTCCACTGCTGGACATAGGCCTGCCCCAAGCTCCTCCAGTTCGACCGGTTCTGCGCTTCTCGCATCCAGCGGATTCCTGCGGCCTTCATAAGGCCATCGATCCATCTTGTGGGAGGCCTTCCAACGCTACGTCTTCCTGTATGCAGTCGCCACTCCAGAACCTTTCGGCTCCATCAGCCATCTGACAACACAGTTGGCGCAGTGGTTAAGCGATTGACTGCTGCGCTGCGTGTCGCGGGTTCGATTCCCGCACGGAACAAATATTTGTATGACCTACAAGTAGTTGTTCCGGGTCTGGCTGTTTGTGTATGTGAGTTTAAATGTTTGTAAACGCACCCACAATACAGGAGAAATTCCTAGTGTGGGGAAACGTTTAAAAAAAATAAAAAATAAAAATAAAATCTGTTCTGCGAGCAATGTGCCGTGCCCACTGCCACTAAGTTGGGCAATTCTTTTGAGGGTATGCATTAATTTAACTTACTTATGTTTTCTTAATAAAATGAACCCTTACCTTGAAGTTATAACTAAAACGTTTGATAAATACGTTCACTTAAAACGTCTGTATGTAGATTACAGAGACGACATGCCAGATCACGTGACATTTCGTTAGTTTATGTCAATCTAAAATATTTGCTAGCACTTCCTATTTTATCGTTTGCGTTAAAAGGATGTCACTTGTTTAGGGATGCGTTTGTGTCAGTTAGCATAATATGTATAATATTAAGTAATCTGTAAATTATCAAATCAAATTGTAAAATCTTTGTAGTAAAATAAAATCAAAGTTTTGTTAAATAATAGCAATAATAAATATTATGAAATAATTATAAAAGTATTCATGTTCTTGATTTTATTTGAACTCTTTATAAATATTACTAAAACAAAATAGAAAAATACTTTAAATTAAATAAAAAAATGCATGATAAAAGCACATTTCGTGCCCAGGATTCAAACCTCCATTCTTAAGTACGACAAGCGGTCTTGTAACCTCCGGTCTAATTAGAAGTAGAATAACTCTTCGTACTCGTAAATCTCAACCTTATTCACTAAAACAATGCAGTATTATAATAAAATGTTTTTGCAAAATACAAAAAGTTACTTGGGCCTAACACGGATTTGAACGGACTGTATATATTTTGGAAGGGCAACCAATTAGTGAAGCTCGGAACGAGATTAGCTATGAGCATAAAATATATCCAAAAGTGAATATGTGAACGATAAAAAGGTTGTCTATACTAATATTATAAAGAGGAAAGATTCGATTGTTTTTTTGCATTGATTAGGCTCCGAACCTACTGAATCGATGAAAAAAATTCTATCACTGTTGGGAAGCTACACTATTCCCAGGTGATATATTTTATCCCCGTATTCCCACGGGAATGGGAACTACGTGGGGAAAACCGCGGAGCGCTGCTAGTATTATCATACAACTCTTATCATCAGCATAGTAAGGCAAAAGCAACTATTATGTAGCTACACATAGAAACTACTGCGGTTAGCAAAAGATACATAAATTAACTTTCTGAATTAGATCTGTGGTATTCTATAGATGTATGTACAATAGTTTACTATAATAACCACTTTTAAATAGTATCTTCGTTATTCCCTAAATATTTCTTATGTCATTAAAAATGGCTTTTAAATATTTTAAAATTTTAAAGTATAACCAAAACACTTTCCTCTCAATTCATTCATAAAATCGCGTAACTTCAATACCATTAAGACCAATACATTAACCAAAAATCAATACTACTTTCGAAAATTCATACCCAAAAATAATTATTCTTTAATGGTATGCACACAATGCTTCCAATAACCCACATAGATAAATTATTCATTCCACGTAAATGACTATCAAAATATACAAATATTTTACAACCGACCATTCAAGAACCTGACCTTAAGAATGCACAACAAACCCTAGTAAGAAACTTTCACCCAAAAACCTGTCTTAACACTGATCACATTAGAGTCTATTATCACAAAATCCTCATCTTAACCTAGATGGTCCAACGTGCTTCATACAGAAATCAGGTGGGGGGAATATGATAAAACTGTATAGCAGTCCAATCGCCACGCCAAACATTGCTTGACATCCCTAGATGTCGGAAAAATATATCTAAAAAAAATTAATAATAAAAAATCAAAACAAAATGAAGCTTTTCTTAGTATTTTTGGCGGCCACGGCCTTTGTGTCAGCTGAGGACAGTGATAACACATTAGAATCGGCGATAAACGTCATTAAGGACTGCAAAGGAGACTACATTTTATGTGTGAAGGTTAATAGTAATTTTATTAATAAAAGTGAAAGTGAAGTGTGTGTTGTGGAATCAGGTTTTGCAGTGGTTGATGTGGAGGATTTTGAATTTCACTTGAACCAAGTGTGCATACGATCTAAATTACAACGACCAGCTAAAACAATTAACGTTTCCAATTTTGTCTCAAACATTTTCAAGCTTGACCTGAAATTCCTTCAAAATAATTATTGGCAGCAGTTTCATCTCTGATACTTCAGTTATTTTGCCAAAAACCTTGCTCTCAAATAATTCCTATATCTTAAAACATCTTAATTCAAAATAATCAATTCATTCCGAATTCTAAAACAAAAATCTAATTCAATCTTTATTTCACAGGAAAAAATGCTCAGAGTTGTCGACAACTTAAGAGCATCAAAAAGCATAACAATTGTAGAAGGAGTGGTCTTCAAGGGTGAACCTGAATCCAGGTCAGCTAAGAAAGTGGATGCTCTGCCTGTTGACCCTACGGCTAGGGACGCTGAGGTCAACTACAGACTGGTGGATGGCGTCGTGAGTCTGTTCGAAACTCACGCCCTCGAGGTCAAAATGAACCAGGCTGATAAAGACACAATCCAGAGGTCTCTTGAAGAAGGTTAGTACTCAAATTTATAATCAGTAAAGATCTAAAAATAGAATCTGTAATCGAGTATAAATAGAAAAGTGAATAAGTTATGTCAGTGACTTTAAACGAATGCAGTAATTATAGAATCGAGAAAAGGTTAGAAACACAGGTTAGGTTTAATTAGTTTATAATTTGCTACGCTTTGTTGGAGTCTTAAAATAGCGAAGAGTGTTTATATAGAGGCACTGAGCATCTGATTTGATTGATAGATTAATTATGAAAAAAAAATTGGCAATAAGAAGATAAATACAGTTGTAATAAAGCTAATGAAATTAACATAGATAAATCCATTGATATCATCGTAGCTTTTAGAAAATAGTAAAGAATCTTAACGACGTTAAACTAATCCATGTATTTTCCTGTTCCCAGGTCGTGGTAAGAAGAAGAAGGGCGGTATGGGTGGTATCATCGGTCTCCTTGCTGCCAAACTCCTTTTCGGAAAACTCTTCATCGTCAAGCTCATCGCAATCAAGGCCCTTGCCACTGCCAAGATTGCTCTCGTCCTCGCGGCCATCCTCTTAGTCGCTTACTGTTTGAAGGGTGAACAGACGAAAACGACATACGAAGTCGTCCCGCACGCTCACCACCACGAGTCTCATACACCTGTTCACGTTGAGCATGTGTCCCATGACTCTGGACATGGCGGAGGATACTCCAGCTACGGCCAGGACTGGAACAAGAACCTCGATGAAGCCCAGAACCTAGCATACAGTGCATACTCACACTCAACATAATCAAAATACTTTTTAGAACAAATCGACGGTCGTCGTAGTAACCTCTGTTGTACAAAGAATTTATTTATTATCTTAATTTATTGCCATTAATTTATTGTTGAATAAAAATTCAAACTATTTATTATTACCAATTATTTCGTTCGTTTTATTGGTGTTGAAGGTGTCATTAGAGATTTGGTTTTCGATTGATTCGAAACGGAAATCGAAATTACCCGAAGTCATGTCAGTAGTTCGGTTTTATGAGTTCACGAACATGCTGGACGAGTTTGTTACCTTTTACTTTCATTTGATGATTGATATTATTTATAGTAGACAGTTGGCCGCAGGCTTGAACCGTAAAATCAAAGTTATGACCGTTTCGGTGGGAATATCAATAATTTATTTGCATTCAAATGCGGCATATTTCACATCACATCTCGAATCCGTAGGTGTGGTATTTCCGGAATATTCGAGACGCTTGTCCAATTTCTAAATTTCGACATACAATCATCACTGATTATTTACATACTCATGCATAAATTACAAGACAAGGTCATTTCCCGTAGATACGGAAGTATTTTATAATATCTCTAATTCAACATAAAAAGAAGAGTTCCAACTCTCTCCAATAATAATAATATGCTTATTTTAATATGTTCCACATATTTATAAGCGAATAAACATAGCTAAAGTTGATTCTCGAAACTGGTAAACGATAAAACAGGTTAAAAGTATATACATTGAAGCCTCGACTTTCTATAGATGAGGTTTCACGTGTTTTAGTCCAATTTCATCTTCATCGAGAGTACAGCCGGTTGGCGGGACAGTCCAGACCTAGCAACTTTTTGTCGCTAATAGATAAAATCATTATCTGCATGAAAATGCAACTTTTTTGTCGCCGCTAATCACGATTTTGTAACTGTTACTGTCTTTTGATCACGACTTCTATGACGTTGCGATTTTTTGTCCAGATCATTCTTCTCATAATTCTTATGACGTTGCAATTAACCTGCAAGATCTAGGCAACTTTTACTAAGAAGGATTTACTAGTGTAGATTCGAAAGTTGCTATGTAATGCCTTATGAATTATGACTTGCATTGCGTCAAGTGTGAGTTAGCTTTTTTTTACGTGTGTCTCGTACCGTATAACAGCTATTATGAACATTCATTTATTCGAGTCTTTGTGTCTCAATGAGATAAGTGCTTCTTTCAATCATTACGTCGGAGAACGTTTTACTTTTTTATTTAAATGGCTTTTAATCATATGGGAGAGTAATGGTTGTTTGTTTATTAATAATCATAGAAGAGGAAAGAAGTTGTGTAGCTGATTGTGGTGGACACTTTGGAGATAGTAATAGAGTAATAATTGGTCTCTATTGTTGTTTATTGCCATTTTTTTCCTTAAGTTTGGTGTCCATCCATCACTAGTTTAGAGTTTAATATTCAGCTGTAATTTTTTCACTTGTGAAGTAAAGTAATATCATCTTATATTTTTGACAGTCGAAAAGTTTTTGTATTTATCAAGAGTGACCAAAGACAATATTATATGATTGCCATATTTAATAATGTATACATAGACTCATAATAAGATTAATATAATCTTCCATGCTTGTTTCTTCTCTAGGCATTGTATGATATTTTTTTTAATAACCTACATTTATACTTGATCTTCCCTTTGACTTTTATGCTTGAGATAAAAAAAAAAAAATCTCATAATATTCGCAATATTTTTTTCATCATTGGCATTCCTAGGCCTGTCTAATAAATATCAACTTTATTGCCACAAATCATCATTACAGGCAGCAACTATTAATCGCCCGTGTGCCCCACTGCGGATCGAGTCGAACCGGCTCGTTCGTATAGACATTAGACGTTATTTGTATATCTTCGTTGGAAAGTGTTCGTTTTCCCTAAATCTATGCAATTAGGGAAATGGGTCGTGTTGTTCAAGGTGTGGTCTATGGGTGCTGACCGCCTATCGGTCATACAACAAAGCTTATCAAGCTTTCTTTCATGCGGTCTATTATTTGATGGTTTTTTGTTACAACAAAAATTTTCGAAGTGCAGATGCGATAGAGACGCTTTTAAAGCGTTTCGTATTTCTACAATAACTTATAACAGGATCGAAATAACATAATATCACGCCTTATTTCCCCAAAGGATTGCGTAGATGTGTACGAATAATTCACCCACATTTCGCCAGTTATGTTTAAGTCTAATGTAATAGGGGGCGAGCCTATCGCCATCAACCGGGCATAAATCCAGACTCCGGGCTGCCATTGAGAAATTCCAGATGAAGTACCCAATAACACTTTGCCCAATCCCGGAATCAGATCTAGGAGCTCATGCTTAGCAGTTCGCGACGATTAGACCAACGACGCAGTCGTTCAACAGGATTGATATAAGCTATTCGGTAGCTAAAGTCAATCCAAAACATTTTAATAATCTCCATCATTCAAACATCACAAACTGACATTCTTTATACGATAACATAAAGAATATCAGTTTGTCTACGTCCTCTACAGGGTAGAGAAACATAATTAGTAAGATTTTATTGTTTGGGAAATTCTACCATTAGCTTTTATTAAAACAAACGGGAACTTAATAATAAGAAAAAAGGGCGCAAGACTTCTTTATATCAATGCCCTTTTGCACTCAGCCTATAGCAGTCTAATAAGGACACAGGCCCTTGCCATGCTGTGCCAAACCACCCAGTTCCCCGCTTTCTGCATCCAGTCTGTACCAAAATGTCTTTTAACGGTCCATCGCTCCCATCGGTCTATCTAGTGGGGGGCATCCCACACTACGTTTGCCAATACGCGGTCTCCACTCCAGGACTCGTCTGCTCCACCATCCATCGGTCCTTCGACAAACATGGCTAGCCCAATGCCGGTTCAGTTTGCTTACTCTGCAAGCTAGGTCGGTAACTGACCTTTTATCCAAACGGAAACCTTTATCGGTGATCAGTTTGCATTCTCAAACAATTTGTGTTAAATTGACTATTCTATAGGTTCTTAATGTTCCCATAAAACACCTTCTAATAATCGCATTCAAAATCAAAATCAAAATATTTTATTTCACATAAACCTGCATGGGCACTTATGAAACGTCATAAGCTAGGTACACGGTTCCAATTTGTCGCTTCCTATGGAGAAGAGCCGGCAAGAAACTCCACGGTTACTCTTTTAAAAATAATTGGCTTTTACAATGTTTTCAAATTACAGTGATAATAGGTATGGGAGGACAGTGCAGGCCTGTCAATAAGTACCAGGTACTTAGAGGAACGAAAATACAGAACAGAAAATCGTCTACAAATCTAGTCTCTAGGGCCTACAACGTTCTCTCATTCACAATATGTAAAAGTATTAGCAATAGCATCGAATCAAATTCTATTGCCTGTAATTGTATAAGATCTATTGCAGTGCGACCTCTCACGTTCTAAGTGGTCGCGTGCTAACATTGCTATGAATCAATTACCACAAATCTATCTTGGGATAAGGTAAATGTAATGTAACTGTATATAACTCAGCATTTCATAGTCCGCTGTTGAGCATTTGAATATAAACTTCTTCCATTTTTTTATAATCAGCTTGTAATGTTCCCACTTCTGGGACACAGGCCTCCTATCTCTCGGAGCCACCACGCGAGCCCCGTGCGTTTTGTTAGAGGTCAAATATCTTCGAATTTTTGGTTCTAGGATATGCCGGTTTCGGTGTCGAAGTCGGTTCGGAGTTTCGGTTTTGAGAGCAGTGTTGAAACAATTTACACAAAATAAAGCGCATGTTTAGATTCGCACTTACGACCTCCAACATGAAATTCGCTGCCGTTGCCAATGGACCACCATTGCTCACGCGTCTTCCATGTTGCTACAAAGTAATATACGATTCTTTGCCTTCCACATTCAGATGTAAAGTAAAAGTAAAAACAGTAAAAATCGTTTATTTAGTCATTAAAAATTACAGTATTGAGATATCATTGGTCCCAAACTAGGCGCAGCCTGTATCTTGGGCACCATTATACATATAAAACCATGTTTCTACCATTTCCAGTATACAAGAGTACCCGATGACTACGGATAGAAACGAGTGTAGTTTTGGCCACGGTCTTTTGGCATCGACCTATTAAAGGATTGCTGTGGTTTTTCAAGGAAAGACTCGCCATTCGGCAAGATTATAACTATTGTAGATAATTATGGGTGAGTGGCAGATATTGACATCCACATAGGTTCTTTTAACAGATTGTTCAATACAACCAAGTCCATAATAAAAATTACCAAAGCAAATGTCAGGGGCTTATGGCTTAGTAATAACTGCCGCACTGGTTGATCGATCAGTGGATGGGTAACCCGGCTGCCATTCGTAGGTCTTTGATAGTCGTTACGGGTAGTCACAAGACCGAAAGTCTTACAACCAGTCTTACCAAGGAGTCTTGTGTTATATATTTATAGGCAGCCGCTGCTTAAACTGAAGGTACATATAATACTGGTATTCAGCTCCAGCTACATAGACTGGAAGTCAACCCCGACATACTTGCCAAGAGGCAGGCAGGCAGGCAGGCTAGACAGTTTATATCACCGTCGAACAAAACCAATTTCATTGCAATAAAAAAATAACGGTAGGCACCTAGAAACACCTACACAAATATTTAGGATCATAGTTAATATTATTTTTTATCATCGGCAAAAACCACAAACCACAGTTTCATAAATAAATAGTAGATTATTGAGTAAGGTCCCAAAGCGGACGCTAAAAAGTTTTTTTTTTATCTTGTTGATTAACATTTACATAAAACGCCATAAATAATTCATATTTACTTAAGAGAGGAAACTCAAACATTATATCCGGTTGTAAGCAAAGCCGGGGTGACCCGTTTGTCAATGGATTTCACTTTTAATATTAGTATTGAAGCTTCTCGCTTTTTCTTTGTAAGGTAGGTAGTGTTAATTACATAGATTGTGATGACTTACGGCCTTAAATTTAAGTCATCAAGCTTTTATTCCCCGTAAAGTTAAGCAAAGCTGTACCTAAAGTATATATATACAGGAGTCCGCTGGATGCGGGAAGCACTCAACCGTTCGAAGTGGCGGATCTTGGGGGAGGCCTATGTCCAGCAGTGGACATCTTTTGGCTGAAATGATGATGGTGATGATGTACTTATAGTACACCGACATTTCGCCAGTTATATTTAAGTCTAATGTAACAGGGGGCTAGAATATTGCCATCACCTGTACATAAATTCAGACTCCAGCACCCTAATTGCGTAACACACGATCAATCATAATCTGTTTCATTTTTACATTTCAACAATTTACATTGCGTTATTTACGTTGTTGAGCAGACACATTTTTCGAACATCTGAAGCAATGGATTAGCAATCTGTTTCAAAATGATTCAGATTATGATTGATCGTGCGTTACACAATTAGGGTGCAGGCTGCTACTGAGAAATTCCAAAGAGGTAAAATACCCAATAACACTTTGCCTGACCCTCCAATCGAACTCAGGAACTCATGCTCAGCGGTAGCTCTTGCAATTACTAGACCAGCGATGCAGTTAAAATATGATTAATGACTTAAACCTACATACAGGGTAAATTTTTTACCAGTGCGCAAACTGTAACCATGAATTCAGCATATCATTCAACACCCGCTAGTATAGAAAATTTTAGTCGATTATCCAAAAAAAATCAGCTGTTTCACACATTTTGACCGCGTAAGTATTGCACTTTTCTATGAAACAGCAGATTTTTTTTTTGTATAACCGACGAACAATTTCTACGCTACCCCTAGCGTAGAAATTTTTCGTCTAGAATGATATGCTGAATTCATGGTTACAGTTTGCGCAGTGGTACAAATTGTATCCTGTATAGGTACAGGGTGGCAGGGACGATGCGCAACCTCTGTTAGCGTGAATCCAGTTCATGATTATAACCCTTCCCCGTAAAGACATTTTGAACGCGAAGGTATTGCACTGTTCTATGAAACAGTAGAGTTTTTTTTTTTAAATCGTTAAAAAATAAGTACGCTAGGGGTCTAGAATCATGTATTGTCCTGATACCTTGTTAACAGCGGGGTAATCTTGTAACACGATAACAGGGCCTCAAGTCTGCTATTACAATAGTGTCAGAATGGTCTATCATTGATTTCATAATTGTTGATCAATTTGACAAGTTTGGTAATCTACTAATAAAATGGCGTCATTATGACTTTCTAATGGTCAGCCACTGACACTCCATTGAAAGAAATGGCATTTATTGGTAATCTCGTACATCATGACAAATGAATGACTGACTTAATTTACGAACTTCCTACTACTTTAGATTGCTTATAACACTAATAAATAATATGTAAAAATATATATAAATAAAATGTGGCATGAATAAATGTTCAAATTTAGTAGTAGTTTTTCGAAAATCATTTCTACTAACGAGTTTTATAATAATGGCAATACGAAAATGCCATTATGACACAATTCTATTACGAGACCATTGACCGACCAATGATCGACCATTATGAATTTAGCAGATTACGAACTTTTAGCAAAATGACAAATGAATGACAATGGGATCGTGTTGGAATGACGAATTTTTAAAAATAGCAGACTAAGGCCCCAGGAGGTATGGCTGTTATTTTGACTGTTCAACAAAATTCATTGTGTTATTAACGTTGCTGACCATTTTTTTTACATATTATGTAGCAATGGATAAACAATATTCTTCAAATTGATTCAGATTGTGATTGATAAATTGTTACGCAATTTGGGTGCAGGCTGCGCATCGATGTCCTTGGCACCCTGTATACCACAATGTTATCAACTCCATAGGACTGACGTACGTACAGGTGTAGGCGTCCATTGGTAACGATAACTTTCTATCTGGTGTGCAGTCAGTTTATCACTGTGCCAAACTATAAAAAAAATATTACGTACATTCTAAATTTAGATAATTTTGTTTGGCAAGGTTTGAAACTACTGGACAACTACAATGATAAATATCAAATAAGTATCATGTGAAAAAGTCAATTAACAAAATGTATAAAAAACATCACAAATCGACCAGCAGTTTTCAAGTAACACAAACTGACACACACGCATATCTATATCTCCATAAAACCGACGCAGACGCATAAAATTAACATAATATTCATTAAAATACATAGCTAACACTTTTACTAGTGACGTCATTTGTTTCTATCATTAATGAAGATTTATGTATTAATTCTATTTATTATACTGACGTTATTATTATCATAAATTATCACCCCGTAAACATCGACTGAAAAACTATGAAATTAAGAGATCCGTAAGAGAAGAGCCACGGTAGCAGACATAGCTCGAAGAATTGCCATAGTAAAGTCACAGTGAGCAGGCCACGTTGCTCACAGAACGGATGGCCTGAAAGATTCAGGAGTAGATATCGCGTATCGGAAGATGTAGAGGCAGGCGAAGGCCTTCCACAAGATGGACCGATGACCTGATGAAGGCCGCAGGAATCCGCTGTAGAAGTGGCGATGCTTGGGGAAGGCCTACGTCCAGCAGTGGACGTAGGCCTTTAGGTTTGAAATGATAAAACGAACACTATTCAAATAGGGAACAGCTGATCATTCATTGCTTAACAGCTTAGCTTGGTTTGTTTTAAATGGGATAGGGAGGGTACATATTGAATCTCTGAGTGGATGTCGTAACGGCGTATTGCACAAGGGATAAAATTTTCTATAGGAGTTCCTACAGCCTCCATTCAGATATAGGTTATAAGGACGGTCACCTTGTCATTTCAGACCATAAAATTCTGACCTTTCTCCAATTCCAAATGGATCTTCGATGGAAGCAGATAATATTATCTTAGATTACTTCCACATATGCAGGGTTGGACGGATAAGATCGCGATTCCTTACTAGATGTGTTTGAGTTATGTGACGTCGTAATAAGAACCACGTCAAAGATTGGACAGCTAAGTGCTAGAAAGAGGATGACTAGTCAAAGAAAATCGAATTGACTTACCTTTATAGAATAGGCGCTTTTAAAACTCAAGTTAATTCGGTCTGATGAAAGCGTTTTGTCAAATACCAGTCTAAAACGAAATGCTTCTACCGCACCATCTCGAGCCGGCCAGTCCCACTTAATTATACATAAGTATCAATAATTATGTCTATAGCTGGTATCGAGAAAGTAATATAAAATAGAAATTCTGTATATAATGTGGTATAATCACACGGGACTGGCATGGTTTGAGGCTACCTTCAACATGCAATCAAGATACCATCTAGATTGTACATTTGTCAGCTGGTTCCCAGATGGGATGCACATTTTTAATTCGGCACCCAAGAACTGCTAATCACTGACACTCTAATGTCATTTTGTGTCCCTCTAGTGTGATATTATGCGTTATTTTGGGCTCACTTCAGTTGTGAAGCCCTTTGGTGACACCAAGTTTCTCTAGAGTCAAGAGATACTTACGCGATACAAAAATAACACTCTAGAGTCTAAAGTGTCATGATTGTATCGCACATGCTACTCAAGGGTCACCATGTGTCTACGTAATGTTAAATTTTGTCCCAAAGTGTAAATTTTTTGACAATATTGTATCAGTTTTGTGTGATTTTAAGTCACTTTGGTGTAACTATGTAACAATAGAGTGTCACTCAAGCTTTTAAGTGATTAATTAAAATTGAATAATACAGATTTATCACGTCCATAAGAAGGTAGCTGGGATAGCCTGGAAGTGGGAGGCGGTGGATTTGATTATTGTGGTGCAGCCTGGGAGAGGCCTATGTCCAGCAATGGACTGCGATAGGCTGAAGTAATTGCAACTGTGTTGGTCGTTTTGGTTAAGTCATGGGTAACAAACACCAATTACCTCAGGAAGACAAACAGTTAAAAAGATACTTATAAAACGCTAAGGCGGGCTTAAAGTTCGTTGAAACAACAGTCGTAAAACAAAATGTAAACAAAAGCTTTTCTCTTTACTGTACCTAAGAGGATGATTACAAGGCCACTAACACCGACACTTTCCTTGCTTGCCCACCCACGCAGAAAGCGAAAAGTTTAAAAAACGTTATTTCTGTTACTGTTTTACATATTATTATTATTACCTATGTGTTTTCACGCTCTCTTGGCTTTTTGTAGACAGTAGAAATATAGTGGACTCCGTTTGAAATAGTATAGAATAAAAAAGCTGAGAATCAGCAGCAAAAGTCAGGCACAAACCTGAACCTGATTTCTGATTTCTGAACCGCAAAAAAGTCTTGATGGATTTAGTACTTAAACACTCACGTCGCTTCCTAGTGTTTAGTCGGAAAGAAGAAGTAGATCAAAAAAATCCCTAGCAACTGAGATAATCTCAACCTATTTAGTTCATAGCATAATTCGTATTGCCTGAGTTCCGTGTGATGCCGGACGTAAAGAATAGCACCATCCCATCTCTTCCCGTGGGTGTCGTAGGAGGCGACAAAGGGACTTACTAGAGAATGGGCAGCAGCTTTCTCTATGCACCTGGGGTTTGCCATAATCACCACGCTTGGCAGGCGGGTTGACGATAGCAGTATGGTTACTGCAACCGCCAACCCGCCTGCCAAGCGTGGTGATTATGGCAACCCCTCCCATATTGGGAGAGGCCTAAGTCCAACAGTGGACGTCTTTCAGCTGAAATGATGATGATGGTTATAATTCGTGGATTTTTTTATTTAAATGCACTTCTAATTAATCCTTGTCTCCCCGAAGGGTTGGCAAAGGTGTACCTAAAGTACACCCACATTACGTCAGTTACATTTAAGTTCAGTGTAATAGGAGGCGAGCCCTTTGCCATCAACCGGCCACAAATTCCGACTCCAGGCTGCTACTGAGACATTCGAAACCAGGACCTCATGAAAAGCAGTAGCGCTTCCAACCACTACACCAACGAGGCAGGAACACTTCAAATTAAAAAAAAACTTTTTCTTTTGTTTAGTTTTTATTTTTCAGTTTTTAGTTATAGTAGCTGCCCCACACCATTTCGAAATTTCATCATCCTTGGGGTCAAAACAATGCATATTTATGCGATAGTAGCATTAGCGGTTGATTTGCTGTCATTTTTTGAAGAGTTCCGTTGTCTGTCTCCGAAACGCATCATCAGATCTACATCAAATTTAAATGGGGCCATTTCGGAATAAACCCCTTCCGAACAAAAAATAATTTTGCATATCCGTCTTTATATGACGGAGTTATGCCCGAACATCCTACCACTCCTTACCGTTAAAGAGTTGTACCTTCCTTAATCAGCTCAGCGTCATGAGATGATGATGACCATACGCAAATGTCTCAATAGCTTTAAAAAATATTTAAAAAAAAACATTGTTAATACCTATAACATTTGAGGGTTGCGCTCGATTTCCCTGGGATTCCATCATCAGATCCTAACTTGGTGCCAATGGGACCACCTCAGACATATAATCTGTCAAATAAAAAATATATTTTCAGAATCGATCCACAAATGGGGGAGAAATCGGTGCACATACATTAAAAAAATACCTACATATAGTCGAACATAGAACCTCCTCCTTTTTTGAAGTCGGTTAAAAATTAGAAGTTATTGACTTGTTAAATATACAGTTTTGAAGATAAATAACAATCGATTTGTACACTACAGTACGTGTGTAAAAATGTAGATACCCCAAAATAGATGAAATAAAAAGTCATCAGGTTAGACTATATTTTGATGATCAAGTAATTAAAATTACGTAACCTAATTAATAAACATAGGTAGATCTACTAACACGTATTTTGTTACGCTTTTTAATTCCACGATGCTCGTAGCTTATACCTCATGATAACAATCAGTGTACCAAGTAGGTAAGAGTCTGTTATCAACACTATCTATCTACGGTTGAATTATTTATAAGAAGATTTCTTGATATGGATCCTATTCGTTTATTCCACTGTCGGCTCCACGATCCCCAATAAATAATGTGTCCACTGGACCCCTGACTATGGTTTATTCTCGAACCTTGGAGGTCGAGAGTGAATTTTATTTTCTAGCCAAGTTTTTAGTTTCCTCTCAACCCCCAGAGCAGTCTGTACCTTACTGTACCAAAATATTAATTTTAGGTACTTACCGAACTAGGGGACGAAAGTGGACGAGGTACACCTGTCCCTTGTTTGAAAATTCAGTCTCACCCCCTGGGGGTCGAGTGTGAACTACGTTTAGGGTTTTAGGGGTCGAGGGGCCGAGAGTGGACTAAACGATTCTATTTTGAAAAGATTTTGTAGGTAGTCTGCTACTAGGATTTATTGTCGTGATCTTTGGTAAACAGTTGAGTAATGGGAAAGGTCGGTCAAAACTAATCGTAGATGGCATCACCATAGGCTAGGTCCCTTCTCTTTATAGGAAAATCGTATACCTACTTACTTTTACAATGTTTGTAAATATGTGAGCACCATGAATCTATCATAAAATTAATATATCTGTCATTGCTTCACTTTATTCCTTTTTACCTATTTTGGTATATTCTGGGTGCATCGTTTTCACACATACTTATTTAATGAATGTATGTCAAATATTGTACCTACTTAAAACATTTTAAAAGAGTGACGGTAGAGTTTCGTCCTCGCGCACATCTGGGAGTGGTGCGAGGAGGCCAAACGCCGGGGCGTAACTCCGCTGCCGCGAGAAATTGCAGTGCAGTGGACAGAGCTCCGGCGGGATCTCATGGCGACATGGAGAGTGCGATGGTCGCAACCCAGTGCTGGGCACGCCACGATAGCGGCGGTAAGTCACCTCTTTGAGGAGTGGCTTGAGAGGCGGCATGGCGTCCTCACGTTCCGCCTGACGCAGGTCCTCACCGGACTCGTGAGGGAGAGGCAGTATATGCGCCCTCACGACCGTAGCCGCCGCGGGAGATGCCCTGGGCGTCGGGAATCCCAGGCTGATTCCCGGCCACCGTAGGCACGGGCTTGCGGACGGCGAGTAATGGGTAACTCGCTGTCCGGTAAGGAACAAGCCCGGGTCGACGGCACGTTGTGTTCCACGCGCGCCTCATGAGATGTCAGCACCAACTGGTGGGGTCCGCAAGGGCCGATGCCTGCCAGGGGTGCGGGTTGTTCAAAAGAGATACCGCGGCCCCTGGCACACGGGCAACTGAGGGAACACGGGTGGGTTTTAGTCAGTAGAAGTCTGACACGCTCTCCTGCTCCACCCAGAGCAAGAGTACTTATTTGATGATTTCCCATCCAAAAAAAAGCCGTATTATAAAGTCCTATTATTATGATCACACAAGTCAGTCAATCTTTACATAACTAGTAGCTATTGTGTTACATAATGTAAAGTGCGTAAAGATGTAATGTAATTAGAAACATAACACTGTAATCAAAGCAATTTATAAGAATCGCACGCTAATATCCATAACGATAATACTAAAATAATGGACGTATTATTAAAATAATAATACCTACTACAATACTCATCAAAATAGATGTTATCTATTTAAGAGTTTATTTTGATATTCATATAGCTGTTATAACGTCTCAGTTATTAGGGGCAGTTACGTAATATTTTAATTATTGTTTTGGTGAATATCCTAAGTATGATTTTTTAGAACTGATGTCTACTATTAAGAGTTATCATGTACAGACGCCAGCACAT
This sequence comes from Antitype chi, assembly GCA_947359405.1. NCBI lineage: Eukaryota > Metazoa > Arthropoda > Insecta > Lepidoptera > Noctuidae > Antitype > Antitype chi. Next base: position 16,433,001 of record OX375830.1, read on the forward strand.
CAAGCTACTCTAATCTGTCAAATTTATTTGATAGATTTTCATCTTTATTACATGAGCATAAGGGTCATGTCCAATTGGGAAAATTTGACAGTTTGGGGTGGATTGATGTGCTGGCGTCTGTACCTAGTGTTTTCCCAAGTATGTTGTGTTCTGCTATTCTAACCAGATGCAAATGAATACAAATATTTTACATGGAGCGACTGTCTATCTGGCCTCTACAACACAGTTACTGGGTAATAGCCCTTGGTAAGACTGTTGGTCAGACGTTTGAGCTTCTGACGACCCGTAACGACTGTCAAAGATCCAGGAATGACAGCCGGGACCAACAGCTTAAAGTGCTTTCCGAGGCACCGAGGTATATTAAGATGGTCACCCTTCCACGGACCAACCAGGGCAACCGTAGCTTAACGTGATCGATCGAACCGTGCGGCTATAATAACTTAGACACAAGCCCCTACACTACTATGTACTATTTAGAGTATACAGTTCATCATCATCATCATTTCAGCCGAAAGACGTCCACTGCTGGACATAGGCCTCCCCCAAGCTCCGCCACTTCGGCCGGTTCTGTGCTTCCCGCATCCAGCGGACTCCTGCGTCCCTCACAAGGTCATCGGTCCACCTTGTGGGAGGCCTTCCAACTTTACGTCTTTCGGTGCGCGGTCGCCACTCCAGAACTTTTCGACCCCATCGGCCATCTGTTCTGCGTGCAATGTGCCCTGCCCACTGCCACTTAAGTTTGGCAATTCTTCGGTCTATGTCGGTTACCTTGGTTCTCCTGCGGATCTCTTCATTCCTGATTCGATCACGCAGGGAAACTCCAAGCATAGCATTGCCCTTTGGGTGACTTTAAACCTTCTTATGAGGCCCATTGTATAAATAATATAAAGAGTATAAAGTTAAGCTTATGATAAAAAGTTCGCCACAGCACGTAAAATTTAAACCTTACTGTGTTTTGGTCTGAATACTGTGGATGTCAGGGACGATACAGGCACTGATCCGTGATCCAATCTACGCGTGAAAATAGGTTGAATTTGTTGGAAGACTACAAGCATCTTTTGGCTTTCAAATGACATTAAGAGACGGGCGCTGTTGATAAACAGCGCCCTAATTGCGTAGCACATTATTAATTATAATGTGAATCTTTTGTAAGGATATTGCTAATCCATTGCTAAAAATCATTCTGCTCAACAACGTAAATAACACAATGAATGTTGTTGAACTATAAAAATGAAAGCTATTCCTATTGTAATGTGTTACATGATTACCTTGCAGTTTTGTAAAATGTATTCAAAACACAAGATGGCAGCAACAGTTGTAATTTTGACCACGCGCCAAAAATGCTTTTATAAGTACAGCTATGGAAGCTGACTTCAGAACCATGAAGAATTGAAGAACCTGTGAAGAGAGAGAGAGAGAGAATGAAATAAATTTTATAAAAAAAATCGTATAATTCCTTATTTGGATCATCGAAAACTTTAAAGTTTATAACAACAATAATTATAACTATAGTGATTTTCCAAAAATGTAACAAGACACATTAACCCACATAGCTAACCACCGTCAATTTTAAACAAGCAACGAACGTCTTAAATAGTTAAAATATTTAATATTTAAGCGTGTGTCATTATTACTAAAAGTGTTTGTATTTTTTTCTTTACGCTTTTTACTTTTTAGGTAAACAGAAGTTTGAGTATACAAACCTACTGTATTCCTACTACACTACAGTAGTCATAGCTTTCCTGTGTGGGGCTACTAATCAGAATAATTCACATAAACTTGCATATAACGCCTCCTATAGGAGCCCATGCAAGTATGATTGAGTACAAGACGTCAAGACAAGTTCTACATATTTATTTATTCTCTCTTCACAACATTGGTTTCCTTAAAAAATAACAATGTTTTTAGTAATGTTATTTATATTCCACCATTGTAAGACGCTGGTGCCTGGAGTAGTCACCAGGCTAAAAAATATAGTCAAAGGTTTAAAGACGATCCTGTGTAAACTTCGATAAAAGAACCAAAAAGATTAGACAATAGTGTCGAAAGTTAAAAATAATAGCAAATCGTAAAAAAGAAAAAAAATTACATAGACAACTAATGGTTCATACGAAACTGGTTATTTTTAATGGTAACTGGTAATGTATGTTGGAGTGTATGAATGTATGTTTGAGTGTCCGAGAGCGAGGATGAGATGTAATCAGCCACGGTAGCAAGGATGGAAGGAAATCTATTTGAGAACTGTCTAGGTTCTCAGTTTTTTGATAGTCAAGGGTTTTAAGAAATGTTTAAACTGCTTAAGAAATGTTCAAACTGTTTAAGACGTGTTTTAACTGGTATATGGTATCAGGAGGTATTGTGTGGTGTTCAATGAAAATAGCCTAATACATATTATTATGTATCAGACCTGGCTTGTTTATATCGCAGTGAGCTATATGCGTACGCCAAATCAATCAATGTTTAATCTACATGAGCCAATGTAGGTAACTTCACAAACTTTGCTTACCATCGATGGTACACTTTCTATTGCAACACCAACGCCAGATCTGAGGTGAAAGTATATGAAACTAAGATGTGAAAGATGCAACTCATTTTTCTTTGAGTTCACACACTAAAATGCAGGTGGCGTTGTGTTGAAAGGCCAAATTCTTCAACTTTTGTGCAGTTGAAGTTGTATTTTATGGATAGACTGCTTTTTGACACTGGCAGGTCATGAATTGGGGTATACCTACTTTAAAAAAAAACATCTTGCCTAATAAAGAAAAAAAAAACATCAACATGCTCCACATAATATAACACCACACCGTATGCCAAAAAGGGTTACATAAACAAATAATTTAACTCAGTTCATCATTTTTTCTTGTACTAGCCAGCAGTTATTACACTGCCAAGGTTCACTCCGCATGCAAGAACCACTCGAGCTTACATTGCCAAGTGCAAGGCTTAGTTTAAGTTACCTTCACTCATTACGGCTACAAGTTTATTGCCAGTGCTATTTCGCAAAGAGTTTTGCATAATTCTCGGTCAATAGTGCTGCCATCTGCTTAAGCATATATCTTTCTTGCTTGCTCCGATGAAAAATATAACATTTTTTTCTGAATGTTTTTTTACTGCCTTGTACCTAATATGTTATAATTTCTAGTGGTAGATTACTGAAGCTAATATCATGCAGTAAATATGCAAGTTTATTGATAAAAGCCTGTAGATATTATGTTAGCAATGTCGCAAAACACACAGATGCTCTTGCAGGAAAGTGGTGAAAGCTTTCACCTTTGAGTATGTTGGACTCATTGCTTGCATGATATTTGTAGGCGTCAATTGTTTTTGGTCTTTCTAGCTAAGAATTGGGTCCTAGTCTAAATTGTCGAGGAGTGTTATTACCGACACCAAAATCACGTTAACACTGTGATAAATTTTCTTGTTATACGTTTTGTTTGGTTACATTCACTGTAAACGGACTGAAAACATTGTAGACTTTATAATAATTGTTGTCAAAAATTATTACTGTTTCCCTATCCCTATCTGTATACTCCCTCATCTACCCTTTTCCAACTATGTTGGAGGCACAGAGGTTACAGAGGGCTCTTGGTATGTAGCTAAATATGGTCACATCCACGGAGCAACCGCGGCAAGCATAGCTTAAGGGCCTAAGTCCCGTTTGGTAGCGTAACACGGTCACTTTATGAACCGTACTGCTCATTAACGGCTTGTCTTGAAGATTAGAAAAATATCGGTTTTGCTATAGATTCATATAGATCATTTTGCCAAGGGTACTTCTTTTGTATGGTTAATACTTTTGCTGTAAAAAATATTTTCCAACACGCAATATTTTGGCTTCTAGTCCATACTCCTACTAAACGGCTTCGTTATTTGGAAAAAAAAATACACTGAAAAATAGATATTTAGAGGTACCACAGAATCGCTAGAGCACAATTGTAAATTAATCAACATGCCAAGGAATATCCCCATTTTGAGATAAAGGCTCAGAGGTGCCCTGCGCGGGCGCGGGCGGCAGTCGTGCTTTAGCCTTCAGACGGGAGATGAGGATACTATTAATGGGCCTTAACCTGATCGATCGACCCGTGCAGCTGTTATTACTTAGCGTAATTATAATTTATAATTATGTCACATCGAATTATACAGAGTACGCTTTTACTTATTTGTAGTAGGTATTATTATTTATAAATATTCAAAGTAACGTAATACATTAACATAATACGCTGTTATAATTTTATATGATGTATCTACGTGGTGGCGTTGCTAATTAATAAAACAAACTTTGATATGCCGACTCTAGCACGAAGTCCTTAGTTGGGAATTGGTTGTTTTCTTTCTGTGTATGCTGGTAATAGGGACCGAAAAAATTATGGATGGGTTGTGTGAAAGATGATATATGGCTAGAAAAGGGTGACTTCTGAGATGATGACCGATAGAGAAATATGGACGAAAAAGACATGTTCGTATTTTGTTCGTCTAGGGATTTCTATTTCAGAGCTTTGACATATCACAACATTATAATCTGATATTAATAAAAATTCAAAATAATCATTCGAGAGTTTGTTTTTTTATGATACGCTCAAAAAATAAACAGGTGCTTATCCAAGTGTTTTTCTTATTATCATGCGACATAACTTAATGTAACTGGATTACAAGTAAATGATCTGAGGGGCAATTCTCGTAATTTTAACAACGTTCACAGTCTGATCTCAGTGTCAATCTGTCAAAAATACCTCGATTTTTCATACATTTTTGACATTTGCTTGTCGCTGAGATGAGACTGCGACTAGATTTTGAACGTTTTTAATTACGAGAATTGGCCTTCTGGTCTCCTATGATTGAAAGCGCACACTGTATTTGTCACTGCTCTATGTACTTATACTGGCATGTAATTGTGTAGTCACTATTGGAGATCGAATTCAGTTTGAAATGAATGATTCTACATTATTTTCGTCATAATACCCAAAATTTTCTCTTCTGGTCTTTGCGAGCTGAGTCATGATGATTAAAATACATTGATGAAGAGTGCGTTTTTAACCACTGTGTCTGATGTATTTCTTAAAAATGCTGCTTAAGAACTACTCAGGTTGCGTGTGGCGAGAATTGTATTAACGACTATTAAGAATTAGAATTTTATTTATTTGTAAGAATGTATTTTTACATAGTACGATGTTACTATTTTTTAAAGTGTTGCAAATTCTACCACAACATAATTAAGGTGTACATGTTTTGTTTTTATTGAAAATCCGATATTATTTATCAGAATTCTGCAAAGATGCTGTAACATTTTTTAACTGTGATGTTATTTACTTTTTCACGAAGCAAAAATATCAAATAGGTGGCATGTTCATATTCAATGCATTTTGGGGTATTTGGATAAAAATGATGCGTTCAGTTGATGGAGGCAACGTTGTTCATTAAAACGAATAAGTAAATAACTGCTGTTTGGTTTATTGTTGCTATAAAAATAAATTAACAATTCACACTCATCCATACAAACGAAATAAATAACTTCTCAACTCGTGATACACGATACAATAGACATATCTAAATTGAAATTATAATAAATATATAAGAGATCGTATTTAAAATATATACAACAATTATATAATGAGAATCATACAGGTACCTCATAAATATACAAAATATTATACAATTCAAATAAACATAAAAATATATACACAAATAGATAGACATTTTAGCCTCTTTTTGGTAGAAAAGTTATAAGTATAAATAATAATAAATAATTACAATATTAAAATTAATACGCATAAAATATACCCGTATACTTAAATATGTATAAATAACTAATAATACTATCACATACACAAGAAAAGCAAGAATCCTTTTCAGTCAGATTAACAAAATTACAAAAGAAAGCAAAAAATATAAAATGACTGAAAAGAAAAACTGTAGAGAAAAAGAAAACAAAAAACGAACTTAAAAGGAAAAAAAGCGACAAACATACTTAAATACATTCACTCTTAAATCGTTAAGGGGTCAGATTATAGGTAATATTTGGTAACAAGTTTAGTTGTTGTATGCGGAGTAAGCCAGGTTATTGGCTGCTGCTGAGCGAGACCAGCCGCCTTCCCAGCCGTGGCCATGCTCTGCAGCCACTGGGTGGTGTTCCGCATGGGGTTCCCAACCATGAGGTTCCCAGGACACCTCCTCTTGGGCATGCTTCTTGGCAAGCAGAGCCTTGATAATGGCAATAATCTTGATAATGAACGCGATTTTGGCAAGGAGAGCCAGTTTGAAGAGAGAAGCGGCGATGACGACCAGGGCGAGGACTACGATGGCAACGGCCTTAGCTTTGGCGAGGAGGAGAAGAGGGATCAAGATCTTCAGTTTCTTCTTGATCTGCTTCTTCTTTTTGCCACGACCTTCTTCAACTGGAATTAAAAAGAAAATTTAAAAATATAATTTAAAAGAGTGTCTAAGGAGTTTCTTGTCTGTTATTCTCCATAAGAACCTACTAGAATGGGCAACTAGCTTTGTTTTTCTGACCAAGAAATTGTTGTGACATTTACGTACTATACATAAAGATGTATTTGTAGAAAAAACAATAAATAAGAAATACATAAGCTATCAACTTGAGTGTTCTAGTTCTATCAAGATTATAAAAGACTTTATTAAAATTATTAGTTTTTACAGGGCACAGATAAATTATTTATATTTTACAAGCACTATGTTTTTGCTACTTTATTAAATATAATCCAATCAAATATGTTTTATAGGAGGTGGTTAGTTATATAAATTGCTCTTAATTGAGTAGCAATTAATTTGACTGTAGATTATTTTGGTATTTACTGTTCTCTTTTTAAACCACTGTTGATTATTTTTATAGAAACTTCTAATAAATAAGTTAATAACCAAACAAGTTAAAACATACAAATTATCTGCACTTCTAAATAAGTTTTTAATTTAACATTTTTCTAAACCAGAATCTCCACAAAATACTTGTACTATTAAACAAATTATTCCATCATTTGCATTAAGTAAACCGACACTTCCTCCAGTCCAATTAAGCTAAACAAAAATGCATTTAATAAAACTTGGCCGGAAGATTCTCAATTTCAAACATACCTTCATTACCAATAGCCCTGGATTCAGCCTCTTCATCATCAGTTCCACCGTAGCTGAGTTCCAACTCAGTAGACTGGATGAGATCTGAAGCCCTCTCCCAAAGCCTCTCAGTGACCTGCTTGTTCCTCAGGGCAGGGTCAGTTGAAAGAGTTTCCAAGCTCTTGCCTTCTTTGGGGTTGTTGTTCAGGAGGGTGATTCCTTCTAGGATCTTAAGCTTGCGAGCAGCACCAAGTCTTTCACTTGCTTTTAGAGCATGCTCCTGTGGAAAGATAGATTTGTTAGAATTTGTGAGCATATAGTACCTATTGAGGAGTTATGGTCCTAGGTGAGGACTAAAAATTAAAGTTGATTAACAGGTTTCAAATTGGACAATTGAGATTTGTAGCTACTTAAACAGCAACGGTGCCATAGCATTGGTCGAAGAAGAGAAAAGTCCAATCAAGCTTACTGAGACCAAGATTTTACGATTTTCAATTATTTGTAATTTTTCTCAAAATTGTCTTTGCGTGCAAATCCAAGCTCTTGATCACCCATGACCTTTTCGTTGACAATTAAGTTACAAACACTTTTTATTTTAATGATAGTGATCAATTATCTGCTAGCTATACTGCCTATCGCTAATTCTATATTGACGTATCTAATGTGTGCCACAAATTAAAAATCACTTTCACCATAAAGCCTGATCTGGCAGGATTTGACACTTTTCCCTTTCTCTCAACTTCGAGGCCGATTCAAATAAGGATATTCTTTCCTTTTGTGTTTCCAACTTTTACTTGGAATCCATCTTTGTTAAAGACAATATGGTAAAATAACTTATTTCAAACTTGCACTTGACACCTGGACTCGATCATGACCATGTTTAAAAACACTTTCATTAATGAAAAATTGGTCTAAAAATATATTGACACATTAACTAATAGCGTCTGAATTGTAAAATACACTTTATCGTCCCAAAGACCGTATAAACACTTTAAGATTTTTGTGAAATCTTTCATGTTTTGTTCAAGTCCATGTGTCAAGTCAAAACAAATATCACTTCACTGTCACTGCTCACCTTCATGCACAGACTCAAATCACTGTTACAGTTAACAAAATTTCCAAGGACCGATTTTAGCACTGAATCATCTGAACTGACAGGTCCACAGGACACGTACGCCACAACACTTAATAACACAACGAAGGTCTTCATCTTTGCTTCTGCTCCGGACTCTACTAATCCAAGATCGTTCGAACTGTGATGATAATTCGATCGGATCAGTATTTTTTATCCAAACTCCCCCCACTCACATGTTTAAAGAATTAACATTTTAATGTCATCTCTTCCATATGGAAACCAGACGATGCTATGCAAAAGTGCGTGGCATACTTTGTTTTCATTAATATTTATATATATTTGGAATTCACGTTCGATTTTTTTTCTTATTTTTCATTCGGAAGGTTGCCTTATTGAATTATTGGGCGCCTGGGCACTTTCTCCGGGTTCCCATATGTTCTCGTAGGAATGGACGGTTCTATGAGTAAATTCGCTAAGCAGTCGTGTTTTTGGAACTGTCGTGAGATGTATCCTAAGATATTTTTGTTTAACCTGTCTTCATAAACATTTTTAAATTCCTAGCTGTTTGCTTGCATGAATTATAAGGTACCCGTTCGATACTATCTTAAATTCTACAAAGTAAAATGAAATGAGTATGTAACGGTTAGAGTTTGCTATGACCGGACAGTGTCCGCATTGCACGCGTCTCTACGTTTTGTGACATACCGTTTTGTCTGTAGATTTTATCCATACAGTGCTTTGGAGTTTTGTTCATAGAGTGGATCGTTATAGATAATTCCTATAGGTTTCATGAACTTTATTACACGTCACTGAGCTTCATCCTTATTTTAATCTCATCCATCCTCCATCCTTTATCAGCCACTCTGCATGTTTCACGGCTCGGCTCACTCTATCCGAGAGTTTATTACAAAGTTTGTTTATTTGTTAGATATCTTGGATAGTTTTTTATCCTAAGCCTCGAATTTAGACAATATCCATAATGTCCAGCGAACCAGAATCACTACATTGTTGACATTTGATTGTCTTGATTACAGTGGAAAATAACATCATTGTGAGCGTACAAAATTAAATTCCAACGATTTGAAACATCAATTTACATCCATTTATCACCCTACTTGCGTAACACACTATTAATCAGAATCAGAATCATTTTGTAGCAACGTAAATAACACCAAGAATGTTGTGGAACTGTCAAAATAAAAGCGATTCCTACTGATAGTGTATTTCGCAATTACCCATCAGTTTGACTAAGAATTTTATCATCATCATCATCATTGGTAGCCTTGTCTCATTCACTGCTTAGTACTGTCGTGATCGCGCCTCTTCCCTTTTGTGATCCTTTCGGTTTTTTCTTATTAATGGTGTCCTACAAGAATGGATTTAGTTTTTATTTCGTTTTACTTTAACTTGCACTCAGTAGAGCAACTATAAAATCTCATCCTAGATGCAGTTAGCTTTTAACATGATCTCTCATGACTCCTAATGCCCTAGCATAAGGAGGAATCTAATTGTTAATCTGACACTATTGACAGCTCACCCCAAGCTCACTTCACCTTTGTTTTCACACTGAGCTTTTAGTAAAATAGATTGGCTGTCATATACATAGTATGTTATGCAGCAGATTTGCAGTTACTGTTCTTATTTGTAACTAAGTTGATGCCGGAAATTATGCCACAGAAACGTGCTTCCAGACAAAAAGTAGCCTATGTTACTCCTTATAACATCAGCTAAAAACTCATCAAAATCGGCCCAACTGTTTTGGAGATAATCCGGAAAAAAAAACATAAAGACAGACAAAAAAAATATGTTTTTTGGGTACCTATGTGTAACTTACAAGTGCATTTAGTAAAGAACTGTTATTTTGACATAACAAACAGACACTTCAATTATAATATATTTTTTTTGTTTTGGTGACCGTTATAATTTTTAGTTTTTTCTTATCATATTGCTGCATTGCGTTCATTTGACTATAGAATACGCATTATTAGATAAATTTTTTCTGTTGTATCGCAACGTATATAAAGTTTGTTTTCTTCTTGTTCGTTTCTTTATCAGTATGCTTGCAAGGATCCCAAAATACTATGTCTTGGTTAATCTACCAAAGTTGAAGTCACACAATAAAAGTAGCAGGTCTATAGTATGTAACGCAGCAGATTTCCAGCTATACTAGTCAAAGATTCAAATAGATTTTGGAACAATTTTTAAGCTAACTTGCCGAAGAACTATGTCTCTGGTTGTTCGTAATTTTGTATGTTTGTAAAAGGATTTTTCGAGCATGCACTAAAAGATAGATGTGCACATTTTAGTATGCAATTTCTAGTGCCTACCAAATTTTGGCGAACATACCAATAAAATGATTAGTTATACTTATTACATTGCTGCGCTGCGTCCATCTGAGTGCATTTCTGGAGATTCCTCTTCTGCTGCACCTTAGCGTTTGTTTGTTTTTTGATCTGTCTGTAAGTTTGGAAGTAATCCAACTTAATATGTCTTCGTTAGTTCATTTTTTTTTTGGGTGGGAAATCATCAAATAACTTCCCCGCTCTGGGTGGACCTAATAACCTACATATTATCTTTAACTGTTGCATATAATTATACTCATTCTTAAGAGCTTAAGCAGCTAATTTCTGTTACTATAGCATCATTTTATTGTGAAGGATAACTAATCGATTATATAGATTTGTTGAAGTGTAGTATTTCCATTTGTTCTGATATTTTCTAAGTGGGCCCCTAAATGACTGTTTTCAGAGTTTTTATCGTCCTATGTTTCAGTAGATATTTTTAATGGACCATCACCATCAAAGACGGCTGTGTAGTTTAGAAGGAAATAGGTTTTCTTCACAAAATAAGTAACCGAGTGTTTACTGCATGTGTGTTTGGTTGTCTCATACACTTAGCTCATTTAACAAAAAAACTTTCATGAATGAGACCCTTTTTATGTCTTTTTCACTAGGAAGTGGTGTTTTGGATGACGGTCATGTAATTTGACGTTTAGAAAGTGCTGATACTCAGCCTAATTTGAATTATTTACTTCTGATTTTTAGTGAAAGAATACATTGATGGAACTTTGTTGTCTAACTGGTCATTGTGTGTGTGTTCATGAAAATGTGATATTATTATCGGAATATAACCGTATGCTTAAGGTTTTTGACTAGTGTTTAATAATATTATCAGTTTTTCATGGGACTTGTCAAATCACTAAAGATAAATTCTGTTGAAATGTTTTATAAGGCGAAGTACAAACAAAACAAATCAAATAAAATTGAACATAAATATTTATTTAAATAAATAAATTACGACTGAGGTACTTGTACATGGCTTCAACAAACATGAATAAATAGCACACATTCACACAAATAAATTAACAATCATTCTAGATCAGTTCAGTTGCTGAGTTGTCCAGCGTAGGCCATTGATGCTCCATCTTTGGCTGACCGACTCCAGCCTTGGCTAGCTGGCTCGTAGGAGTATCCTGGGTGTTCTTCGTGATGAGCAGGAGCTGCGTGCGAGACGCTTGAAGAAGAACCGCCCCCCTTCTTTGCTAAGAGTTTCCTGATGAGACTGAAAGCGCTCATGGCGAAAGCGATCTTTCCTAGGAAGACGGCCTTGACAGCGACGAAAGCGATGATTCCGAGGAAAAGAGGGATGAGGGCGGCCAGCTTGAGCTTGAGGAGGAGGAGAAGGGGCAACAGCTTCTTGATCTTCTTCTTCTTCTTGCCACGGGCTGGAAATATAGAGAAAATATTAGAATTTGAGAGTTATGACGTCATAGATGATGGATCGAAAATACCAAGGCGTTATGATCGAAAGGAATTAGATGCTATAATAGTCAGTAATATTACACATAATAAATGCTAAGCCGCAAAGTGTCTGAAAATTGTCTGTTGAGTCTATTTAATAGATGCTTATTACTCTAATGTCCTACTCGGTTGTTTTTTGCTTTGGAATTTTTTGTTGAATTCAAATTAAGGATTTGTTTATGAAAAAGATATTCAAGTATTTTTGTATTAATTTTTTATGTTCGGCGGATATAAAAATTGAAATTTTAAGGTCTTTCTAATGAATTCGTAAATCTTTTTGAAGTTGTAGTTAAAGGAGTGTTACAACATAACACCGATGGAAAATGTATAAAGAATGTAGTAGAAATAGTGTCAAAAACAACTATGAAATTGTCACTACAAAACATTCCATTTAGCACCTTCTTGTGGTCATAAAGGGCTTTGTCTGTCAACTGTGTATGTAAATATGTGTTGAAGAGAAAGCTGTGAGGTACCTAGGTTTCAATGCATTGTTTGTAACTCGTTTGGCACTTTAGTGGCAAAGTTTCTAGTTCTGACAATAGATCTGTTTATCGCCTTGCTAATGGCGCTTTTGGGTTTATGTAAGCTCTTGGTCCCTAATTTTTGTGGGAATGGGGAATTTTGTTTGTATTTATCAAAAGCGGTATTTTTTTCAGTAACTCATAATATCTCTTCAAATTTTTTTTTATGGGTTTCGTTTCAGGAATTTATTAGATCTTTTTTGTTTTAACTCTAAGATTGTAATAGGCATAATTTTTCTTCTTACCTTCCTCATCATCAAGTCCCCTAGATTCTCCATCATCAGAAGACAAACGCATCTGCAGTACGTGGTTCTCCAAGAAGTCTCCAACGTTGTCAGCAATCCTCTCATCTATCTGGAGTTCCCTGGCTTTGGGTTCTTCAGCCAATGGCTCGTAGCTACGAGCTGATCGAGCTGATCCAGTGTTCACCAGGCTCATGCCTTCGAAGATGTCCAGGTCTTTCAAGATGGACAGCCTCTCGGTGAATTTCAGGGCTTTTTCCTGTGAAAAAGAGATAAATTTAATGATTTTGTTATGACAATACTAAAATCAGTGAAGTTTATTTTGTTTTATTTAGGTTTTTGTCATTTTGAAAAAACGCTGAAGTTTTTTTTAAATTAATTCGGATTTAAAATGATTTATGCATTGGAGTGTGAAATTTAAAATGTTAAAATATTTTGAGAATTTTTGGCCACTTGAATTATCAAACCACTTGGTGGGAAAACTAGTCAAACTAAAATCCCCATTTATGCAACACTGACTCCAGAAACTCGTGAATGGTAGAGAAATGATTTTACTACAAATCCTCAGTAAGTAGCCACTCGTTATGTTAATGGTTTTTACTGAAAATTCAATGAGCTTCGTCATTATTCCGACTACACTTAATTGGTATGCTGTTCACTGCACTCCACAACACTTGGTATCCACAATATTCACCTTCAGACATAACGAGGTATCCGTTTCTATGCACTCTTTAACTGCACCCACTAAGTTTTCCGCAACACCGTTTTCTTGCACTGGGTTACACTTCACTGAAGCCAGAATGGCTAACAAAGCTAGTTTCTTCCACATTTTTAATTTAATAAACTTCTACTTCACTGGATGCTTGTACTCCAAGTGCCAACGTTGGCAAACTTATGATGATTTCCCAAAAAACTGATGGATTTTATCCTTTGCCTCCCCACTACAATTTTTTGACAATATGACGTAAAGTGTGTGCGCGCTGTTTGAAGGCGTGTGCTAACTGATCGACCGTAGATCGTTTAAGCTCAGACGTCAGGATAAGTAGAAAAATAAATATTGGATGTTAGAAAGCGAAGTTTGCGTTTACGACATCTAAAATAGGCATTCATACGTTATGAGCATTGAGCAGTGTAAATTAAAACGAAAGAAAAAGTGTGGTTGTTTGATTTTTCGTAAGTCCATAAGCGGAGGTGAAAATGAATGTCGTAATTTCTAAAAACACGTTGTAACGTTAAATTTTATAATGTTGTAATAAAATATTGTTCTAAGTGAAATTCATTGTTCGCTCTCTCATGAACTCTGTCTAATTTTATATGTAGCTATTTTTTAATACTTTAGATTTCGAGGTCGTATCGGAAACCGGAAAGCTTAGAGACTCGGCCCCGAAACTTTCTGTCGTATAGGTTACCGGCCTTAGTTTAACGAATTTTCTACTTTTTTCGTATTCTAATTTCTTTTGGATATGTATAGCTACTTCTTTATTATTTTCATACGTGTATCGACGTCGTGCTGACCGCTCGGAGTGTTGATCATACTGAAACCAAAAATACTGTCAAAATGTTGTGTTTTTTATTTTAATTTTGACAACGATTATGAAACATTCACTTTCTTTTGCAAATTTAAATTAATTTTAATTGGTTTTATGCATTAGACTGAGGTGGTAAAAGTTAATAAAATTGAGTGTTAATCTATTAAGTTAAATCACTTGATGTGTGCGAATTCATTTCAATAATAATAGGCGTGTGATGTGACAATACTTTGATTGAAATTTTGAATTCATAGGTAACAAACAATTTACTTTTGAAAGACGTATGTACACATAATTCAATAAATAAATGTAGAATGTACAAAAAGTTGATTTTTACATAGTACAATTTGTAACTTGAATATAAAAAATTAAATTAATAAAACAACCTTAAAAAAATTGCATGCGCAAGTGAAAAAAATATATAAATATTTTTAATGTCATAAAACAAACAAATCTCAAAACCAAACAATTAAAAAAGAAGCTACACATAGCAACAAAATGTCTAGGTCACAATTATTATAAAACGATTAAATAATTGAGCTCAAGTGTACAAAATGTGCCAGTGATGTAACTACCTCGCTTTGCACAAGTGAAAGTATACGTGAATACCTCACAGACTTCTTAAATTCACGACTTACCGAGACGCCTGCAAGACTTGTAGGGAAAAAGTCGTGTTACGAGTTGCTAATATGTATGTATGTGTGGTTGTATGTATGTTATGTGCTGTGAATGAATCTTGTAGTAGAGGTACGGTAATGCTGCGGCTGAAAGCTTTTTTTTTTTTTTTTGAGGATGGGAAATTATCAAATAACTTCTCCCGCTCTGGGTGGAGCAGGAGGGCGTGTCAGACTTTTACTGACTAAAACCCACCCGTGTTCCCTCAGTTGCCTGTGTGCCAGGGGCGACGGTATCTCTTTCGAACAACCCGCACCCCTGGCAGGCATCGGCCCTTGCGGACCCCACCCTTTGGTGCTGCGGCTGAAAGCTGAGGGAATATTTTTGATTGATGGTTTGGTATTTTCATTTCAGTATTTTTGTGGTTATTTAGCTTCTTATCCCTATCATATTACTTTATAATTAAAATAAAGTAACTTCTACTTTCATCTTTCCTATCGCCAACTGATTGTAAAAAAAAATACTATGGCACCTCACTAATGGTATGAAAGGAGTGCCTTGGGTAACTCCATAAGGATAAGTTTAGTATTCTGAAAATTTTATTTCAGCTCAGCTTCAGTACTTGTAATTCTAGTCACGTACTAGAACTTTAGTGATTGTCTCATAGCAACAGCAATATGAGAAAATAAAAACATAATATCTACCTCCGAATTTACTTTAAAAGGTTCACCTAGGCGTGTCAAAAGCTTATGTCAATTCAATACAACTGAAACGTTTCTTTTAGCGAATCCACTGTTTCCAAAATAGATTTAAATCTTAGATCATGAATCTATTCATCATAAGATTAAATAACATGATCTAGTATCTTAGCTTAAACCCTAATCAACATCACCATAAATATTTGTATTGACAGAAGACTCAAAGCTAATAGCTACATATTTGCACTTCGTAAGTAGGTACTAAAGTAGAATTAAACTATTAGGCTCGTGTATGCCAGAATAGGATTAAAGAGGGTAAACGAATATCTCGAGAATTGTAACGGAGGTCCGTTGGTGACATTTGAGGCCAGCTTCAGAAAAAACCAGTTTAACATGTTAGTTCTGGCCTCAACCAATGTGAATGTATACTGATTGTTGTACTAGTGATGAGTACAATAAATACATGGTAGTATCTTCTTCACTGACGTCTATAGCATTTATAATTTTATTAATCATACTATATAGAAGAAACACCGTTATTAATGTCTTCAGCGTTCGAATATTCCGTATTAATATCCGTATTCTTGCCTATCTGTTATCTGGAATTCTGAAGGAATCAAAATAGCATGCAATTTAATATTTTATGGAGCTCCATTACACGTAGTGCCCTAAGAAGCAGCTCACACAATAAGCTGCACCTGAATAAGAGGTCAAGTCATACATAAATCTAAGAACATTATTTTAATTATTTCGGGATCTTTTAAAGCGATTTTTTTTGCAATTTTTATTTTTGGGGTCAATTATCAGGTTTTTAGGAAAACTCTTACCTGTACCTAAATATATTTTCTTTCAATATTCCACGGAAAAGTAATAGGCTAGTAATATATTTTACTATGATGCAATATGAGTAAAGTAAGAGGATCTATTAGTTTCTACTAGCTGTTATTCAAAACCATAAAGTAAGGAGTGTTGCGCGAAGAGACGCTCCCAAGTTACGAATCGAGGAAGAATTTAGGACACTTTCTATTATCATACCTGTCATATACTGCTATGTACCTACACATTCCTATATACATTTCAAAGAATGTTTGTTTTGTTTTCTGAGAACAATTTTAACGAGAAACGGAGCCCATAAAAACGTTAGAGCAAATAACAGTTGTAGGTACAAAGAAGTCTTTGAATTAGGAATGTGTTGAGCAAGAGCTGAATTTCCTGCACATTTTTTTTGTAGCAACATTATTAATGAATCTTGTTACCATTGAGAACTTCAAGTAAGGATAAATTTATACTCAACACTAGAATGATTTAGGGCTCCTTTATCAATGGTCAGGTATCTTTTAAGTGCAGAATAAATACTGCAGTTTTACATTATTTTCCAAAGAAAAGCTGCCGAACCATCTTATATTATTTTATTCTTTAGCTATAAGTTTGAAAAATCTCATTAAAAACAATGTACAATACCAAACAGCACCACACTACACTGCACAACAACACACCACGCCACATCACGCTACACCACACCACGCTACATTACACTATACTACACCACACCACACAGTACCACACAAACACACTAATAACTAATTTTAATTTTGTTTGTGTCTTTTTACTTCTTTATTTTAGTTTCGCTAATGTTTCCTACCAAAGGTTAAAATTACATAGATAATATCTTTAAGATTTAAGTTATACTCATAAACTGTGTTTGGGGGGGCCTTGTAATCTGTATGACAGGTTTTCCTAGTGCAGATACTAGTCTCTCACAAAGGATGTATTCAGATATTGTAATCTTCATTTATTTAATGTGCCTTTGTGGAAGAGAAAATAAATGTTTTTGAAGATATTTATTTATTAAATGAAAACGTTTTATCAGAGTAATGTGGATGCCTATACTCCATAGGTTTAGGTAGTTAAATAAAGGTAAACAAATCGTAAAAAGGGTTTTTTATAGTTGACACTTTTTGTTTTAAAATACGGTGTAACAAAATCAAATTTATTTTCGATTTATACCTATCTTTATCATTTATTCTTAAACTACTTTTTTTAGGTGTAACTACGTACTTGAGCACCATTTTTTAGTTAGATTTATATTTTTTTTTTTTTTGTAATCTGTCTATTGTAAGGAGCCCAAATAGACAGGTTCCTTAAACCTTTTAGAAAATACAACGAATTGCTAAATTGAAAAGTACAACTGTGATGTAGTATGGCAACTGAAGTGGCAGGTATTACGTTTAATCGGTTAACCAGACGCCTTTGAAAGCGCTCTCAACAATTGACATTTTCAATTTTGCGAGTGCGTTTCGATTTTGTTAAATTGTGTTATTATAGCTAGCAAAATAATTAATGATACAACGGAACCATTTATTATTAATGTAACACATAGTTCATCAGATTCCGATTCAGATTCAGAATAAAACGTATATTATATTACTATAAATAATATGATTTTAACATTTGAAATAAAACGTTTCGCATCTATGAGTCACGTGTTTCTTTTTGTTTACCTTTATTTAACTACCTAATCATATGGATTATAGATATCTTTCATAGAATATTCAAAACTGCCCGATTTTTTCAGGACTAAGACAAAAATGAGGCCTTATATTTTAAAGAATTATCACGCTCTCTTATTAATATTACCAACCCTTTGACTTTTCATATAACTCTGTAATCGTTTTCAGTTTTTAAGCCATAAAGATCCGTTTCCACTCAATCCTTCTTAAAGAGGATTTCGATGAGAGATACTCACGAAATTTTATTTCATAAAAAAGTCATTCAATGGGATTATATGAACTTAGAAGGTTGTATTGCTGATTTTTATGATTATTATACTGTAAAACTCCTTTGACGGTCGCGAATCATATTTTAGTCAACATCTAACCTCCCACTAAGAAAATTCTCATACTAAGAAGGAATCAGTGGATATCGAACTTTGAATTTAAGACTGAAAACGATTACAGAGCTTCTGGTATATATTTTCTTTGACTTCCATCTTTTTAATTTCTCAGTATTTAGGAACACCCACAAAGAACATAAAGATGTCACAGCATCTAACTAACAAAGAGGTCAGTGTGCCAACGCCCTTTAGTTCCAATACTTCCAATAGGCTCACTTTCTACATAATTTGATATGCTGTGACGAGGCTTATGCGTAAGCAGCGTAAACTCTTGCGCGATGGGTGACAATGCTTTTGATTTGTGAAAGAAACTTAGAATGTATGACTGTATTCTGAATGAATTTAGCACCAGCTACTGCCCGCCGCTTTATCCGGGTGGATGTCGGAAATTATCTTTTATAGTGAAGAAGATGAAGAAGCTTATGTTACTCCTTAAAACATCAGCTATCTGCTAGTGAGAGAACCTTCGAATCGGTCCAGCCGTATTGAGATTAGCCTGATCAAACAGAGAGACAAAATTTTGAAAATAGTTTTTTGTTATAAGAATCGTATATAAGTTCATATGAATTTAATAAAAAGCTGTTATTTTGAAGTTACAAACAGATACTTATTTATTTATTTATTTGTATGTAGTATTTATAATCTATGGATAGATTGCTGTGTTAAAGGATACGGAATTATCGATTCTATCCTATTCTTCAGCAATTAATTTAAATCATCAGAACAATAAATGGCCAGTGTTCAATTAATTTTCAAAGATTGCTGTAAACTTCTGGTTATATACCTGATGATACTTATGTCTGTGTCGGTCTGCATAGCCTGTTTTAGTATACAAAACCGTAATACAGATCTACAGATTATGGTTTCATTAACACCAAAATTAAAAGTAAATTAATAATCATACATTATTCATGTATTTATTGAGGAATACGTTTATCATTGTAAAAGATTTGGCTTTGGATAATAACAGGATGCATAAATTTTATTGTTCGATCGAAACTTAATTTTTTTTTGAAGGTGGGAAATCATCAAATAACTTCTCCCGCTCTGGGTGGAGGTGGAGGGCGTGTCAGACTATTACTGACTAAAACCTACCCGTGTTCCCTCAGTTGCCTGTATTCCAGGGGCCACGGTATCTCTTTCGAATATCCCGCATCCCTGGCAGACGTTAAATTAGCTTACTAATATATTTAAATGCTCAGTTTAGCGATAAAAAATGGTATCATTGGTAAGCAAAACGATTCGTTTGTTTATAGGAACCAAGCATAAGTAGTTCTGTCAAAAAAATAAACCAGATAAAAGACTTATTTTTTTATTTAAAAAAAACGATGCTACACGTAAACGCACCCATCAATATGTAATTGACCTACTAGCCAAGGAATCCTATCAAGAAGCTCACGTAACACAAAACTCCTGTTAATCCTTACCTAACCGAATATCAAGATGAAAGTGCTGTGAGTCAGGGGCACTTGCGATCCGTGCGAAGCTGACCTTGAGAGCAACGGTACTTTCGAGTGTCCGGTGGACCACACGGTGCGAATATTTCTTGGAGTTGTTCGAATAACGGGATTTTTTTTTCGCGATTATTCGAGAGAGATTTTTAGATTTTGAGCTATGGAGAAGAGATGAGAAGGTCATTAAACAGTTTTAAAAAGTATAGTCGACTGACTTATATCTATCTATAAATGGAAGTCCGTTATAAGGATTTAAAAAAAATCAGACAGGTTGGTCTTAAAAAGCTTCTGGTTTTACAATTGACTTATCTGTTGCGGATTTACTGATTTTATCCGTGGTCTAAAGTTCAAAACCTTAACTGGTGCTTATATAGCACGAATGCGCGAAAAAACACAACAGTAATAAAAACGATTCTTGAAATGAATAATACCCATTTCTACAATAACAGATTTATTTTGAAGACTTTATTGATTTTCACAGACAGCTCAACTTTACAGACAGCTATGTTGCTGGGGAGTTTGTTCCCCCACTTCTTCTTCCCGGCTAAAGCACTAAGAAGTGGTGAAGGCTGGGCGTTTTTGGGGACGGTCTTATGTAATTTTGACGTTCAAAAAGTGCTGACTCTCAGCCTAGTTTGAATAAATGACTTTTGATTTTGATTTGGCGCATAAATTTAAACAAAAATGGTATACGATAACAATGTTTTCGAAAAAAAAAAACATGTAACATAACGTTTACTCTACGTGTTTGTGCTAGGCCTACTTTTAGTCTGTTGCTAGACAACGGACTAAAAGTATTCTGCTAATTAACTACCAGTTATGGAAAGTTCGACCTTGAACATAACGGTGCTTTAAGTACCAATGAATGTAAATAACCGGAAACTTGACGACATGCTAAATATTTGCGTGCGAATATATGATTAGATTACATGTGTATGAATTTTAGAGATCACCGGGACATAATTTGTATAAATTATAAAATTATTCCTATTCCTTAACTATCGCTATGTATTTTAGATTACGCATTTCCAATGACGTTGGTATTAAGTATTCAAATATACCAAGTTATAAAACACAGAATTAATAAACAAAATTATTAGATCTAGACTAAATAAAACACCTCATTATTTGCATGCATAACATATCAAAGACATCAATGCTAATTTGATGCAGGTGAATTTCGAATTGACTAAAAACTATTTCACCAAAAGTTTCTGCAAACTTTCAACCATAAAGATGCAAATGATGCATAAGCAAGTGAATTTTGAAACAAAAAAATATGGTGCTTAAAGTTTCGAATAAAAACTTTCAACCCGTGAGTGTCGACACCAAAAATGAGGCGCGGCAGACACTTTCGCGCGCCGCACCTTAAGTACCACCTGACTTGGGCGGCCTCTGGAAATGAACTTGTATACCGAAGTTTTGTAACGATGACATACTAGGCACACGTGATGAGCATCAGGAATTTTGGTGTAAGGAAGTAGAATTCCTGATTTTATTGCTTGTTACGTTTTGACTTTGTAACACGTTTTTATTTTTTTAGCATTGTTTATTTAGGTAGACATTTCAGTCTTTTAAAAACATTTTTTTTCTTGACCAAAAAGTGAATTTGTTACCAAGACGATGACCTCCATCAATTATTTTAATGACCGACTATTCGTTTTACTAATATAAAATGGTTATGTTATTTAGATATTCGTGACTTTAATTTTTTTTATATGTCTGTTGTACGAGTCAAGTAAGAAGCTAATTTTGATTATTATTTACAGAGGAATTCAATGCTCAGTGGTGCGGGCTGGCTCGAGCAAGGGACGGGACGGACATTGATTGGGACAACACGGCTGGCCTCGGTGGTGAGAACGGAAGGGCAGCGGTCTCCGACGGTGGCTCTTGAGAATGCTGGTTAGTTTACTACTAGAGAAGACTTGTGGCGTCATCGGAAATGGTTATCTATGCCTCGGTCGGCGAATCCTATTAATGCGAGAAGGATTCTAGCAGGTATCTGCCGCGATCAGGGGATTGGCGTGCTTCATAGCAGAGCGCGTTTCTTCGAACGATTGGAAAGGCGCTTGAAAGGTGGGCATTCTGAGATCCAGATGGAGATTTTCATTTCGGACCTGGAAGGGGCTCCTGTAACTTTTTAAGGAAACAGTTTTGGAGGGTCTACATCCTATGGATCTGTTGGGGCTTAACATGTGCAAAGGCGACGAAATGGGGCGTATGACCACGGACACCGTACACTACGAATGTAGATTTCACCACTCATCTTTAAGTCATGCAATTTTTTTGACATCAATCAGCCACTCAGCCAGACTCCGTGCTGTTACTAAGCAATTCAAAAGGCAAAAAAGGTGTTTTCAGGAAACTTTTAGTGACTTTTGTATGCGGCGATTTGACTAATAGGTAATTCTAAACAAAACTGAATAATTAACCCGTGACCATACACCATTACAACTCCTCACACACACTTCTACACACCCACCCACACTGCACACTTAGATATGCTTAGAGGGTGCTAGCATGACATCCTGTTTGTTTTCTGATGCATAAAATAAGTGTAGTTATTAAATTGTAAATCCGTAATTGGCTGTAAGATTAGTTTATTTATCTTATATGAAACTGTTAAAGAGCTGTGGATTTTGTGAATAAATAAATAAATTCCTGATGAACAAACCCAATACCACTTTGATCGGCCTGGTAATTGATCCCAGAACCGGTACCTCCGATGCAGTCCTAGTATTTTGACTCTACTACAAAGTCGTTCGTTCAGTAAGCAACAATTTTTTTGAATACTAATACTCCACAGAAAGTGAATTTCTGGCCACTTTCTGAATTTCCTATCAAGTTTCTAATATTTTTACAATCTTAATTAAAGCTAAATAAATTAATACGTAAACGTACATATTTGGATCGTATAATTACATCGCATTATTGGAGTAATAAATTATATTTTAGAGTGAAAGCGAGATGCGTGAGGTTGTAAAAATAAATATGTAAACATAATTAGTGGTGTTTATGTAATACATAATAATATATACATTGCAGGGCGGCGATTGAGTTACCTGCATCCGTCATAGGAGTGACTTCTCCCCGTCGCGTGCGTTGTACCAAAAACGTATGCAATGAATATCTTCTACGTCATCCGTTATCAAACACAAACCAATACACAGACTATTTAGATGCATTTATCACTGTATGTTCTATTCTCAGGTTGGTCAAAGTCAAAGTCGAATCATTTATTTCAAATAGACACATAAAGGCACTTATGAATGTCAACGTAGTTGCCTCTTTCAAAAGGTAGTTTCGTATGGAGAAGAATGGACAAGAAATTCCACCGTTACACACTAATTTGACATTTTTTTTAAGTCGAGCAGTGTTATTCCATTAGGATTTTTTTAGTCGCAGGCCGGAATCTGGATTAGTCCCCGGTTGATGGATAGTCTCTAGACTTAACTAGTCGAGGATTAGATGCGTGATGTTATGTTATCTATTGGATATGAATAACCTAGCATATTCGTCTTTGTGAGAGGGAGCAAGCCGTTATCTACCACGCGGGGCCAGTGCGAGTTGATAAATGTCACATGTTTTCGAATGATTGGTTCTAGGACATGCCGGTTTCCTCCCGTTATTATCCTACACCGTTGCAGTGATGAAATAATTTCCACAAAGTTAAATGCCTGTCTGGTTTCAAACTTACGACTTTTAACACGAAACTCGCAGCCCTAACCACTGGCCCACCACTACCCTTGACGGATGCAGGTGACTAAATCACCATACATAAGTGCTAATGTGATTCTTTGTGGATCGGCTATTAACCAGTTTGTTATGAAATCTGCTTCCCATAGCCATTAGATGAATATCTAAATGCGGTCTATGACCTGTGGTCCACAGGATGTACCGACGTAAGAGTCATATAATAACATGCGTATTCATTGAATATTGTTTTATGTAATAGATAGGCTGACAACGGCCTCTTTTTGTGATACTTTCCCCACCATAATCAGCCTATAATGTTCCCACTGCTGGGACACAGGCCTCCTCTCTGTAAGAGGGAGCGGGCCGTAATCCACCACGCGGGCTCAGTGCGGGTTAGTAGATTTAAACCTGCCGAAATTCATTAAGATAGCACAAATCTTCGGGACCGCAGCTTCGGCTTGCTGGCCGCCTTCACCGGCCAGCCTCAGCCGCGGCGGCGGGCGTTAAAACTACCTGCTCCTCAGCTCGCAGGCCACCTCGCCCCTGCGCGCCTACGCGGATTTAAATTACACTCTATGGGTAGGGCAAACAAGACTACATGGAGTCGGTTTTGCAGCGATTCGTTTCTGTCACTAACTTTTGTAGCACAACATATTGACTTTTTAAGACAATATTTTAATTCGTTGAAATAAAATACCGTGGAAAAATATACCGAACAAACAATATTTGTTAAATTATAATTCTACTGTTTCATAAGTTTGTAAACAAAAAAAATGTAGTTAAAAATTCATTAAATTGTATTTCTGTGAAATATGTTTTGTTCAAGTAATTAGTGTTTGAAACAATAATATTCGAAATAAAAATACAAGGACAAATATTAAAAATACAAATATTATATGAAACATTTTCAGGGAAACGAAACTTTATGCCGTCTGCGAAACAAGGGGGGCCTGTATATTAGATTTCTATTAGTTCGCTGTACCAGTACAGTTTCATAATAATTGTTTGATGCACCGGGCGACGTCATTACGTCAACGCCGGCTGTCGCTGAAAACCAGCGGTGGGGCTCTGTCTTGCATAGGGTCGCAGCATAATTCTGAGTGATAGCCGCTTTGCGTGGATGTGACGCATGTTTCCCTCAACCTTTTCTTATTTATGTTTTTGTGTTCCTTTTGTTTTTGCGTCATGTTTACCACAAATAAACGTTTTTTCTTTCTTTCTTTCTTTTTGTTTTATTTTATAACCTATATATATTAAAAAATACTATTAAGCTTTTTGGTCCCATAAATCAATAATAATCATTTATATTATTAGCCATTTAAGTCCCACAGCTGGGAAAAATTCCCCCTACTCTCTTTCCACCTCTCACTGTCCAGAGCTGCACAGGATCAATCTTTATTAAAGGAGGCCAGCTCATCTCGCCAGAAATAATAATTGTATTAGTTTTAAAACTTTAGAGCAACTAAATAACTAGGTAAGTATTTCGTTGTAACGAAAACGAACGAAACGAATTGAATTTAAAGATAAACATAGGGTGAAAGAGCAAAATCATTGTTTATAGACATTGGAAAAGTAAAAGCTACAGTTTGAAGACGTAATTGTACGGGAAAATGTTAAACTAAAGAAGTTATTAGACCACAAACGGACAAGCAATTTATTCTAGATACGAGTGAAAAGCTAAGGATTTCTACAAGCGAGACACATCCGCGTAGCTTTCCACTCAAACATCCTAAACGCATGTCGTATGCGCGTGTCACGGTCCTATTCTGATGACGTTGATTGATTTATCTGTCTGGAGTGATTTAAAATAACCTTTATGGTTGACGATACCTAAGAGTCCAATGCCCGTTTTCACCGACATCCCCTAAGTTTATGGGATCCCCTAAGCATGGTTAGGGGGCTGTTAAAAGGTGGTTTCTGTTTCACCAACAGTAAGGGGTCAGTTAAACGCTAAAAGGTCCCCTAAATTTAGGTGGCCGAAATGTGGGCCCATAAACCGGCATTTACGTATGTGATCTCTCAAGCAACGAACATGGATAATGATATATTACAATTTTTTGAAAATTTTGAAACCTTTTCTATTATATTCATCATAAATAATAGTCGTAGACCAAAGATATTTCTGAAACGACCAAACTACTTCGAAATTTTAATGAAACTGACTTTTTTTGGAGATATCAGCTCATAAAATAAAAATTTGCTGACAATTTGCAAATTTGCGTTAAATTGGTAAAATATACCTTACGATGCACATTCACTAGGTTACCAAACAAACAATCTTAACTAATTATGTTCCAACTCTCTATCTAGTCGCGGGCTCGAACTCACTGGTGAGCCTGGCTAAAAAGCACGCTGTCTCATCAGCCATCGTGTCCGACAAAGGACGCTAGTCTACACGCACGTTATTGAGTAAGATGCAGGATCATTTGTAGTAAAACAGTCGCGTATTATATTAAGAAAAGTCCTTCGGAAGATCGAGTTTTATGAAAAACCCACTGTATAAATCAATTACAAATAAAGTTTATTGAACTTTTCGATATTTGAGCTTTGTCACTACTGACTTGGCTTTGAAGGTGTTACACTTCTTACACACCCAACGTTAGGTTAAATTAGCAAGAAAAACTAATGTTTGTTGGCTCATAACTGTTTAATGGCTTTTTATTTTAGTATTCTATTTTCGCACAGACAATATTAATAATGAGACAAAACTATACCATGTTTAATTTTTGAAGTACATTGTCAACCAAGGAGTATACACTCCCGAAGTTTGTATGGAAATATTTTTGACTAGATTATTCATAATAAACTCTTTGCAAATGCCAAAAATAAAAACAAATCCTACGTCACGACGTCACAATTGAAAGAAGTGTCAAATACAAATAAGACCACAGATAACACGCGACGTTTCGTAATGTGTACACAGAGTAAATAAGTAAGAAAACATGAAATTCATTAAAAATGTGAATGAAATAATATATAATATTGCTATCAAAACACGATTTATAAATATTTGTATCCATATAAGTGTATACTTTAGAGAATTTTTTAAAAAGCTATCTTGTTACAAAGTATCGATAAGTTCATAGACGAATCAGTCACTATTATCGAGAACAAAACGTCACATAGATATGTGTCCCCTAGTTAGGAGGTAAAAATGATGGTGAAATGAAATTTAATTTAGTGGCTAGTTTAGGGGAGCTTTTAAGCTAAAAGTCCCATACGTAGGTGGTAGTTTAGGGGATGTCGGTGAAAACGGGCACAAGTCTACTAATTTATATACGTTGCAATAGTCTCTCTATTACTCGACAAAAACTGTCAAAAACTAGTAGATTTTTTAGCAAATATTAGTAGACTTGGCCGTCTGTTTAAAGAGTTAGGCCCACCCCCGCCAAGCTGATAGGCAATCATTTTGATTGCCGATACGACAGAAGAACATAAGAAATTCGTCCCTTATTTAAAAAAAAAGCTAACGCTATCAAAATGACCCAATTCTAGTCGAAGCTTATTTAAACATGGAAATATAATCTTCCACACTTTGACAAAGACGCACTTAAACTTTTCAGAATAATACAAACTTTTATTCATCCGTTTGACAATTAACCTCAACGAGCAGCTATCTCGATTCACTCGCCAGAATAGTCCTTTAGTCGAGAAGGTAAATAAGTTGCACAAGTGCACAGGTACGTACGCTCATGACATCCGGCTGTGAGCGCAGACAGACTGAATAGAATGCAGTAGTTTACACACTCAGTAATGCATAACCAAAGACTTTGATGTGGTCGATGCGGTAATTAAAGCTGCAATTTGTTGGAGGCGGTAAAAATGACTAAAGTTGATAATAGTATTAAAAGATTTAGTAACCTACTGAAGCTTCGTTTTCGTATTCGGCCAAAAAATGGCCATAATATTTTCGTTTTCTTAAATAAACCAGCAGAAATGTTACCACTAGGATTTTTTTTTAAATGGGATATCATCAATTGACTTCTCCCGCTCTGGGCAGAGTGGGAGGGTTCCGTGTTCTTTCAGTTGCCTGTTCCAGGGCCATGGTAACTCTTTCAAACAAATCCGCGACACTGGCAAGCATCGGCCCTAGCAGACTCCTTCAGTTACTACTGAAATCTCTTTGAGGCGCGCGTGGATCACAACGGGCTACCACTCGATTGTAATGATCATTGTCTAATGCCAGCTTATCATTCATCTGTTAATCATTATAATGATGACCATCAAACCACTTTTTGTTTCTGACTCGCCTGTCTTTACTTGCCTTGTTATTAGATTTAACAGGCACATCGGCCCCAAAATATTGCAGAGACAGACGAGATAAACGCAGCTAAATACACACTTAGTAGTTATCTTAAGATGATGGGATTATGATGTTGACTATTAAGAATAATAGTCATACGTAGTCTATGATCAGAGAGCAGTGGTGGCCCAGTAGAAACGGCCGCAACTTACAAGTTGTAGGTACTTGTCGTAGGTTTAAACCCAGGCAGGTCCTTTACTTTGTGTAAGCTATTTCGTTGCTTCTGCTTTCAATAACGGTGAAGAAAAACATCGTGAGGAAACCAGCATCTCTTAAAACTAAAATTCAGCCAACTCCCTCTCACAGTGAGGACGCCTGTGTCTTAGCAATGGGATGATTATAAGTTGATTATGCTCATGCTGTATTACTTTTAAATCTTAGAGATTGTAACAAATCATTTATCAACAAATAATCTTTATAAATCCTTTGAATATAAGTCCAAAAAAAATGGGCGGATTCATATTACAGTATCAGTTATTTAAACTTTCAAGAGGAATAATAATGCTACAGATCACGGCACGTAATTTGAACCAAAATATCGGATTATGTTTCAACTTACCTGTCAGAATCTGTATTTATTTTTCAAACTTTAGTACACGTTACATCGATCACTATGCTAGAAGTGACCTCTGCACGCGCTCCTACCTTCGTTTGTACGTTCTGATTTTGGTTCAAATTACGTGCTGCCATCTATAAGTGTGTTTTGTTACCTGTATCATTAGCATGATCTGTTCATTGAGCTAATTATTTTTACTTAAATAAAGCAACTAATGTCGTAATTCATATTTTATTGTCACCTTTATAAATCGTGAGAAGATTATTTATCACACTCTTATTAAGTCATCACCGAGAACAATATATTATTTGAACAGGTCAATAATAATTCAAGGGTAGCTTGAATAGAGTTCTCACCATTATTGTTCAAATTCACATAGCTTCGATGTATTCTCACTTAATTATCACACTGTGTGAAAGTTCGTTTATTAATTATTTATCTAATTAATCTTACACTTTCTAAAATTTTTAATGTGTTATATGAGGTTCATTAAAACTAACTGTTACTATGCTTACGTGAAATATCCCTCAAGGTACGGTCAACCGTAAATCAATGATTGCACTTAGCAAAATCAGCCAATAATATTCCCACAGCTGAGACACAGGCCTCATCTCTTCAAGAGGCAGAGAGCTGTATGTAATCTACAACGTGGGGTGGTAGATGTGAGATGTTTTCGAATTTTTGGTTCTGGGATATGCCGGTTTCCTCACGATGTTTTCCATCACCGTTTTGAGAGCAGTAGTGATTAAATTATACCTGCAACTCGTATGTCGGGGCCGTTAGGGTTAGCAATACTCTGGTTACACTGGAATTACCAAAACTGCCCTTACTGCTACGACATACAGATGATAATAATGAGAAATTGTTACAATCGATTAATTTTCACAGTGCGTTTCACTGTATATACATTGTAAGCGATGTGGTTGTGTGGTCAGCCACGCTGCTAACTTTTCTGATAAGCATATAGTTTCACCATGGCATGACATATAAACATGATTGTTGTAACTTTGGCTGTAGATAAATTTTCAAAAAGGAAGATGAGAAGGGGCAGATCCATTTATTGTTTTCCGCGGTTATATATGAAAGTCTAGAAGTGAATATCGTCTTATAGACATTTATCTCTTAAATAGATTGGTCATTGACATTCACATTCGTAAGAGGGTTTTGTCGGGAAAAAATATTAAAATTATTGAAGGATGAAGATGTCTATGTCTATGTCTATACATTATAATTCTCGCTAAAATTATTATCTTCTTTCTTCAATAATCTTACCGAGACAGTCCCAAAGAAATCCCTTTACGAATGTTTATATCAATGACCAATCTAGGACGTTTTTTTGGTCAGCAGGTGCAGAGTGATCTTTAGACATACACACTAACGTTTTGGCAGGGAAATTGCAAATAGTGCACCAGCTACATCTTCAGATGATTTTTGAGCTGTGCTTGATGTTATTGGTGTTGTTCATTAATAATAGTTGAAAATACAATTTCCTACTAAGAACAAGTGATTTGATTTCATTAATGAAATAATACAGATAAATATTAATATCATTCTCACCTTATAGTTTCTTTTATATAGCATAGCTAATTTTATCATAATCCATCTATGCTCAACAAATTTAAATTCGCAAATCTACTTTATTTTACAGTTATTTGCCAACGTTTTATAAGTAAACCTCTTAATAGAATGTCACCATGTAGAAGACCATTTATCCTTACGATCATGTTCTATTGCTTATTATGTTACAGGTTATACCAGATTAGGTTATATTTTGTATTTTCAGGTACACAAATCAATAAAATAATGAGATATATTTTTATAAAAGTCGTCTTTATTTAATTTTTACGAGGATCCATCGTAAAATAATAAATTAAAACATCGCAACAAACAAACTGTTAACATTCTTCGCATTAAATACACATTGGTTTGTAATAAATATGACTCGAAACATACCCATACACATACAAAAAAATAATACTCAACAAAAAAACATAATTGAAAATATTAAAGTAAATACATAAAATATCTTTGGAACTGAAAACTTAAAATAATAAAATGTACTATCATCCCTCACTTAAGAAGAAAGTGAAGTATACTTAAACATAATAAATAAAAATACTTATATACATTAAGAGAAGAGACTAATAATAGCAGTCATAATGAAACTTAAAATAAAAATAGATATATACAGAAAAAAACTTAGCATGTGTACGAACGGTGGTCAAAATATATACAAGGAAGAAGAAGAAGATTTACGTAGTGATTAATAAGTTAACTTTACCTAAAATAAATAAATTAATAATTTAATCTCACGCTTGTTTTACGTGGGCGCCGTACGCCAGGTTTTGGGCGTCTTGGGACCTTCCCCAGCCACCGCTGCTTTCCCAGCCACCGTGGCTCTCTTCATGAGCGGGTTCTGACCAACCACTGCTCTTCTTGGACTCAAGGAGTTTCTTGAGGGCTCCGATGGCAGCGGCAATGAAAGCGACTTTGCCGAGCAGGTAGGCCTTGAAGACGGCGAATGCGATGATACCGAGGAACAAGGGAATGAGGGCAGTGAGCTTCAGCTTGATGAGGGCCAGGATGGGGAGGAGTTTCTTCAGCTTCTTCTTCTTCTTGCCACGGCCTGGAATTGAAATAGCGAATTTTGAATAAAATATATTGTGAAGTAATAGAGGACATTGTGAAACGTGGAGTGGAGACTAAATGTTGAATCAAGTTAAATAATTGAAGTCGTATGTAACTAAAATCTTATGGACTAAGACATCCAAAATGTTTAAAAAATATTATACCAAAGTTTATAAATATGAAACCTGTTTCACGGTCTGAATCCGTTAGTATGAAAATTTATGTGAATGATATAAATAAAACAATTCTCAAACTGAGTAAAGTACAGTAATTCAGTACACCTAAGAAGTGCTAGGCAGTGAACAATCAATGACGACTCTCTAATCCCGTTAAAGTCACACATACGCCACTAATTACATCAAAAACAAATTCACCTAACAAAGGAATTACAGGCCGTTTAGTTTCACATAGCGAACTCAGAAGAATCTTGTTCACAAAAAACTTTTCTCACAACAGAGGCATACCTTTGTAAACGTAGATACGACAATTAAAAGAAAGCTGCTTCAACTTTTGGCATTCATAGTTGAATAAAATTATAATTTTGAGAAAGTCACTGCATGTATGTCACGAACTAAAGGTCAAAAGTGAGAATTATTCCCATATTTTGGATGGTTCGCAAAAGTTGAAATTTCGGTGAACGTTTTAACAGATACTAATTGATTTATTTTTAAGCTGGCATTAAAATATAAGGTGAAGATCATCTTCATATCGATATAAATACAGTAGAAACCACGATCAACGAAGCTAATTTCAAATGTTAAACTAATGATGCTATAAAACAAGTTAACACATGTGTTAAAGTCAACGCTTAAGTTTATCGACAGCTTCATTACATAAGTAGCGACAGGCATACCTAGATCAATGGTCTTATGTTACACGCCGATTTGCAGATAGAAATCTAAAGACACTGAACTTATAAAGTACCAAGAAACTGGTCTGGTAGGCTCTTACATAAATAAAACAGGTCGGAGTGAAAACGAAACCCGA
This sequence comes from Antitype chi, assembly GCA_947359405.1. Lineage (NCBI taxonomy): Eukaryota > Metazoa > Arthropoda > Insecta > Lepidoptera > Noctuidae > Antitype > Antitype chi. Next base: position 16,465,063 of record OX375830.1, read on the forward strand.
GTGATCATTGTGTTATGTCATTCGATCTTTCCTTTTAGAATATATAAAACTAGTAATAAATTGCTTTTGCAATATTCGAAATGATCTGTAGACTTTTGGATGTGACTAAATCGATTATATATGTAGATGTTACGATCATTTCTGTAGAAAACCAAATCATTCATGTTGCACAGTACTTTTTGGTTGAATAACATTGAAATCATAATACAATGTCATAACAATTAAGACTAAATGGTAAAGATGAGTCTGTTAATCAGAAACCGCGCGTAAATGTTTTTTTAGGGAGTGTCCGTAATTTTTTAGCTTATGTAAACCGCATTGCCAAAGGAGATTTAATACTTAACATAAACTTGAAATCTTAAGTGAAAGTTTTTAAAGTAGAGACTGATTTCCGACAGTTATGTTTAACGATTATGAGATTAGAAATAAAAATTAGAAATTATTTTTGGCAAGACGCGACTTGACTTTTGAACTTTCATAGATGCAATCTTTTATTTAAACCATTTTACTTTTGACTGAGGAATGTACTTTTTAGTCTCGAAATATTTTTGAATTTGATTTCAGTTCCAGTTAATGTTAAGCACCATTGAAATGACATTTTTAAGAAAGTGCAAACACAATTTTGTTAAAGCATTCACTCGCATCTAAGTGCGAATGAAAAGCTTCTATTGACAATGCACTAGACAGACAAGTCTGAGAAACATTCAAAGCTTAGCCGAATATAGAAGCTGGCTATTAATTTTAGTCAATGCTTATTCATGTATGACTGCAAACTCGTGTGTCAATACTTTAAGTGTTGATTGTTTTTTGTTTGTAGTTTTGGTTGTCCTGCAAAATAATGGATGAGTAACGTTAATGCTGTCTGTGTCTCGTTCATTGCTTCCACGTTGCTTTTCTTTTGTAATTTGGTCCTAGAAGCTACCAATTTCAACTGATATAATACGTTTTTTTCTTCTACTTGTAACCACAAATTGCAAATCAGCAACAGCGTTTTAACCCTATTAGAATCATAAAGTTCATTCCGGTTATTGACATCTGACCTTTGACATAAAAGTAGCGTATAACTCCGCTGATCCCACTATCGAAGACATTGAATATGTTCTCAAGAAAGTGCATAAACTGCTTTATCAAATTAACACATTACTTGCTGATTTTATCTCGGTGCGTGGGAAAAATTTCATACATTGTGCTTCACGTTGGATTTTGTATGCTTAGTGCCGTAACTAATATTTTTATTGTTGGCATGCACTGTATTTACGATCTTAAGAATGCTTCTGAGCCTTTAAATATGTCTTGGTGGAATTACATTGGTGTATATATTTACTGTTTAATTTTGCAAATTATATTTATCGTGTTGAGCACTTATGGTTTCTTTAATAGCAAATACTTGGTTGACTTTTCTTCCAAGTTTGCAATGAAAATAAACTACATTAAGTAATGCTTATTTTTCTTTAACAGCTTAAGCACTTTTCTAACGAGTGCTACATGGCAATAATGCTCTAGGTTAAAAGCCTACGATAGTGTATTAACGGCTCATTATTTACGCGCTTGACAAACTTTTACTACAAGTTAAAGCCGTTTTCACATAGGTACTTATTACTTTACGAAACGTCTTATTAACGGTTTATGACGTCTAATTACTTTGCATCAAATTAACTTTGAAATGGAATTGTTACTCGCACAACTTTGAATGCCAAAATTGTTGTGAACTTTGCTCTCAAAATCGTTTTCGTAAATATAATTTTGAACTAAATTTAATTCAAATAGTAGTATGGCTCAAATAAAGCTCTCTTCCTCTTTACTACTTAGCTGTGTCCGACAGGGTTTGCCATGATCATGTCTTTGCAAAACCAACCCTAAGCTTATGGTCACAGTGAGGAATACATTAAATATATTGAGCAATTGAGTAAAGTTAAAACAAATGACTTCTACATACCTTCCTCATCGAGGGTGTTGTCATCTTCCAAAGCTTTGGGCATTCTGAGCTGCAGGACATGGCTGTCAAGGAAGTCTACGACGTTCTCCATGATTCTCTCTTCAACCTTCATCTCTCTGGCTTTAGGCTCATCAGGTAGAGGTTCGTAGCTGCGAGATGATCTGCTTCCACCGGTGTTCTTGAAGCTAACGCCATCGAGGACTTCCAGGCTTGAAGAAGCTGCTAGCTTGTCTGTGAATCTTAATGCTTTTTCCTGTGAAATAGAAGGATTACTATTAGTCTTTCTTGCCTTTGGCTTAATTATTGTATGTTTAACGGTAATTGAGACTGAATTTAATTGGTAAATTGGACTCGAACTGTTATTTTTGATGATAAATCATTGAGGTCTATTTGAAAAATAAATGAGTCATATTTTAAACTAGAGAACTCATAAAAGTTTAAACGCCTTCAAGTTCATATTTCATTTAAGCAAATTGGCGAATTAATCCATTAATTCAATCAACAAGTCACTCAAAATCTATAAAAAGATCTCCAGCAATTTTTGCAAGCTCCAACACTAATAAAACCACAATTATTTTTCAAAGTCCTTGATTTTTAACATCAAAACTAAACACTACTAGACTTAAATCCTGAAGAACCCAAGGGATCACAAAACACTGTCACATTTCACTTCACTGCACTTCAACACACCTTGAGACACAAAGAAGTATCTGTATCCAGACAATCCTTAAGAGCCGAGATGAATCTCTCGGCTGCTCCGTCCTCCTTTGCCATGGGCATTGCCCCAGCGACTGCCACAGCACACAAAAGCACTACAACCTTCATCTTACTCGATGGCTAAACACAAATTGCTAAAGATCAGTGTATGAGCGTGAGTTTTATTTTGTGTTCCCCCTCCCTGTATTTCCATATGTCACGGCGTCTTCGCAGCGAGTGTGAGGCCTATGACGAAATACAAACATGCCTATGTACTAAGGGGTAAGCATTTTAGCAGGTATTTGTCAGTTTTGATGGGAATGTGGGTTATGGTGGCACGTAATACGGTCAAAGATTTGGGCGTTAATTTTTAGATACCTTTAATTTTTTTTTGGTTGGTTTTAGAAATAGAAATTGTAAATTTTGCGCGGGAAAAGAAGCGGATTGAACTTTCTGCCAATGAACTTATTTTAGATTTTATGCTTATAATATTTTGCAGTTGTTTCTAATGTTTTATGATAATTGTATTATTGTTGGTTTCTATTCTCTCTTCCATTATTTATTAACTTTTTATTTTTAAAATTATTTCTAAATCTATTTTGATTTAAAGTCAAACACATTTATTTAGTTAGTTAAGTAAGAAAACGTTAACGTAAAGAAAACTACGTGAGTAATTTCGCAACTTGCGAATAATTCGGAAATCCTTTTGAAATAATTACTTCGTCCGAAATATTTGGAATACCGCGCTTATTTCCGGTTCTTCGGCGGAGGGTTTCGCAAAATCGCTTTCTAAAACCCATCAATATACTTATATCATCAGCTGAATTTCTATATTTTTTGACCATTTGTATTCTAAAGTAAATTGTTTAATAGTCCATTTATAGGCATAGTTGTCTGTACACAGCGAAAGTTTCTGAGGTACTTAAAGACAAAGGTGATATGTCTATTTGGAATATAAAGTGCGGAATTATGTTGTTATATTCATAGTCTTTGCCAACCAGCCTTTTGTTTAAAATACTTTTAATTTCATTTAGGTTGAACTTCGCGTCCATTGCGTAATGCGTAGACTTTCTTTGATTCATGAATAATTGCGTCATTGAGATTTTTTTGATTCATTACAAATTCGATCTTCCTTTCATTTTGGCTCATATGATGTTGAGACGTGTTAACGACAACTACTATGATTTATTTTTGGAAACAACATGAAGATTGATTTTGATGCTTTAGTTGTTACCTAAACATTGCGATATTAGTTTCAACCGTGGTGTATTAATTATACGAAATTAGAGCTAACATTTTTAGTTTTGGCATTAATATTTGTTTTCACAGTTATATTCAAGTAGGTACACGTTTATTTACTTTATCTTTTCAACGCTTGAGTTCATTATTTAAGGTAGTAAAGTAAATGTCTTTCAAGTAGTGTAATGGTTACTTTTTATGATCTCAATCAAAATTAGCGCCATTAAAAATAACTTCACACATCAGCTAGCCTATTATAATGTATCTTCATTTTTAATGTGTCAGGATGTTGTAGATGCTTCAATACAAAGTCACATAATTATTCGCTCATTACCGCCTCAAGAGGAACTATTGACAAACTATTCAATCACATTCAAATCGGAGAGAGTCTTTTGTCCCGATCCATGGGACATTTTTTGAATTCCAATCAAAATTGGTTCTTATTTTGAGGAGGTTAAATTTCAAATTGATGTTAGCCTGTTTTTTATAGGTTCTCTATTATCTTGGTACAATCTTGGCTAGGACAATGAATGAGTTAATCGCTTCTGGTCGTATACTGAATGTGTAAAGGGAAATTTCTCCAGCGTTGTAGGTGACGTTAATGATGTATGAGCTTTTGTCGAACGATGGGTCCTATTTGAGTACTTTGTAGTCCATACGTCAATCAATGCCTTTGCTAGCTTGCCGTGCGGTTGTGGCTGCTAATAGATAAACTTAACCACCTCGATCACTGAAAATATTGAAAGGAATATAATTTGTTGGAATTTCTCGGCCATCATAAGTGAAGGCCTCTCTTATGATGCCTCCTCTTCTTTTAATCCTAAGAAAACAGTGTTTGTGATAAGCTGTGTTAATTGACTGCTGTACAGTTAATTAATAGTACCATCAGGTACACACGGCTACACACCAAGCTATACATTTCCAGTTTACGCTGATCTCGCATTGTACGGAAATCCTATACAATGCGAGATCAGTTTATACTGAAAATGTATAGATTGAATGTGTATCCGTGTGTACGATATGTTTAAAAAAAATCAACATAAATACTTTTGTTTCCAATACCATCGAAATCTTGACTAATTTTCACCTGCTATGTTTCGGCTGTTCACAGAAATATTAAACGTCTGTTATATCAGTATATTTCATTTCTACCTGCAATTTCAACAGTGACTCGAATTTAAAAGTCATGTCATCTTGTAGCTAATGTCTACAAAAAAACGAAAGTGTATCAAATGCTTGTCATCCTACGCCTGTTGTAATGTTCGCTATTGGACATGCTTCATCATCCATTGACGCATTAATGAAGACTTTGATATATCTTAACAGTATAAACGAAGCAATGGTGTATGAAGTATGGGTGAAGTGGGCCATTGTGTACAAGAGTTATTAGAGTTACTAAGAGAAATGTCTTTGGGTACAGAATGATGACTTAACAAGATTTGAGAACAAGTGTTCTTTCAATCTAGTAGGGCAACAAGTGCATAATGATTATATTTCTCATTGTTATACTCATTTATATTGTGACCTTTTAATTTTTTTTCGTAAACCTACTATTAAAGTGGTTTCAATGGTACAAAATTATGCATTGTCATTCGTTTTTCTTTACTACAAGTACTTTACTAACATTTTATTACTATATGTTTTCCCCAGCGATTTGTAAAGCCCTTTTACATTATTTTTACGTCATTAAAAGTTCATTTATGGGCGTATCGTTAGTTGTAAAATCAAAATCGTCATTTGTCTTTTCAAAATGCCACGGGTCATCATCATCATCATTTTTTGAAGCATCATCATTGTTTTCTTTGCACTCAAAAAGTACCGTTTGTCTAGTGGTAGTATTAAATATAACTTCAATGCTATGAACTTACTTTACTGTATCTTGTGGGAACTGAACTAGTATCGAGCAAAAAAAGTTCTGAAGTGCATCTTAGTATTCAAAGTTATCTGGTTCCGTAGTTAGTGTTTTATATGGCATTTCACAAATTTTATGAAGAATTTTTTATTGAATATTCTCCGATACGTCCATTTTATTGAATGCTAGATATAATAATCTCGTTCACTTACCTTTTACTAAGGTAAAAGAATTTAACTGATACAATACAATAATGGTAAGCCATTATTGTATTGTATCAGTTAAATTCTTTCAAATGTTATATTATGTATTCGTAAAAAGTGATTACTGGTAGAAAAGTAACTGATGGAAAAAACATTAAACTACAAAAAAATAAGAACATTTTTAAGAGCTCCGGAATAATGCTGAATGGTCAGAATCATACTATTCAGTAGCATGCAAATTAACTCAAGGAGAAATGAAATCACATCATGAAGTCTAAAGACTTGCTTCATTTCCTTCCTACCTGGCCACTTGCCAGCAGAAGTTTTGCTAAAACTGTCACATTTCTAGATTAACATACACATAGCTATGTGCATTCACTATTTATGATGCGCCAAGCAAAGATACTCCATAGGGTTTTAAGTACCTTTAGAAGTAATATTGAATGGTTTATTAGCATCGTGGACCACGTAGTAAAATGGTGAACTTTATGTTATAATATATGTAAAGTGGTGTAGCATAATCAGCCTTTAATGTTCCCACTGCTGGGACACTGGCCTCTTCTCTATGAGAGGGAGTGGTCTGTAATGCACCACGCGGGCTTAGTGCGAATTGGTGGATGTAAAATGTCTTTGAATTATTAGTTTTTCTCACGATGTTTTCCATTCACTGTTTTAGGAGCAGTGGTGATGAAATTAAACACACAAACTAAAGTGCCTGCCGGGGTTTGGACTCAAATTCTACTCGTAAGTTGGGGTCGAGACCTCTGAGCCACCCCTGGTCTGAGGTCCCCCCCAGTGGGTTCCCGCATTGTCGTTGCGGGGGGGGGGGGGGGGCTCAGTAGCCGTGGTCCGCTCCCACGGTGAAGCGAAGAGGAACCCCAAAGTGGGGCCGCTTGTCAGGGCTTTTGTCTCCAAGCCGACGACGTACCGGCCAAAAAGTAGGTTGCGGTGAGGTGCACCGCAACTGAGGCGGGCCGCGATGTCGAATGGGAGGCATCGCGGCTGAGGGTTACAGGCTGCGGCGGAGGAGGAGTACTGGTACTTCTGAGTAGCGCTCTTCCCTTCCGTGGCCTGGACGGGGCCGCCACCGTTTGATGGCGGACGTGGTGGTGCCGCAGGGGAAGAGGAGTATCGGTATAGCGTTGGCCGCTCTCCTTATCCCCTGCGGCCGAGAAGTGGTAGGCGGCGGGGCCACTGCGCTGACCCGTCACAGGGAGACCAAGGGTGCCAAAGGTGCCAGGGTAGTCTGGGACCCTTGTGCGACTTGGTTCCTGAGGTGTTAACGGCGTGCCTTGTGTCCTGGTGCGCCGGACTGGTGGGGTCCGCAAGGGCCGATGCCTGCCAGGGGTGCAGGTTGTTCGAAAGAGATACCGTCGCCCCTGGTACACAGGCAACTGTGGCAACACGGGTGGGTTTTAGTCAGTAAAAGTCTGACACGCCCTCCTGCTCCACCTAGAGCGGGAGAAGTTATTTGATGATTTCCCAGCCTCAAAAAAATAAAAGCCCCTGCTCTGAGTTGGCTCGGGTCTCACTCTCTTAAGTGGTGTAAGTTTATTTAATTTGACTTCTGTGTGTAAGGTTATGACATCTAAAATATCATCTGCCATACATTTTCCAATTTTATTGTTTTATTTATTTATAGTTAGTTCAAACGGTAACACCAATTACATTAACTGACGTAGAAACAATATTATGACGTGGTAAATAATTATGTTAAGATAAAATATCTGGATTACCGAGATTCGAGAAACGAGCAATTCTAATTTTTCAATATATACAAGAATTGCTCGTTTAAAGGTATTAGATGATTAAATTAAAAACTAACATGGAACAGTGACTTCCTCTCCCTCCAGTGGATTCCATTCATCCGCAAACACATCACTTGCAGGGTGGGCAGTCAGAAGGGCATTTAAAATCTTTAGGCTACGACAGCCTCGGGATTCGGCTCTGGCTACAGTTTTACATGACAGTTGTGCAAACAGATTGTGCCGGCGGCTCTGACGGTGTCCAATTGATGTTGGGGACAAAAAATTGGCAGAAAAGGCCATGGAGCTCTGGGCAGTCAATACGTAATGTCTTATAGGCTACCGTGAGCTGAACAAGACCTCTTCTCACCTCCAATGAGTTAAAACCGACTGACTCCTAAGACACAGGCACATACACCTAGTTTAGGAGTCAGAGTACTAAAATTACTGTGAACTAGTTACAACTTTAATATGAGCTTAGTATTGAAAATTGAAATGTTGCTGACTTTATTTGGTGAAATAAAGAATTGTTTATTTGTTAATTAATAACGTCTTCTAAAAACACATTATGTTTTGTGTGTTTGGCATGCATAACTATAATTTTCCCAATCAGTTTACAGTTTTAAATTAACAAAATTAATAAATATAGGTACAGTTGGATAGACGAAAAATAGAAAACTCTTTATGTCACACCACAAAAATTGCAACAAGTTTGAAGAGTTACTTAGGGTGGTCTTATGGGACAACCTTTAGATGGACTTCACAGAGAGTGTGTCTGTTTGTCGTTCGTAATGAACAATTTACAAATTATATATATACAACATAACTATTCCATTATTCTTTATGCAACCACAAACACATAAAGAGTAACATTCATTTCACTCGCGGGACTCTAAAAAAGCAGTTTGTGTGAAAACTATGAATCTGCTAGACTAGTGTTTAGTTTCACACGTTATAAAAACATTTTCTCTTAAACTTTTTATTGCTGTAACCATTGTTTGTGGTGATAAGCAGGTATTGAAGTTCCGTATAACGGACCGAGAGTCATAAAAGAAATTAATATTATTAATTTTACAGAAAATATACAAGAATAAAAAGATATAATAATATTTATAATTTTTCTGTCAAATGCCTGCCTCGGTGGTCTAATGGCCGCCAATACTACTGATGAGTATGAGGTCCTGTATTTGGGTTTTTCTATCTAGGATTTCTCAATAGCAGCTCGGAGTCTGGATTTGTGCCCAGTTGATGCCAATAGGCTCACCCCCGTACTATGGGACTTAACTAAACATAACTTTTAAAATGTGGGTGTACTACAGATACACCTCTGCCCATCCCTTTGAGGAAACAAGGCGTGAATTTTATGCATGTATGTATATTCTAAGTACATTTATTTATGTTATCACTGATTTTATGTAAACTTTTGACGCTCATACTCAGACTTAAATTACGCAAAAGTTACTGGCCACGCCGTTCATGTGACGCTTACCCAACCCACTACTTGTACTACGTAAAAAAACTTAATCATTCATTCATAAAAAAATTGCTCTCCAACGACTCAAGCCCACGTGTTTCGAATCAAGTTTTTCCCAAACTTTCTTTCTAATCAATACTTGTATTCGCAATAAATAATATTAGTGCGTAAATCGGGCGATGCCGCGGGCGTTTCTAGTCATAATCTAAGGGTTATGTCGAATATTTGATAATATAATACTTTAAAGAACCTGTTTTGTTCAACGGTTGTCGCAAGGTAGAGGTTGCATGTGCCGCCTAAATGTCTGGCAGTATAGTGTTACATAAACCTTTAGATGATGTTGCAAGAATGCATATACATTCATCATTTGCAGACTTACTCATAATTGATTTGAAGTCATAGGTCATATAACAGCAAGGAGTCTGAATTCCTCATCATTACTCATGCAGTAGTCTTGTCTTAATAAATCATTGATGTCTACTTCCCGTTTGATACTATGTTACACTAATAGAGTTTCTTGTGAGCATTGCAGACTATGTACATTTTTCTTATTATACAGAGGCAAGTTCCTACAAATGCTTTAATTATTGCATCGACGTCATGCCTGTCATGTAACTCAAAATCGGCTTCACATAACCAAGTCACATCTACTTCACGACCACCTCCGCTTTCTTTCCCCATACGCATAAATTAAATTAAAAACCTTACTCTTACGCAACAAAATTTACATTATTATGATAGCCAAGTTAAAGTATATAATACGTTGTATCGATACTTTAGAAATTTCTACTGTAATCGTTAAAATTGTTTATGTAAGATATTCATTTTCTCACGCGAATTACTGTGCATTATTTGAGTTCACTGATTTTGCGTGTCCACTATATTTAGTTAATCAATAGTATTACATTGTTAATGTATGTGTTGCTTCTCTTCGTTTTTTTTTTGTAGAGTTGCTAGGTGCATTCAAGCTTTTTAATGTTTTAATTGTTTTTTTTTAATAGTGGGTAGCTTGTGGTTGGGGCTTGAGTCTTTCGATCAGGTTAAGCTTGGCTTGCCACTGTTCTTGCCTGGATGGGTGACTCTTCCGTGCCTCGGAAAGCACGTTAAGCCGTTGGTCTCAGTCGTCATCCGTAGATCTTTGATAGTCGTTACGGGTCGTCAGAAGTCCGAAAGTATGACCACCAGTCTTACCAAGAGGTCGTATTACCCAGTAATTAGTTTGTGGAGGTTAGATAGGAAGTTTATGTATGTAAAATGCTGGTACCCAGCTGCATCCGTTTAGAATGGAAGCCGACTGAAATATAGCTGGTAAAAGGGTAAGCAGGTGATTTTCTAGACCTACATAGTTGTTGATAATTTTAATCTACAGCTAGCGTTTGGATCTCTGTATGTTCTTATTCCTTTTAGTGTATCATCTGCATAACATCATTCTTCTACCATGGTCTAAATTGTATTCATAAAATCATGTAATAGATTAATTAAGTATTATTATTGACCGTATTTTAATCCCAGACAAAGTGTATAAATGTATTCTGATTTTTTTTCCTACAAATAATAGTTTTATTTGGTTGCTGTGCTGTAGCTGCTATCTTAAATAAATTAAAAAAAAAATGAAGGCGTTATTATTAAATGACTTAGCATACATATTTTCTTTTCCACTTAAGCATAATACAAAATATGGTGAGATAGACAGAATCATAATTGGTTTCGATAAAAAGCTATTATTGTTCTACAAGTCAGCGTGATTTTTATTTGACCTTAGCTTCTAGCCGATTCTCATCGTTACATCGTCATATTTAACGAAGAAAACGTAGGTGCTTTTCAAGAGCCATGATTTGCAAGCCCGCTTTTTGTGTTTCTATAGAAGATACCTAATAGTTGTCTTAGTATAAGTAAACTGGAATAATTGTTAAGAACAACGAAATACTACCACTATTTCGATGTCATGACAAATTATGCATAGGCAAGTTTGATAAACTCAACCAATGATAAGGAAAACCTTTAAAATGAGTCGTCATCATCCCTAATTTATTGTTGAGATTTACTTAATTGTGTTTGATTTTTACTTAAAGAACATTGAAAACGAGTTAGACAAACCTGCACCATTAGATTTCTTCCATCAGCTCTGGATAACTGCAGGTTTCATCGATAGTTTTACGCTATGCCTTAAATACAGTGCACGCCAATGTTCAGAGTTCAACTGAAATGGTATGATAGCAGAAGACTAGCCTTAGCTCAAAATAATAACGTCAGGAGATTGAATACTTATATTAACAACACAGTTAACTTGTTAAGTTAATTTTATTGTTCTACAACGAAAACATAAATATTCTTTGGCATCTCATCGGATTAAAAATGACCGTGTCCCAAGGAAAAGGATCGTATATTTAAGAGACCAATCAAGAATCAAATAATATCCTTCAATAAATATTAAAACACGGTTCATCAACCAAACTTTCGTCTTCAATATCTTACAACACTTACGCAACTATTAGAGAAAGTTTATATATTAAGTAATTTGTTACTAGCAACATGATATGATGGTGGTGTTGACCATAATCATATATTATTTCGAAATACCCACTGTTATAAGTGATGATGATATCAATCTTCACGATGATGGATTTAGAAAACGTTTTGTTATTGAAGTTAATGATAATGGCGAAATTGATATTGTTTAACGAAATTGAAATTCATTTGCTTTCTGAAAGTGAGTTAGTGTGAGATGATTTGCTAGTTAAATAGTAATTTCTCTTTCCGTTTTAGACGGTGGGCTGGTTGTGATATAATCTAATGATAAGAAAGAACGAAGGTCAGTCAAAAGATTACTTAGTGAGGATGGACTAGATTGAACAATTATTTATAAACGTAACTCTCACAGTTTGTATTTTTATTTCTATGTCTTTACTTTATTTACATGATAACTCCATGATTTAGATTGAAATTAAGCTAAATTAACAAAGCTTATGCAATTTATAATAGTTTTGTTTTTTCGCTGTCTTTATTACCTACTTTTCGTACTCAGGACCAGGATCTGTTAATAGAGATTTATCAAAATTTAAGTGAGCTAAAGATAACTCACAGTACACACATACACAGTATTCATATAATTTAGGTTAAATAAGTAATAACAATAATATTTTAAGTTCTTTATTTGTACGAATCATTTAAGAAATAAAAAATATATCGAATTATTTTATAAATATGAATATGAAAGTATTGAAATATAAAATATATTTGTACTCCCAAAGCGGCACATAGATACATGTGATTATTATATTTTTATAGCAGTAGATATATATAGTAAAGACTAATGTAAGTAATATTATAGGTAGTATTTTCAGTATATGAGTTACGTAGATATTATACTATGTGTTATGAAAATGTTGGTGAAATATATATGTGTGTGAGATAGATATAATATAAATACATAAATAAATATTTATAGATAAGTAATAATACAGTTAATATATAGTTAATTATATCACAAAATAAACGTATACATACATATTATGCATAAAAGTATACACATAATAATAATATACAAATAAAACTACACAGTTAATATAAGGACTTATTTAGAAAGGACTAGATACCAAATCTATGAGAGTTAACAGTAAAATAAAAATATAACATTTTGAAGTACAAAATACACAAATACGGATACCGTATAGGGTTTGAAAATACTAATATAGTATAGCATTAAAGACCATACAAACTTAGAACAACATTTTATGGGAAAACAATAACAATTCGCGTCTTCAATAAAAAAATCCCTTACAAAGGGAAATTCTTCGTAGAATATTACATAAATACGCCTTAAAATTACAATAAATAAACTCAGTACATTCCGTTTCTTACTATGTTACAATAAATAGAGGACTTAGAATCGCTCCTTTGGAATTCCATGGCTTTAATCGATTTTGACGTGGCCGGAGTAGGCTAGATCCTGTCCATCATCGATGGATCGTCCCCATCCGTGACCGCTGCTGGCGTAATGGTCTTCATGATGAGGGTGTGCGACTACTTCATAACTGGTCTCATGGTGCTTGCTTGCCAAAAGCTTCTTCAAGGCAATGATACCGGCGACTAGGAGAGCGATCTTGGCGAGGAGGACGGCCTTGGCGGCGGCGAATGCGATGATACCGAGGAAGAGAGGAATGAGGGCGGTAATCTTGAGCTTGGCCAGAGCAAGGAGAGGCAGGAGCTGCTTGATCTTCTTCTTCTTACCACGGGCTGGAATCATTAGAAAGAGACACATTATTACTAAAGTAAAAAATACAATTAAGTAAAATATCAAAGATTATTCACAATAGTAGTCCATCATTCTTATCCCTTTTTACACGCTTTATATTAGCTTCACTTGTATGTTTGTTTGTATGTTTGTAACCGACTCCTAAGGGCGCGATTTTGACCCACTTTAAACGGTCAGATTTCATTTAAACTTTGTAAACTTATCGAGGACCGATGACAATTCAATAATAAAAATTAAAAAAATATAGAAAAAAATAAAGGAAAAAAAACACGCCTTTGTAGTTAGCTGAACTAAAAAATAGAAAATAAATAATAGTTTAAAAAACTAAAAAACACGCTTTAAAAACCAAACTAAAAAAGTAGAAAATAATTTTATTCAATTAAAAAGCGTGGGGTGCTTTTTGAGGTATTTTTATAATCAATTAATGTCAAGCACCTCACGCTTTTTAATTGAATTAAAATATTTTCTGCTTTTTTAGTTTGGTTTTTTAAGCGTGTTTTTTAAACTATTATTTTTATATAGAACAAACATTGAATAGTCAATCTTAACATTCCATTCAATTGTTTTCATAAAATAAAATAAAGTGAGAGTATATTTCGCATACTATTTTTCTCAATTATGCGATTCAAATCTAATTCAGCACGTAAATTCAAATACTTCAATCCGATACATCATATATGCGTCCGTGTAGTGTGCCGGACGGAAAAGTATAGCATCATCCCATTTCTTCTAGTGAGTGTCGTAGAAGGCGACTATGGGACTTACTAGAGAATGGACAGCAGCGTTCTCTATGCATTTGACCATCATGCTGCGATCGCCAACCCGCCTGCCAAGCGTGGCAATTATGGCAAATACCCACTTTTGGGGGAGGCTTATGTCCAGCAGTGGACGTCTTTCGGCTGATATGATGATGATGATGATGAATACATCATAATATTTTTTTTACCATGCTCAAACTAAACAAACAAACTTCCTACAGCTTTCACATTTGCTTTAAGAGAATTATGTACATAATTGTTGGCATCGTTTTCAAGGTGCATTACCTACAAACTATGGGTACAAGATTTGTCAACATTGACTTGCTTGCTTATATATCATTGCATGCTTACATATCTATATTTAACGGATGGAATACTTTACGTGAACTAGTTACCATAAGATCACTTGTGTTTATTTAAAACATAAATGTTCAATAAGGTGCTGTGGAGATGCTGATTAATCCAGGAGTAGGCTTTGATTCATTTGTTTTAATAACGATTCTATTGATAATCATGTTTGACTATTTGATTTATATTTTAACATTGTAATTATTCTATCTTATATGAGTCGTTAAGTACAACAGTTACTCTATTCAGACGTGGTGTAAAAGAAACCCATAAAATTTCAAACAAAATTATTTCATTGAAATCATTACTAATTATACTACTAAAACCGTTATAATCCTGCCAATTTCAACTATTGCTGTAAGTTCAAGGAGCTTGTGAAGTTGCGTCGTTAGCGTTTCATCACACTCGCCGCCAGTGCAACCACAGCCTTGAGCAGTGCCGCCATCTATGACATTGACTGTGAACTACTGAGTCTCGTGCTTTCCTTGAACTTCACCGGTTGATAAGTTTTACTTAATTCTTGTTGGTGTGTTCAGTTTTAGATAACCGTGAGGATAGATTGCTTTCGAAAGGTTTATGAAATAAAATGAAGTTTGGTAACAAGAATTTTAAGTTAAATTATTATGTAGGTGATACTATTAATTTAATATTATAAGTTACAGCATTTGACTTTTTATTAAATTATAAATTGCAATCAAAGATTTCCCAGAGGTTGTGGGAAACTATTTGGTTTTGCAGTGGTACTTAACGTTTATAAGACACCTTTTTAGTATCCCAAAAAGTTGTATTCCATTCATTATCTATAACATAAGTGTTGAACAGTATACTGTAAGACAGGCCTTAAGTATAAAATAAAGATTAAAGAGAAAAAATCTAAACAGATCGAAATCTGACAGACAGGTACAAATGGACACCATTCTAAAACTTGTTTATGATTGACATAGTGACATTGCCGGCCCATCGCTTACATGCATGTATATGACATACTTCCCTCAATCACCGATGTAGGGCTAAGAAATATGATAGTACAAGTTTCGTCGAGAGTAAAACTGTATGCAGTTAATTATTATTGATTTGAGCATCTGAATCATCGGTAAATATACTGTCCTTAAAAAGCACCACCTTTTAAAACCCTAAAATGTATATTGACGAGACGATATTCGCCATCAGTTATCATAAACACTCTTTTCATGAGTTTAGGTTCATTATCACGTCTACCTGTTGTATTGTTCAATTCAAACACACTTTTAGTTCATTCATTAACCTTGACCTGAAGCATTTCATTGTAATCACCTATTGAGACTATAGTTAACGTTTAATGAATGGAGATATCTGAACTAACGAATTAAAAATAAAGATACATTATAGTTAAACATTGAACTAGGTTAAAAGGTTTCAGTTGGGCTTTCAGTCAACGCTTCACACAAGGCGATAAAATACAAAATGGCCTGCCATTCAGGAGGGGTTAAGTTTCATCCCCACAAGAGAATAATTTTATTGATAGAATAGAGCAAATTACCACGCCTTTAAGTTTGTCCTGTCCGAAACCGGGCATACTGTATAAACATGCACGTTTACACATGGATGTTGAACAAATATCTAAACTGTAATATCAAAACGCAGCACTGCACAATATATTCTTACTATACTGTGAGTAAGTAGAGTTACTACAGCCAACCAGCCAGCCAGCCAGCCAGCCAGTTTATAGCTACAACCAAAGGTCCTATTACTTCTACATCCTGTTGACCAATTTAAGTACAAATGACTAAAAAGTGAAAAGGTGTGAGATCCTAAATACGTTTTCCATGTTACACAATTATCGAAGAAATTCTGTCAACAAAAGCTGAAATAGCTGTGTCATTGTCTTTCGAATTGGTCTCGAGTGTTGGGATAATATGCCTATCAGTGTTTTAAGGTGTGAGATTAACTATAATTGTATTTTTTTTAACGGTTTCAATACAAAATAGAGGAATAATGTAGGTGTTCGTGATAAAGGGATGTTATCACAGTATATTTTGTGGGATGGCTTTTCACAGCAATGAAATAGAATTTTAATTAATAGAATTTTGTTAACCGTTTCATGTGGCCTTGTCAACGTTTCGACAATGTGTGAAGTTCTGTGTAACGCAGAATTAAATTGAGAGTTCTGAAATTATTAGAACAAATAATGACTACTTTATGAAATTGTGATATTTTTTCATAAGGATTTTTTGATGTTCAAGGGTACGGACGTGTTCAAAAGCCATTGTCTTGTTCTCAATACAAACAGGAATCAAAATAGCATTTGTGCATAAAACCTATGCTAGTTAAAGAAGTAGAGACATCAAAGTTCTGGCAGCTGGCTTAAACTTCTGGTATGTAGTTTCTGCCATGAGGCTTAAATGCATAGTCAGCAGCATCTAGTAAAAGACCTAAGCTGATGATGAAGCTGAGCTTGTCTGTGATATGGACATGTTTATGAACAAATACAGACTGTACTGAGTGACCCAACATACGAGCACAGCAAAACAGAAAACAGACGCTCAATTCCCTGAGAAAAATAAGATAATTAAAAATATTAGTATGACTCTTAACATAATTGGTATCAATCGAAGTTGTAACACGAACACATCATAATATTGGAAAGGCCACTTTCTTCGGAGAAGAGTCGAGGAGTGCCGTTTACACGATTTCTCGATGACTTGTTAAACTGGTTTAGAGGCAGGACTCTGAACTAATGCCGTAGAGGGAATGTGCCGCTTTCGAGTTTCTACATGTTGTTGACAATCTCAATGTGAAGGCCTTTTTTGTGGAGCGACATTTCGGAATATGGAAGTGGTTGATGGAGATGCCCTAATTTCGCAATGAGTCTTCACACCTAATACGTCATGATTTTAATCACACGAAGATGTGGATATGTTTTCTATAGCAACAACAGCTGATACGTTTTACTGATCAAGGCTATAGTGGAATACGGAAAACATCCTCCACGCAGGAAAATTTAATCAGGAAGATAAAATACGATTGCTGTTTCTACAAAATAATATATCACAATGTGGAGCTACAGAACAGTCTATTAATTATTAATGGAATAGGAAATAAGACATTAAGAAAATAAGATAACTAATTAGACGTCCAAGATTGGATTTAAATATAATGTAAGCCAATGGAGTTATCGATTTCCCTAAACCAACTTTTAGAGATTATGTAACTCGTAATAATTATGTAAAACCTTTTGCCGAAAATTATGGCTTTTCCAAAACCGGAATAAAATCGTGACAATTCGTAATAAGATGTATAGGAAACTTAACGCTCACGTCCGCTTCAAGTTTAATTCACGAGAATAAGTAGCAAGCTAGCATTCACGTAACATCCGTGAAGGCCACTTGTAAGACTTTCCTATCTTCACGGCCTTTATACGTTTGAGAAAAGGCAGCTAGCTATCAAGGGACTAAGAAATTTCTATAATGATAGATGGACTACTTTGTGAAACTCTAAATGAAATATTTTGTATTGATGCCAGTGATAAAAACCTCATAAATAAACGAAATTAGAGTTCTGGATAAAAACATTAATAGAATGAATAAATATTAGTTCTAATTTATTGCAGAAACCATAGGGAACCTTGATTATGACAACATTTTAGAAGAATTTTTTTACGGTATGAAGTAACTGGAAGTAAAATTGACATCTTATAAACATAAAGTAAAGTTACAATTACTGTAAATGCATCTTACAACTTGCACAGAGCAATAAACAAGGTCAGTTGAAATAGATGAAATCTCTGCAAGTGGTTGAACAGTTATAAACATATTATCAAACACACTGATCTTAATATCATTACCTTGATAAATAAACCTAACGTGCTTGAAGGAAACATCATGAATTCACTCAACTGAATTCAGGAAGTGCTTCGGTATGAATGTTACTCTACTTACCTAATCAGGAATAACAATCATAATCGGAACTAAAACAAGTAGAACATCTTTCCATACAGTTGGTATGTATATCAGGAAATCGCAATATTGCATGTTTATAATTAAATCGATTTATTCAAGCGTAGAATTCAAAGCATGAAAATTGTACATCGCTAACTAATGGGGCAGTTAGGTTTTCTATATATATCAATAACTTAGATTAACTGTGGTCTACTAAATTTAACTGTTACATGCATACGGTTAGGGCTTTGATTTCTGCTACTGCTACTGGAATTATTTATTTTATTTGTAGTTTTTATTTTGATTTCGATAAAGTAGCCATTATGTTATGTGATGTTTTTAATATTACTTAATGTGATATTAAAACAGTAGAGGCAAAACCTGGATGAGGCTTGTACAGGAGCGTCGGGGATTGGTAAAAGAAAAGAGAGGCCTATGCCAAGCTGTGGGTAAAATTGGGCTGCGGATGATGATGATGATGATGAATGGAATATAAAAAAACATTACATTTTATTATGATTTGCATGGATGATATCTGCATCCAGTTGACATGGATTACCTACACGAGCGCATAAAAAAGGTTTATACCATTCAATGGATGTTAGAGGTCTTACGTGATTCTTTACAAAGTTACGTATTTGCATTTCATAAATATAAAAACGCAGGGCCAGTTTGACAGGCTAGAAAAGCACTATTTATTAAACAAAATGAATCTTTTGCCAGACAAATCTAATAGACTTACCACGGTCATCCTACTCGTATAGCTATAATAGAATAAAATGTATCCTTATTTTTGTTTGTGAGTAATCGATGTTCATAAGTCAACTCAATTTCATAATATCCTGTCATATAACATGAACATCATCGAAGTCTTAACTGAAAAAATATTACTACTGGTGTTAGAATTTATTCTGTGGCAACCCTGCCTCTTGTTTGTACCGCCCGCCACCTTGCATTTGTAATATGTAACGGTACAGCCAAGCTATAACATGGACAAGTATTAAGTACAGTCGCCATCATTTTGTGTACGGATACTTTATATTCATGGGAATTAAGCATTACTTGAAACTTTCCAATATAATGGTGTGTTTTCACTAAGCTAGTAGTGTTGGTGACTTATTTACCAACGTCTTCAAAGATTGCGTTATTTGCATTCATTTTTTGTTTTTATGATAAGGTGTTAATTTTTATTTTCTGGCAATGTGGTGTGATGTTTGCGATTGTTAACGTTCCTTGTTGTTTGTTTTTTAGTTGATTATTCTATTATGTGGTTTACAAATCAAAATATTGAACTTATTTTATAATCTAGTTAATTTCATAAGATTTACCAAAACGTCTTCATTGTTTTCAATTTTACCAATCAAAGTAGGTGATACTTTATACGCACATTACGATTATCTACAGTTGAAAATTACATCTAATAATTGGAATGTAATTCATTCCAATTATTAGATGTAATTTTTATTAGCAATTTTAAGTACGGTGAACAACAATATCTCTATTAAGGAATATCATGATATCCAATATGTACTAACCGATCAAGGTGTAAGTTTTAACTACTTATGTTTAAATGGCTTTGGTCATAACAATGCACAGTCACTTACAAATCGATACTGTTGTTTGCCTCTGTAACCAATTCTTAGCAATTTGGGTTTGAGTCGACTGGTATGTCAAAATTTATTTTTATAAAGCTTTGAAAGCATGGATGTTTGATTGACCTACATTCATGTCGTCGACATATTCTACCAAATATTTTCTCTAAAAGAATGCTGATTATTCATAATCATATCCTGTTATGATATTTTGTAAGATATTCAACGATCCTTGAAATAACCGATTAATTCATGCTTTAAAATAGAAACAACTGTTATTACATTGCAGAAAAAGTAAGATCAGAATTAATTAGTATGATAAGCCGGAGAAATTCAAAGACAAAACGTGACTAAAAGTTAAGCTTACAAAACAATTGTTTTGCTCTATTTAATCATTATCTTAAAAACCGCAATCTTCTAGTACTTTAGTCATGGATCGACGATACACTTTATTTAAATCTCTTTTATTTGTTTCATTTTCCAGATTCTTAATGTTTCATTTCATTTTCATTTGATTGAACTTCGCAAGTTCAAAGACTTTGAAAATGATAGCTAATTCGTGACGCGTTTGATTTACGTCATATTAATTTGCATAAGTTGATAAAATGTAATTAGCAATCGATTAACATTTGATTTACATTTGGACGTTATACGTTTTTATTACTTAAGTTTTGTTTGTTGAAAGCAGTTTATTATGTTTACTGTGTTGGTTTGAATAAATTGAATTAATGGTTACGTTCATTCAAATCGAGTTATTCTAACATTTAACATATAATTAAGCTATTAACACTCTATTTTATACGCTCACTTAATTCAACTACCTATTTGATTCAGAATAGAGATTAATTTTGTGGAGATGATTTTTGGATCCTTACCTTCCTCAAGGGACCTCTTCATGCCCTCAATAGTAGATGAAGGCAGTCTGATCTGGATCACATGGTTCTCCAAGAAGTCAGCTGCTGAATCCACTAGCCTGGTCTCGATCTGATCTTCCCTGACTTTAGGCTCTTCCGACAATGGCTCCAAGGCTCTAGCTGACCTTGGGGAACCATTGCTAAGTATCGCCACACCATCAGCGAGGTCCAACTCCCGCGCAGTGTTCACAGCCTCCACATATTTCAACGTCTTCTCCTGCAATCAAAAGATAAGAACTTAGTAACACATCACTTAAAGCACTTCACGGTTATCACTTCACTGATCCCACCTTTATGCACAGGGACGTGTCTCCATCGACGCACTCTTTAACAACTCCTAATATGGATCCGAAAACTCCGATTTCGTTTGGCTCTTTGTCGAGCGCCGGCATCGAATGCGCTGCGGCGCAGAGAACTAGGACTGCGATGTATCGTATCATGGCGACGAATCAAACTACCCCTACAGAAAGCTTAGCACAAAGTGTAGCGACGTTGTATATGACGGCCTGTTTTAAGCATCTTACCCCACTACCTCGCGGCGGTCAAGAAAAGTGAACTCGATGTCGGTCGATTAAACTGGTACCTACGAAATTATTTTGTTGTACCTACGGACAGTTTTCGGGGAACGCACGTGGTTTTTTGTGGTTGTGTGGGTGTGGTCATGGATCTTGGTGACAGTTGATAAGTGTGGTGCTTCGTATGAGGAGTTTGTGGCCTTGATACTTTTGTGGTGTGTGAAATATGTCAGGTTTGCCAAAATGCAGGGTTTTGTTGAATTTTACTCGTGATTTAAATATCCTGTATAGTTTCTTTTATGTTCTATCAAAACTGGTGATAATAACTGAATCAGCATCTTTTGTATAAATAATTTAAAAAAAAAATGGAATTACTAGGGTGAATATTTGATACCATTTGTGTTTGTAATTAGATCTTATCAATCATTCTTTCACTTTTGTGTAGCCTTAAATTAGTTTGATGTTTTTGGTCAACAGCTAGGTTGTTTTGACCACTTTCATTATAAAAACTATTTATATAACACAGCCATAAAACTTACTTGGCCTAGTTTTAGAAAAATGTTTCTACGGCTAATTTTATCAAAATTATTTATATTGTATCATTAAATGAATTAAAGCTAAACACTTATTATTATTTTGTACTATATTTATCCTTAGCCCTGCCGTCACTAATAAATCAGGATTATGCTTTGTGTTTGTGTCTCAATCCCAGTTATTGTGGAGGAATATATTTTTCTCTTCATTCATCACACAGACACAAATAACTTACCATTTTTATCATCACTACAAATATTACTACGCTTTTCTCACGTTTCCCCTAATAAGCGTACTCCATATTTTCTTTCCCAGCTTCGTTTATCGTCATATCTACAACAAAATTAGTTGTTATTAAAACGAAAGAATGGTGGTAACCTAAAAAATTTTTCTTCCCATAAAATGTTGGAACAATGAACAGTCGCGATAACTATAAATGATTACTTACTTTCCTTTTTATAAAATCTCTTGAGTTTCAATGAGCTCATTATTTTGATAAATTATCGAAAATATTATGTGACGGTGAATGAGCGAAACTGAGAGTTATTAGCTGTTTTGAAATATTTAGGTATTATAATTCGTATGTGTGGTTATGTTTTCGTATATAAAGGATGTACTTTTTTATTTTCTTTTTATTTGATACTGTACCAAACAAAGCAACATTAAAATAATTCAACAATTCCAAAATAAAGTACTCAGGGATGCTGTAAATGCACCATGGTACATTAGAAATGACGACCTCCACCGTGACCTTAAAATAGAACTCGTCACCACCATCATCCAAAAATTTGCTGAAACCCACGAACACAGACTTCACCGACATGTGAACATCGAGGCAATTCAGCTGCTAGACAACACGGACATAGTGCGTAGGCTAAAGAGAACTAAACCATTTGAATTAGTGTAGTGCATAAATAGTGAATAATAGTGACAGTGATGTGCTATACATGTAACACATGAACAAAGTGTTTTTATATTAAAATTATCAGACTCTAAGAAAGTGCTACGGAATTGTGTAAAAGTGCAAAATGACACTATTCTTAGTTATAACGTAATCTACCACGTAAAATATTAAGTTAGAGTTAAATTGCTTATTAGTCTATTAGGCTAGATTGTAATAAATTACTAAGAACTTTCGTTCTTATTAATAAAGGAAAAAAAAAAAAAAAAAAAATTGATACAAGAACCTGCGACCGAGATGCACTTGTTCCTCATTAGCTGTCGTTGCTTATAATTTTCTTCAGCCTACCATAGGAAGAAAAACGAAGGAGGACCTGCAAGAACAAGTCTTAGTATATCTGCATTTTAAACATTTCAGAATAATGGTTCGAAAACAAAGCAATATTTCTATAGAAGATCATCATCTTTATTCATACTTTTGGATTTAGTCGCAATTTCTAACTTTTCATGAATTGTAGAGATAATCTTCACATTGTATTCCAAGCCTACAACAAATGATCTCTATCGCCTGTAGATGGTATACTTAGTAACCCTTTTTCTCTCTTTGAACTTCAATGGGAGATCTTATATCATAGTTTTCTCATTTTCAGGTAAGATCGAAAACATATTGTTTTAATGTCAATTGTGTGGTTTAAGGTTTGTTTTTATTGTTCATATATTTGATGTTTTCATTTTTCTTCTTTCAATTATTCATATTTTTTTAATTCGTGATTATACTTTTACTTATACAGGCCACAAAGACTGATTACATGTGGTTCATCGTATGTAGGACAGCTTTGAGATTTAAGCTGCATTAAGGTCACATAAGTATCCTGCGATAGTGCTGAATATATTTTAGAATATCATTATTTTGAAGTACAGCCATTACGATTTGTCCATTCTGATACCAATTTTTAGAACGATTTTCTTAATAAAAAGTCCTTCTATAAACTGAACAAGCTGACATTTATCGATAACAGCGACATCAGCAACAACAATGATGGAAAAGCCAACAATGTATTTGATTGACATAGCTACCGAAAAGCTTTTGTCAAATACGTGCGATATCCTGATTACTCCTTGAGTGAAAGCGACCCTTAAAATATACCTTATATTCTACTAGACAAACAGGTATTTTACCACAGGCATATGCCAAACAGTAGTCACCATACTATACGTGTACAGTTTGGCAATGACCCTGATACAAATACTTAAAAGATGTGACCAGAGTTTCAATGCATAGTGATTGTGTATTCAAATTGGGGAATTAAGACTGCGTTTCTGTAGTCAGGTAAGCATTTTGAAGTAAAAACAAATATATTTTTTCAGGATCAGCGGGCCTTGACAAGTGGCATTTGATTTCAGAGCGATTTCGATTGCGTATTTCTACCAACAACTTTCAACAGGATTGATATGAGCTTTCCGGTAGCTTATATCGGTCTATTTTTTTACTTTTCTATTGTTATTGCTGATATAACGTAAATTTGTCTAAATCCTCTGGAGGAGATATAACGCAGGATCTCATTTGGGCTAACTTAAATGTCTGATAAAATGTTAATTTGCTTATTTATACTTTATTTACATAAAACATAAACTCACTCCTTCTTCTCACTCTTTCTTGTGGATAGGTAACTACGAAACGCCGCCCACTACGATCTTTACATACTCCCTTTGCCTATTTTACGTTCATAGATCTGGTCATACGCGCACGCACCTGATATTTCTGTAGAACATCACCAATAAGGTAGGGCGTTTCTTTCGTCTGCCGTCTGTCACATCTGCCTTGTTAAACCCTTTGGTTTAGTATCAAGCCTACAAAATAAAAACTGTTTCAGTTATGACTATTTTATCCCTTGCTTTCTATGCCTATAATATAAATGTCAAGACTTCCTTAAGTATGTCACTTGTGATCAACGATAGGTAAATCAAAAGAAAGTAAGTAGATCCAAGTATAACCTGAATACAAATAGGAAATATGTGTTTAGGAATGGTAATTGAATTTTAATAGACGGATTATCTTTTAGTCGATAGAATACTAAAGCATTGAATGTGGGTGTACTAAAGGTGCACTTATGCCGAACCCTACAGGGAAATAAGGCATGATGGTATGTTATATTATGAATTACTTAGCTGTAAGCTAGATTCTGTTAATTTTATTTTCAGCCTAAATATTTTTGTCAATCTGTGCTGAAATAGTTTGACAATTCATGCAATCCTGTTGTTCTTGGCTTAGTAGGAAACTTAATTACAACCACTGACAGAATATGACTATACGGTTTTCGACTTGACTTTGTAAAAAGGCAAAGTGAGCTAAATGGCAGAGTCTTGGAAAAACATTTACATTTTCTCTTAGGTTAATCATAAAGGTCATCAAAGTCGTCATAAATATGAGAACAAAAGAGAACGCCCGACAGCTTTTAGTGATGAAGATCAGAATAAACTAATTATTTCTAAACATGGAAAAAATAAGATAAAATATTTGAAACATGATTGAAAAAGACAGTGAATGAAATATAACTCGAACCTCTTAAAATTGCTATTAAGAATATCACAAAAAATAAAATAAAAATAAAAAGTATCTAAATCACTGCCTCTCCGTATATAACGTAAAACAACTCAGTATATAATAATTAAAAAGCTTGAAGTGCCTAAAGAAAATTCATTGCCTACAGTAAGTGAACGAAAGCTGGTCTTAAGAAAACTTTATATTCATACTTCAACTTGTATTGAAGAAAGTTTGTCGTTTTGTGAGGTATTCGCAAAAGCTTAGTATGTACAGTTGAGTGAAGTTGATTAGAGGATTGTTAGGACATTTAAGACTATTAGTAGATGTCTTTGGATGTTTGAAACATTTGCCTTGTGCTAGGATTTCCCCAGTGTTCACTAACTAGGCCCTAACAGAAAATAAACAACACAGCATGAAATCTTAACTACCCATACCTATTATCACCATAATTTGTTAACATTGTAAAAGCCAATTATTTTTAAAAGAGTAACCGTGGAGTTTCTTGTCGGCTCTTCTCCATAGGAAACGACAAATAGGAAGCGTGCACCGAGCTTATGATGTTTTATAGTGCCCATGTTTATGTGAAATAAAATATTTTCATTTTGAACTATTGGATGGTTTTGCCAAGCACTTTCCTAATCAAAATGAGGGCTTTTTCATCATGTCAAAGGTGAGTACGTATTCTATCATGGAGGCTACTGCAATGAAGTTAAAATAGTTTCTAATATATATAGTTTCTTTACATATGCGTAGGAACTTGTAAGATAATTAGAACAGAAAAAAAAACTTAAACCATAATTTTGTTTCTCATAGAATTATTGCAAACTGATATCACAATAATGTTATTATATCTACTCGCGTATAATTACGATCCAGCATGTTATGTTTATTTAGGTATACAGGGCACATTCTTCAGTGCGCTTTCAGTGTGGAATGACTATCCGAACAAATTAAAATGCCCCAAAGCTGAAAAAACTCAAAACTAAAGAAAGTTTATACCCCAGTTATTATCTTTATCTGTCTTACCTTTTCTCAACCATGTTTGGTTCGACTTCCAGTCTAATAAGACACGTAGATAATATCCTGGGGGCACGAGACTTTTATCACAGCTAATAACGAGAGTAACTCATGTTTTGGAATACATATTACTAAGTCAGACAGCCCAGGGTACGTCCGTGTACTGGGTTCTGCAATATGAACACAACCTATATCATTAGGATCACTCATGTAATCAATTTAGCAAACCAACTAAACATAGTTGGACTACAACAGTAGTCGGTTTCCAATTTAACGAGATGCAGCTGAATACCAGTATTTAACTTGAAGTGACTGCCTATCTGACCTACACAACCCAGTTACTGGGTAATACCCCCTTGGTAAGACTGGAAAAAGTTTACACACCAATCCTAGGTTTAAAAACAATGAAGCAAAGAAGTAGATAAACAATCGGCTTGAACCTGTCACCATGCAATATTGTGATGTCAAACAACATAATCGTGCGTTTGTTACGCGTGACTTGTCGCAGTGTTTTTACGAGTGGCGTCGGTGCATAGCGTTAATCATAGCAAATATTAAGGAGACAAACAATACACTGTCGATGTGAGTGATTTAAGGCGTATTGTGGTGTAAGTTGGGACAGGCGTCTATTCAGCAGTCTTGGTGCGGTATATTTATTGGTTTATTAGCTTATGTCGGCTGGTTTGCCCGCGTGGAGGTCGGAAATTCTTCTTCTTCTTCTTCTTCAACTCTTGGCCACCCAATGCTGAGTGTAGGTAGGTCTCTTCCAAATCTCTCCACTTTTGGCGGTTTTGTGTCGTGGCTATCCAGTTTCTTCCGGCCACTTTAATGAGATCGTCTGTCCACCTAGTCGGTTGTCTTGCCACATTCCTCCGTCCCGTCCGTGGTCTCCACTCCAGCATTTTCTTCCCCCATCTTCCATCCAGTCTACGGCATATATGGCCCGCCCACTTCCACTTTCAAGTCACTCAAGTCAAAGCGGGTGCCCATAAACCTAAAGCGTCGCATGTTTGAGCAGTGTGTCCTCCCAGTCATGACGTACGGGGCTGAAACTTGGACGCTCACCAAACACACTATCCACCGAATGCAGGTCGCAAATTATCGCTCAATATATAGGATATGAAGTAAAGGGATACAAAGTATGCTATGTGCTAATCCAGGTTATAAACTATCTGTGGGCTAACACCCAAACCCGTTCGGCCGTTTTTGCGTATTTGGGTAACAAACATCCAATATCATAGAATTTTTATTGTTTTCTGTGGCAGCATTTTTAAATTTAATTGTATTTTATTTTATTTTTATTTTTAATATTTGTTTAGCCTGAAATAAATGAATTTTATTTATTTATTTACAGAAAAGTGCAATACCTACGTGGTCATAATGTATGGAACAGCATTTTCTTTTAAATAACCGATGAAGTATTTCATCGCAGGCAGGCTCAGAATCATGTACTGAATCTATAGTAACTAACACTGTTGCGGTTGCGCTTCGATATCCCTGCCAGCCTGTTTTCCCTAAAGACTCAAGCAGAAGAATGAATATCCGCATTTTGGCCACTTACATAAGACTATGCTTGAAAAGCGGTTTCGGCAATCTGATACAATAGTTAGTGTGTACGCATCATTTGAGCGCAAAGCTTACCGCCAACGACGTAATGACGTCCGCCAGATGACGGGATGATCTTTTTACTTGACATGTGTAAAACAATAAACATGAAAAAAAGGGAACATAGCCAATTATCACTAATAGCAGTGAAATAAAAACAAAAGAAATCAACCAAAACACAAACAGATTAATCAACGACCAATTAGAGGACAAGTTTTCCAAAAGTGAAAGGATTTCCCAAATCGGCCCAGTAGTTCCCGAGAAATGCGTCGTGTGAATTTGCAAACAAACACATGAAAGAGAGGTGCAGAAGTTCAAGTACATGTGGCTTTGAAATGCCGCTTCTTCTTCTTCTTCGTGGCGCTGACACGACAGCTTCACTACTTCCATAGCGTTATCTGTGGAAATGCTTATAAAAAATATCATAACTACGTCGAGACGAAAGGGGTATGTCAGGATAGTAGCAGGTGGCGTTTTGCAGTTACTTGTGTATGTACTGACGTCTACAACACCATAGACTTTCCTGATGCGTTACTACAAAAGCAAGTTGCATGTATGTATCATAAACTGCCTATAAGTTGCGAGATGATGATCCTACAATCCAAATTTCTGAAAATAAGCTTAAAATAAGTATGATGAGAATAGTTTAGCGTAAAACCCTTTTGCGTTGGCCTCGGATCTCACTTCAATGGCTTAGCCCGGTTGGTAAACCCTAGAAGGACATAAGATGTATATTATGTGACATTATTAGTGACGTTCTTCAGAATGGTCAGGTGAATGGTACTCGAAACCAGCGTACGTGTATGATCAGATCTATGAAAGTAAACGCTGCTTTACCCTTTAACCGCCCCAGTTGGATTAATACGACAAACGTCTTCGTGCCTGTGCCGCCTCAGTCGTATTTATATGACTGAGAACCCATGTTCGTTCATAGTTTTATATCAATACACAACCCTATTCCTTGTAGGTATATTAACTTTTTGATTTATGAGCTGGGCGCTGGGGGCACGCCAATCGATATAAAACTAAGCGGTAAATAGGATAAGGAGTATTTAAGGATCGAGGTAGGTGGCGAAGCAGGCGTGTGTTTATGTATGTATAGATATGTATTTAGCCTGCTAGCCCGACCAACTTGATGGGTTCTTGAAAGAGCAACTGCATAGTCCCCAATCTTCAGTTGATCTTTGCCCAACGGGTCTTACGCAGCAATTGTAGCATTGGATAGCAAAATTAATTATTTGATTGCAGGGTCACTTTATAACAGAGCTTATTAAATTCAGTAAGTACAGTTTCTTTTCTTATTACCCAGTAACTGGGTTATGGAAGTCAGATAAGCAGTCGGTCTATGTAAATTCTGCTATTTATCTGCATCCGGTTAAACTGAAAGCCAACCCCGACATAGTTAGGCAGTATATGCGCCCTCATGGCCTTAGTCGCCACCGGAGACACTCTCGGCGTCGGGCATCCCAGGCTGATTCCCGGCCACTATAGGCGCGGGTTTGCGGACGGCGAGTTATGGGTAGCTCGCTGTCCGGTAAGGGTCAAGCCCGGGTCGACAGCGCGTTGTGTTCCACGCGCGCCTCAAAGAGATGTCAGCATCAACAGATGGTGCCCGCAAGTGCCGATACCTGCCAGGGTTGCGGGTTGTTCGAAAGAGATACCG
The DNA here is from genome assembly GCA_947359405.1 of Antitype chi. Lineage (NCBI taxonomy): Eukaryota > Metazoa > Arthropoda > Insecta > Lepidoptera > Noctuidae > Antitype > Antitype chi. Next base: position 16,494,771 of record OX375830.1, read on the forward strand.
CGGCCCCTGGCACACAAGCAACTGAGGGAACACGGGTGGGTTTTAGTCAGTAAAAGTCTGACACGCCCTCCTGCTCCACCCAGAGCGGGAGAAGTTATTTGATGATACCCCACCCAAAAAAAAAAAAAAACCCCGACATAGTTGGGAAAAGGCTAGGCACATAATGATGAAGTACAGTTTCCTTACTGCACTTATTTACTCTATGGCAGACACTACATCTGGTGCAACCGGTCACCCACCGCTTTCTTTTCCAAAAAAAAAGCGAACCCGAATTACATTTTATGATGCAACGTTTTTTAACCGAAGTTTTTTCTTTTCTCAAATCTCTATTGTGGTTTTATTTCTTTTGAAATTGCTGACTATTTACTTTTTTGTCGGTTGAGTAATACATTTTGTAGGTCAATAGCAATGTTAGTTAGATATTTGAAGAACTCAGTTTTGTTTTGTTATGTAAGTTGTTAACGCTATGACGGTGCGGTATTCAGTTTGCATTTTTGTTTTTGGTTTTGGAATAATAATAACGTATCCTAATTACGTGTTTGTTGTAGATGCTTTCATACAGCATACAGGAGTATGGGTTCATGTAAGGATAGAATAGGGTGTCTATGAAATTATCCACAGGCACCCAATATTTTTACATCTTTGTTTAATGTATTTGCTATCTTATTGGTGTCGTCCTTAGAAGTCGCAATTAAGTTTCCATCAAGTGAACAGATGGTAAATCTATAAAGTTGAAACTAACTGATTCAGATTTTAGTGTTACAATTTTATTTTAAGTCTTAGCCGGTGTTTGCTTTGAATCTTTGAATATAACTCAAACTCAAAACTCAAAGCATTTATTTCAATTAGACCATTTAAAGGTACTTTTGAATTGTCAAAAAGTCGACCAGTTGGAAAGTTGAAGCTAGTTGCCCATTCCAAAACGTAGATCTCTATGGAGAAGAACGGGCAAGAAACTCCATGGACACTCTTTTTAATCATGTTCAAGTATTACAAAAACTTGGGAACAATATTCTTGTTGCTTCTATATGTGAGAACAATGTAAAAAAAAAAACAATTCTAAATATAAGATTTAAAATAAGCCATGGAAGTTAGGAGATGACCAGTCTCAACCGACGGCGCCCGTTCACGAACTTGACGCGTGGATCAGCACCATCCAGCTCAACCATTTTGTAGGGAACCGAATGATCCAACACACGCGCCACCATCAGCGAGACATTTAAGTGAGCATGACATACTCTCGACTGCCACGCTTTTTCAAGTCAACGTACATCAAAACAACATAATTATTATACGGAGGCATGGTACTCACATTTACAAAGTTTAAACAAAATGCTTCTAAATTATATAAAATTATAGTTTGCAATGTATTTGAGAAATTAATAAAATTTGATTTCCAAAAAGAAAGAAAAATATTTAACATCTTTTGAAATTTTAATAAATAATACTTGATTCAGTAAAAATAAAAACTTATTCGTAATGTCAGAAAATAAAAATAATAGGAACAGAAATGTTCGTAATGTCAGAAAACATAAAAAAGGGGCGCATCTCTTCCAAATATGAAAATTTTAAATAGTAAGCCCAGGAGCCTGTGGAGTCGGACCAGCATTAAGCCAAGCATTTTTATCAACAATATAATCATCTAACTTATAATATGCTTGTCTAGATAGTGTGCGTTTAATGCATAATTTAAATTTATTTTCATTTAGTTCCAGAATATCGGCTGGTATTTTATTATAACATTTTACACAGTACCCCATAAACGAAGTGTGTACTTTAGACAATCGGAAACGTGGTTGATCTAATTTGTTCCTATTTCTAGTGTTAAAATTGTGCCTGTCACTTATCTTACTAAAAAGATGTAGATTTTTACGCACATACATAATGTTTTCAAAGATATATTGACAAGGTACCGTCATGATGTTAATTGTTTTGAACAGTTCCCTAAGAGATTCGCGTCTGCGTAGGTTGTAGATGGCTCTGACAGCCCTCTTTTGCAGAATAAAGATCGACTCAATATCCGCAGCACGTCCCCATAGCAAAATACCGTAAGACATGATGCTATGAAAGTAACTAAAATAGACCAGTCTCGCGGTATCCACGTCTGTTAATTGACGGATCTTCCAAACAGCGTAAGCGGCAGAACTTAGCCGCCCTGCAAGTGATGTTAAGTGAGAACCCCACTGTAGCCTTGAGTCAATCGTGATCCCCAGGAAAACCGTCTGTTCGACGAATTCTAGAATCTCCTTATTCAATACAACGTGACATTCACTACTTCTAACATTCGGTAACGTGAATCTTATGCATTTAGTTTTCTTTCCATTTAATACCAAATTATTTGCAGTAAACCAATTATGGACCTTAATTATAGCGTTATTTACGTCGTCAAGCTCCTGTGCATGTCTCTTAACTTTAAAAATCAGTGATGTGTCATCAGCAAATAACACCATTTGTAGTCGGTTTTTAAGTAAATGAGGTAAATCATTTATATATACTAAAAAGAGGAACGGACCCAATATTGAGCCCTGCGGTACACCCATTTTGACTTTTAAGCCCAAGGAATTCACACCGTTTATTTGAACTTGCTGCAGTCTATCATCCAAGTACGATTTTACAAAGCTAAGCGCAAGTTCACCCAGTCCGTAATGCCCAAGTTTCAAGAGAAGTGTTTCGTGATTCACGCAATCAAACGCCTTGGATAGGTCGCAAAAGATACCTATTGCATCTTGCGCCTCTTCCCATGCGGTGAAGATGTGTTTTAATAAGGTGACACCGGCGTCGGTTGTGCAACGTCCTCTGGTGAAACCATACTGTTGATCGTGTAGGATGTTATTACGATTAAAATGATTGAGCATTTGATTTAACATAACTTTTTCAAACACCTTGCTGAAAACTGGCAAAATCGATACGGGTCTATAATTATTAGTATCTTTGCTGTCGCCAGATTTGAAGAGTGGAATAACTTTACTATACTTCATTAAATCCGGGAACACCCCTTGATCTACACACAAATTAAATATTAAAGCCAAATAGGGTGCAATTGTCTCAATAATGGATTGACATACTTTAGTAGACATGCCCCACAGATCTTCGGTAATTTTGATCTTAAGTTGCTTAAATGTCTTTACAACGACCACAGGGTTAATATGTTTAAATTTGAATTCCACGGGACAGGCTGAAACATTCCCTCTTAATAAATCTATAGCAAGTGCAGGCGAAGAATTTAAAGTTTCTGTAGTTTTAATAGGAATGTTGGTAAAGAAAGTTGCAAATTCCTGAGCAACATCGATGTTATCGCTAATGACACCGCGGGAAGTGTTCAGTGCGTAATCATTATTAAGGCTTTTACTTCGGTTCGTTTCATTGTTTATAATTTTCCAAACTGCCTTAATTTTATTATCTGCTGATTTAACCTTGTGGCTAATGAATGAAGCTTTAGCTACTTTGCAGATATTTTTAAAAGTTTTAGAGTAAGTAGCAACATACTTAGTAAAAGTGTCTGTGTTAATATACGGCTTAAGGCCATACAATTCAAATAATCTTTCTCTACTTTTCCTGATGCCTTTAGTTGCCCAGTCACTAAATAAAAATTTAGGGCAAATAGTTTTAGATTTCTGCTTAAAAAAGTGATTGAACTCTGTTTGTACTAATGAAAATAATTCTTTATACAAAATATTACCATTATTCACATTTAGGCCCTGAACACTTAACTTGCTAATTAAAGTGCTATTAAACTTATTTAAATTACCCGATGTTATTGGTCTAGTTTGTATCTGTACTTTTTGAATTGGTGTGTTGGACTCAAAAGTAACGGTTTGACCGCTGTGATCAGAAGGGAGATAATTTACAATGGCTTTATCTAAATAGTCGCAGTCACAAAAAACATTATCAATACATGTAGCAGTAGCCGTAGTTACTCGCGTTGGTTCCAAAAACACATTTGCAAGATTGAATGATTTGAAGAGGCTTAACAATCTGCTACTATTTGAATTATTTTCCAAAATATTAATATTAAAGTCCCCACAAATAATTACTGATTTATTACCAGTTGCAAGTTTCGCCAAAACATCCTCCATTACTGACTCAAATATAGAGTAGTTTTGATAATTAGGAGGTCTGTAAACGCACACTATACAATGCTTATCGAGCTCAACACAGGACAGTTCAATGCTATGTTCCACTGATAGTTTAACTATGTCTGTACGAGTTTTAGATTTTATACATTTTTTTATTAAGATCAGTGAACCTCCACGAAGCATGGATTTTCGGTTAAAACAACTGCCCACACTATAGTTCTCATAATTAATTAACATTTCATAATCTTTCAACCAGTGTTCAGTTATACAAATAATATCAAACATTGTTTTTTCTAAAAACAATTCAATTTCCAATTGTTTGGAAGAAAACCCTTGAATATTTTGATGAAACAATTTCAAGGGATTCTGCTTAGCCCCCTTTTTACAATTAAGTATTTGAATGCCAGAAGATACCTTGTTGGTGGTGAGATTAAAAACAATGTTACTGGTACCTTCTGTTGTCTTACTGACTAGTTTAAATTGGTATCACTAACCACCTTAATATTAGTATTATTACTAATTTTTGTGGTGCTAATTACAGTAGACTTCGACATACTACTTATGTCTGAGTTTATATTAAAAGCTAATAGCCATGCTATTTGACGTCTAAAACTAATAGGCAGATATGCAGTATCCCTAGTCGATTTTAATTTCTCAACAAAAGTGTTGGTGTCAAAAAATATAAGTTTGTCACTATAGCAATTAGCTAATAAATGCATATGGTTATTTAGCATATGTATATTAAGATTTTGCCTACTTGACAAGTGCTCAAAGTATGGAAAAGCACACAATATTATTTTCTGACAGTTAATCTTCAAGATTTCAGTGACACTATCAGTGATGTCATCTTGTTTTACATTAGTACTATTACCTACTAATACAGAAATAATGGCCTTTGGATCATAATTCTTCCCAATTATTGATGACATTATCTCTTTGTAGGATTTACTTGGCATACAATAATTTACAGCAGATTGACTCAGGTTGTTACGCAATAATTTACCTAACCCTCTCCCTAAACTGTCTGAAAACATAATAGAACAATAACAAATTTTACTAGAACAGGCGAGGCCACAAGTCTCTGTCTGTGCTACTTGAGACGAACCTTGTACATCCTGTGGTGTATCATGGATGGTAAAACAGTCTCGAGCCACTCCAGACCGGGACGGGTCCTCCGTTACCTAGCTTGCTATAGCTATAGCTTGCTATAGCTATAGCTTGCAAACCATAATGAATACTGCTCCTACAACCACGATTAGAATAGTTTCTTTATCCAGTTCATTAATTCATTCATTTAAGCCGACAAACTTCCCCTGTTCGATAGAAGCAACCCCAAGCTTCACCACTTCAATCGAATCTGTGTTTCCCACATCTAGCGGATTCCAGCAGCCTTCATCAGGTCTTCGATCCACCTTGTGGGAGGCCTTCCAACGCTATGTTTTCCAGTACGCAGTCACCACTCCAGAATTCGGCCCTATCTGCAATATTGATGATGAAAAATGTTTTTTTTAGTATTAACACTTCAATAGGTAATGCTATTTAAAAAAAAAATAGTTAAAAAAACTAAAAAACACGCTTTAAAAACCAAACTAAAAAATAATAGTTTAAAAAACTAAAAAACACGCTTTAATAACCAAACTATATAAAAAGGAGAAAATAATTTAATTCGATTAAAAAGCGTGGGGTGCTTTTTGAGGTATTTTTATAATCAATTAATGTCAAGCACCCCACGCTTTTTAATTGAATTAAATTATTTTCTCCTTTTTATTTAGTTTGGTTTTTAAAGCGTGTTTTTTTAGTTTTTTAAACTATTATTTATTTCCTATTTTTTAGTTCTGCTAACTACAAAAACGTGTTTTTTTTTCCCAATTTTTTTTTTTTTAATTATTGAATTGTCATCGGTCCTCGACAAGTTTACAAAGTTTCAATGAAATCTGACCGTTTAAAGTGGGTCAAAATCGCGCTCAAAGGAGTCGGTTACATACAAACATACAAACAAACAAACCAACAAACAAACATACAAGTGAAGCTAATATAAAGCGTGTAAAAAAAAAACTAAATGCGATTGGTTGAGCAAAGTTTGAGAAGATGCGCAAAGAATCTTCTGCACTATAATAGATTTGATTACGAGATAAGTGACCTTAACGTAGCCGAGAACTTCACTGCATTATGACATTGACAGCTGTCAACACCGTTTATCTTTGAACTTAAACTGGCACTTTTCAATAAGCATGAATAAAAAACATCGGCAAAAAGAACAAAAAAGTAAGCAGACAAATAAAATTGACCGTAATTGTCGCGGTCAGTGGCGTAATATCTCGATTTTACGGTTTGAACACGGCGTAAATAAACAATTGGTTAGAGGAAAGCTATGGGTGTTTTTAGTGACAAATAAGAATAACCTACTATTATCAGGAAAACCACTGAAGGAAGAAATTTGATAAAAGAGTTAGGAGAAAGTTAGTTTAATCAAAATCTAGCTTTACTTCAATTAGACCATAAAATATTTTCATAGGTAATATAAAAATTAACTGTCTTCTGCTTTTTACCGTGTTGATGGCAAAAATAATACGAAAAAATGAAAATAAATGCTATGTATTTTTTAATTGTTTTGGCCCAAAATTCAGCAATGCTGTTCGCTGACGGAGCCATTAGGTCCTCACGTGTGCAGGTGACAGGGCATGCGGTACAAGATGGACATGAGCCATTGTCTGTGGAGAAACGCCGCATACACACTGGAGGTCTGAGCCGTCAATGAACCCCCATTTGTGGACGTTGTCTTTGCTGCGACCTTCTTGGAAATTGTCTTAAAATAATCATACTTGGATTCATCATGTTTAGATGTTTATTACTCAATCATGCAAAAACGGCAGCACGGATTTGGATGAAATTTGACACACAGATAGTTTATAATCTGTATTAATACATAGGATAGCTTTCATCTCGGTAGTACGTTCTCGTGGAATAATTTTCAACTTCCACGCGGGCGAGGCCGCAGGCAACAGCAGCTAGTAACATTATAATTTAAAAGTATATAAAAAAAGATAAGAATTCGGCATCAAAAAATTCGTCAGCATTGTTGTCAACAGGAAAAGTGCCCAGAAGGCTGGCAGCATTACCACGTTGTATGACAACGCTGATTCTTTGGCCAAAAAATACGCCAGCCCACTCTGGTCACGTGTAGAGTCGACCAACACTTAGCTATGTCTCGAAAAACTATGTGGGGACTAGGACCATTTAGCCTTACGCTAGGAAAATGAGATGGCGCAATGGTGTCAACACATGTTGCATCTCACACCAAAGGCCGACCTAACTTCATAGGCATAACGGTCATCAAAATCTTAAATTCGATCGTTTATTGTCTCACAGATAACATGATTATGCACTGGCTAAACCGCAGGGTCAAAAAGCATGTAGTTTTGGCACAAGAGTTTCATATTAGAGCTAGATGAGTACTTAGGTCGGATTTTTGAAACTTCGTACCTAAAATGGGTTAAAAAGAGGATGAAGAATTATATAGGTGTAGTAGCTGAATCACTTACATTATCAAAGATAAAAAAAATTAAGACAACCGCAAACATGATATCCCGCATGCTACGTTCCAAAATCAAGGTTGAAAAATCACAAATACTTGTAATTTGTCGAAACTCATTCTGGCCAATTACCTCGTAAAGTTGCAAGCGCTACTCCTGAGAGGAGCTTTGCAACATTTGTAAATAAGACTCAGGCCCCCTTGTCTCTTACCACAACTTTACTGTGGGTTGTTGACCACACAACGTCAACACTCCACAGCTTTCTTATCCGTCTTACAAGAGCATGTCATAATGATTATGGCATTGTCAAGCCGGCAATGAAACTTAAGACAAGAAAGTGTCCAAGAGGCGTTATTTCAACTAATTTATTTAACACTACAGTCAGCGGCCATAATACGCTTTCGCTGGCCAATCCTCACTCATAAGTTGTAAGTGACATTGGAAAATCAGTTTTACTTGTTTTCTCTTTGACAGTGTAATTTATTTGGGTAGTATGATAGGGAAATGAACTAAGCTGTCAATCTGCATCGTTTCGCTGAATATGGCCATCCAGATCCAATCCAATCTGGGGAATTTGTTGCGCTGCTTCCCAGCTAAAGCACTAGGGAGTGGAGAAGGGCGGGCATCTTATATAATTTTGACGTTAGAAAAGTGCTGCTTCTCACCCTTATTTAAATAAAGGACTTTTGATTTGAAGTCGCCAAAACCAAAAGCAACTTAGCAGACATATTGGTAATCTCATGTTTGTATCAGCGGGCAGCGTACGTTGCTCCTAAAATTATTCTGAACAACTACCTATTATAATGTCTTGACAACACCAATACCCATTTAGTTTGATGAACTAAATTAATGCGTTGTCAGCCGCATTATTAGGTAGATACCTAGCCTTGTCCCAACTAAGTTGGGGTTGGCTTCCAGTTTAACCGGATACCAGTATTTTGCAAAAAGCGACTACCCACCTGACCTCCAAAACTCAGTTATTAAGAATTTGAATACCTTTAGTAGATACCCAAAGTCACGTCTTTTTTGTTTAGGTACGAATAGGTTAACAATATTCAATTTGTTTGATAAGAGTCCGTCTTATATTAAAAGAGAATTTTCTTGCTTATTCTATTCTATAAGAACACTATATACTTTAGAATGAGCTTCATCTTTCTGACTGACCGAATCCTTGAAAGTTGAAAAGTGTACTATCACTGATTATGATTATTTAAATAAATGCTTTCAGTTTGAGTCTTTCAAAGGCTAGGCAGATGTGTACTTATAGTAAAACCCATAAAAAACCCACCTATTAAAATATAAATAAAATTCTCCATACTCTAAACTATTTTAATGACATCTATTGAAAGAATCCATGCTTTCTCCCACTTCCGACACAGCCGTCTTTAAAATAAAAACGCTCAATCACCATTGATCGAGAATTTCATTTAATAGGAGATCCATCCAGTTGCATCCCATCCCATGGAGAAGAAATGGACATAATTACTTCGAATGATCTATGTCCGTCAACTTTCTCTAAAGGGTCATTGCCCTCAGGGCTCGTAGATGACTTAAGATTGTATAGACGTATTATTGCACTTGATTATGTGATTGGTCTTATTAGGTTTATTGTTTGGTGGGTAAAAGAAAGTGTTTCTTTGGGTCTATTATTTCGGGTATAAATGATGGTGATCTTTGTTTTCCGACTTTATTATTTTTTATCGTCTCTAGAGGGTTGCAGCGTTGTAATAAATAGCTTATTTCCTTTCTCAAAAAATGAGCTATCAACTACAGAATTACAGAATAGACCAGTTATTTTTGTATTAACCTATAATGACCCACTGCTAAGCAAAGGCCCCAAATCCTTCCAGGAATCCTTTTCCAGGGCCACTTCAGTCCAACCTTTGCAATACGCGTCTAGGTCATCTTGCCATCTCTTCCCGGCCCGGCTTCGGCGTTATCTCCTCAGGCAAGCACCGTGTGGAGACAATTAGCCCAGCGGTCACTAAGCATGCGGCTGATGTGACTATCCCAGTCCCATTTCAGCGTGGCAGCCTTTTTGCCTACATCTAGGATCCCTGTTTTGGTGGCTTGATGAATAAAAAAATTACCAGTTCTAAAAAACAAGCTTTGTTGCCCTCACCACGAAAGACCTAGAAAATTCTAGTTGGTTTAATAACTCAACAGCTCAAAGAGACAGTCGAAATAATTATAGTCCGCAGTGTCAATAAGAGGTTTGATAATCTCGTATCGAAAGTGAAACTTTATTACGGGCGGAAATATTGTATCAATTTCAGTACATCCGCACTACTTCCTGTTTATAATACAGCCTCTTTGTCTGTGGTTATTGAATCAATGAGTAACCGTGTCTATTCTGTGAAAGTGTTAGAACTACGGGCCTAGCCATAATCTAATGCACCAATTGCTCAACAATCGTAGGATTTAAATCTAATTGTACATATTTTGATTGCTAAGGTCTAGTATCTAGATAGTTGTAGTTGTAGTAGATTAAGAAGCAGCCCGAACTCTGATCCTGCGTCTGGTTGAAGACGATAGGCTTGTCCCATGTTACGTGGGATTAAAACATCAATCAACTCAGCCTATTACGGTTCACTGCTGGTCATCGGCGTCTCCCAGGCTAGGCACAACACTCTGTTCTCCGTTTTTCGCATATACTTAACAGATTCAGATCCAGGTAGATTAAAACATGATTGGTGAAATGTGTTTCTATGATTTCAGGGAATAAAGGATTGATGTAGTTATTAGCATGTTTTTCTTCTAACAAACTGGTCGCAGACGTCGTCGTCTCTTTTAGACAGTTTGACCGCTTTTGAGGATTATACTATACTTACCTTAATATATTTGTCCCATCGTCACGTTACAATCGGTCATCATCATCTGCCTTTAATCCCAACTATGTTGGGGTCGGCTTCGAGTCTAACCAGATGCAGCAGCTGGATACCAGTATTTTACATGCAGCGACTGCCTATCTGACCTCCACAACCCAGTAACTGGGTAATACCCATTTGTAAGACTGGATGTCAGACTTTCGGGCTTCTGACGACCCGTAACGACTGTCAAAGATCCACAAATGACAGCCGGAACCAACGGCTTAACGTGCTTTCCAAAACAGGAAGGGATCTTGGTATGTTAAGATGGTCACCCATTCACGGATTTACCGCGGCAAGCGTAGCTTAACCTGATCGATCGACCCGTGCGGCTAATATTACTTAGCCACAAGCATCCACTATCGGTCAACAGGACCTATTTAAGTTTACAATAATTCAAAAACCACGATTAATACCCCTATTGGGTCTTTAGCTTCTAATACACTATACACACAATAGGCTTAATACAAATCAATGTAAAGGCAGTATAGAAACAACCTGACTACTGTCTTACTGTGTAGACACGCAGTCCCCATCATCTGCCTAGGCTTGGCCCAACTATGTACGTTAGGGTCGGCTTTCCGATTTCTCACTGTCAGGAAATGCATGCAATTTAAAAGGTAGCAGGGCCTAAAGCATTAATTTTTTTTCGCATTTTCGTCAATATTATTAGTCAGATGGTCTTAGGTAGCCTAATTAGGAACTACTTAGCTGAAATCAGCGTCAAAATGCGTCACCTGGAAGCAAAGATATGACGATTGTATGCAAACTTGGTTCGGTTATGTAGATTTTGCTACTTACGAGTTATACGCTAAGCGCACGGGCGAGGTGTCGAAAGACGCGTCTCCGCGCGATCTAGCGAACTATGGCGTTACTGAAAATTGTGCTGAACAAAAATATTGTTTATTGTTATCACTGTGCTAAAATTTTTCGCATATTTTAGTTCACAAAAAGAGAGAGCTGGGTTGGCCCAGTGGTAACTGACGCGATTTATGAGATGTAGGTCGTAGGTTCGAACCCAGACAGGCGCATTACTTTGTGTAAATTATTTCATCACCACTGCTCTCAAAACGGTGAAGGAAAACATCTTGAGAAAACCAGCATGTGCTAGAACCAAAAATTCGAAGATATGTGACATCTACCAACCCGCACTGGGCCCGTGTGGTGGATTACGGCCCACTCCTCTGAGGAGGCCTGTGTCCCAGCGGTGGGAACATTATAGGCTGATTATGATGAGTTCGCGAAAAACAACACGTATGACACAATTTCCTTTACCATACTTCATGTAAAGTTTGGCAGCCGCTCCTGTCTGCATAATGCATGATATGCCATTGTGTTCTTTGTGCCACATCCAACAGAATTGCATTGAGTAACTGTGACTTTTTTACATGCGGCGAAAGTGAATACCGTTTTGGCAGGTTCAGAGTTCATTGTTAAGTAGGTTAGTATTTCTATGTTTTTAATCGAATTCAAAAACAGAGGAGGTTGTCAATGAATTGTTCTGTATGTTTTCTTACATGTTTGTTCCGTGATAGTCTTGGCACATGTGGATCGATTACGAATATTATTTTTTAGCTGAATAGCTTATGCTTCAGGGGTGACCCCGTTTACATTTTATTAACTTTGCTTGCTTGGACCGATGACCTTGTGAGGGCTGCAGGAGTCCGCTGGATGCGGGAGGCACAGAACCGATCAAAGTGGCGGGGATTGGAGGAGGCCTATGTCCAGCAGTGGACGTCTTTCGGCTGAAATGATGATGATGATGATTCACTTTGCTTTGATGTTGTTTGCGTTAGCTTCAATAATACGTAGAATTTAATTCAAAGGACGTTAAGCCGTTGGTCCCAGCTGTCATTCGTGGATCTTTGAGAATTGTTACGGGTCGACAAAAACCCGAAAGTCTGACAACCAGTCTTACCAAGGGGTGTCGTACCACCCAGTAACTGAATTATGGATGTCGGGTGCCTACGTGACAGAATAGCATGGTAGTACTTTACGTGGAGTGACTGCCTAGTCACTTCACTTAAAGAACTGCCGTGCTATTCTGTAACCATCTCACCGAGTGAAGTGAGCGTGGAGTCTAGGGATTGACCAAGCATTGAATTCATTTATGTATGCTAATTCTATAGATCACTTTATTACGATTTCAAAGCTAGTGTTTATATGTGCATCATGCATTACATTATTATTATACACGCACCCGCGCCTCAGGCAATATAAGGACTAGTGTAGGAAAAACAGACCAAAACAACATTGAGTTTCTGACTGAGTTTACTTTATTTGAAAAACCTCCCAAAATGTAATGCATGATGCACACTTAAACACTAACTTTGAAATCGTTATAAAACATCAATAGAATTCGCCTAATTTAATCTCCATTACGATTGTAAATCTCATGCTTGGTCATTTCTAGCATCAGGTGGAATAACACTGACAGCTCAATCCACGCTCACTTCACCCGGTGAGATGGTTACAGAGTAGCATAGCTGGTACTTAGCTGTATCCAGTTAGACTGGAAGCTTACCCCTACATAGTTGGTAAAAGTCCAGATAAATGATGATGATACTGACAAGATCTTCTTCCATTCAACTGCGAACACATCACAGTCAGGTTTAACGTCCAAGAGAGCGTTGAGCGCAGGGAGAGGAACTGATACGAGAACAGGAGTCAGTATGAAGGTAGGACCACGGAACGCATGCCAAATGTAAGTAAAATATGTTATTGCTGTTACAATACATTGTATAAATAACATATTAATCCTAAGAATAAAACGAATAATCTTTAGTACCAACAGTTTAATTAATAACATTTGACAATTAATTATTAAGTTAATTTAATAAATTAGTGAACTGACTGGAACATAATATTAAATAAATGAAAATAAATAACGCCCCAATATTTACATTGCATTTAAATAAAATGAGCATCTGGTAATAGGAAAATATCAAAATAAATATGAGATCTATAACCTAAGTAGATTAATAAATATATTTGTAAAAATAATATTTGGCAATCCTTAATACTTTCAATTTATATATATATATATATTATGCAGAAAAAATATTAAATAAATGCAATAATTTATTTACATAATTATGTACATGTGGATACTATAATCTTGTAATAACTATTATACATAGATATTTTCAGTCTTTGTATTATATAAAATGTTTCCCAGCATATAAATAAATAAATATATATTCGTACAAAAATATGCTCATTCAATACACATAATACTCATATACTTCCATAAAAATATAAAAAGAAGTTAAAAATATTAATATCGCTATTCTGCTGATACATAAATTAATTAAAGCACACTCCAAAGTCTTGTAATACATAAGTATAAAATATATAAATATAATAATATAAAAAATATTATTGGTATTATTTTATGTTGTAATATTGGTATAACTAAAAAAAATCGTTGTTAGGGCTATAAATTATGTAATTTATATTAAGTCTTTATAGAGTATTCGAGGTACTTTATTTAATAAGAGGAAATAGTGTTCTTCCACTCATTTTCCGCTTTTCTATAATTATTATAACCAAGACCTTCTATGATATCCCGTAATAAAATAGCTACTACAGTTTACTGACCCTTGAAGTAAAATAGATTATATTACACTCTAAAATATTCATGTTCAACCTGTTATTCTTGAAGCAAGAATGTTTTACCGAAAACAATAAATAAATAAAAACAATAAATAGATAAAAAATATGACACACACATTATAGGAATTCGAATTTCGAACGTTCATCCAACAGTAGTGTTTTTCTGACTTTAATTACTGAATTCAATAAATATTTTTATTTCGTAATGATTATTTAGAGCGAATAAATAACAAATAAATATTACTTTATAGTTAGATTTTAGAATAAAAACATGCGACAAGTATTCTCCCTTAAATTTTGTTACTCTATAATTGTAAATAATTTAATTATATGTTGTCTATTTATATATTTATGTGAAACCGATTGGTCCTTAGATTCGCGTATTAATTAATGTTAATTAACGGTGGGTTCGCTGGCTATTGGGCGTAGGCGTTGTACGCTAAGTCTTGAGATTTCTCGAGCGACCTGGAAACAAGGCAAAACAATCATGAAAAAAACATTTACAAAGTGTAACAAATTCCCTATCTAAGTTGAGGCTTATATTAGGTAAGCGTATTCTACAAAAACCACTGAATCTTACAATGGAACATTTCAGGACCAAAGTAATCGCGAATAATAGTCTGCGGTCTATACAAATTGCATGCAATTTAATTCCCAAATGTACACATTAATTCATAGTCTGCCCATGTGCCACCCAGCAAAAAGTAATTAAGTAATTTATGTTTAAAAAACTATCCAAAATAATAAAAAAAATCCTAACCCTGGGTTGCCCCCGGCATTTCTCTCGAGGTGGTCACTTTGCGCAACGCTGGCAAATTAGAAAAAAAGAATTATCAAAACTTTCTGCAACAAACTATTTCATGAAAAAACATTTTTAAGTTCAAATTAAAATATTTTTAAATAAATAAAAAACCGAGCCGGGTCAATAGTTTTAAAAAGAAATTATACTTTTTTTAAACAAAAACAGGAGCTACTTATTATGTAACTGAACATTGGTGCATCTCTAACAGACTATGTGCTACCCCTTACTATTTTTTCCCGTCAATGAGCAAGTTAATGTCTTCATTTCCTACTGAAATGGTCAAGCCAACAACTAAAAAAAATTTTTCAATCATCCCACAATAAGCATTAACTAAGCCGTTTGTGATCAAACCCATGTTCATTCAAAGTAACTACAGGCCTCAATTGTACGAAACCCTACACTTCACTCCAGAATAACCAAACATTGAAAACTTAAGCTGATAGCAATGCAAACATGATGCTACATTTAGATTATGCACTTTATAACGGTAAATAAATTATGCCTACACGGGATAAATAAATAATCTACATCAACCATAATTATTCTTGAAGGCAGTCTCACCTGCTCCACCCAGAGCCACCATGTCCTGCTGACACCACCACTTCATGAGCCTCATGTCCAGCCCCGCCCGGAGACAAGAGTTTCTTCAACCCAATGATACCAGCCAGTACCAGTGCCAACTTAGACACGATAAGTGCCTTTCCAGCCAGTAGTGCCAACGCTCCAAAGGCCAATGGTACCATCATGCCTCCGATAAGCAGGGGGATTGCAAGAAAAGGTGCTAACTTCTTTTTTCTGTTGCGTCCCTGGTCCTCTGATAATTCTGAGCCATCTTCGGTGGGGAATTTGACCTGAAATTTAGAGAAGACATTTTGTTATCAATTGTAATTCAGATATAGGGAATCGTATAACGGGAAACTTGCTATCCAATAATAAATAAAACACGTAATTATTGAAGTCAAATAAGGTTGGTATTTTTTTTTAATTTATGTTCTGACTTGACGGACCCATTTCTGTAACGTATAGATGTGAAGTCTATTTAGCAAATTTATATTGCTCGAGCGTACAATCCTTTCACTTAAAACAATTGTCATTGACTCTTTTCAAACTACTTCTCATAAAGTTTTTCAGAAGCAGACACTAAAAATTAGTTACTTTCAAATTAATGCATGCCAATCATTATTCCGTGTTTGCATGTAGTGCTTACTGCCTTTAAGCTACTACCAATATATCATTGTAGTTACTAATTGCTACAAAAAACTGAATTGATTCCTCAAATCGAACGAACGCATGTAATAACAATTTGTCACTCGGTTCAAACGTATAATTGAAGAAAATATCCAATAACTTCCTACTTAAGAACACGCGATACGAAAGTACGGAAGATTTAAAATGATGGAACATGAAACAATTGAAAAATATTAATTAAAGAAATGTTCGAGCCAATATGCGTAACATGCAGGCGTAATCAGCCTATAGTGATCACACGGATGGAACACAGGCCTCCTTTAGGTGAGAGGGAGTCGGCCATGATCCACCACGTGGGTCTAGTGTGGGTTGGTAGATATCACATGTCTACGAATATTTCGGTGTAAAGACATTTATTTCTCAAACAACAAATTACAGTCGGTCGGTCATGTCGGTTTCCTCACGATGTTTTCCTTCACCGTTTTGAGAGCAGTGATGATGAAATAATATCATCATCATCATCATAATTTCAGCCGAAAGACGTCCACTGCTGAACATAGGCCTCCCCCAAGCTCCGCCGCTTCGTTCGGTTCTGTGCCTCCCGCATCTAGCGGACTCCTGCGGCCCTCACAAGCTCATTGGTCCACTTTGTGGGAGGCCTTCCAACTTTACGTCTTCTGGTGCGCTTTCGCCACTCCATAACTTTTCGGCCCCATCGGCCATCTGTTCTGCGAGCAATGTGCCCTTCCCATTGCCACTTAAGTTTGGCAATTCTTTGGGTTATGTCGGTTACCTTGGTTCTCCTGCGGATCTCTTCATTCCTGATTCGATCACACAGGGAAACTCCAAACATAGCCCTCTCCATTGCCCTTTGGGTGACTTTAAACCTTCATATGAGGCCCATTGTGAGCGACCACGTTTTGGTTCCATATGTCATCCCTGGCAACACACACTGGTCGAAGACTTTCGTCTTGAGATACTGCGGTATGTGGGACGAGAAGATATTGCGAAGCTTCCCGAACGCTGCCCAACCGAGTCGGATTCTACAATTGATATCTTTCTCGAAGTTGGACCTACCTAACTAGACAGTTTGTCCTAGGTAAACGTACTCGTCCACAACTTCGAGTGCAGCGCCTCCGATTGTCATGAAAGTGGGTGTTACACGGGCATTGGACATGACCTTTGTCTTGTTCATGTTCATTTTAAGACCCACTCTTTCGGAAGCTCTACTGAGGTCATCGAGCATTGTACTGAGGTCCTCCATGGTCTCAGCTATGACAACAATATCATCGGAAAATCGAAGTTGAGTGATGTGCTCGCCATTGATGTTAATGCCAACCCCTTTCCAGTTCAGAACCTTGAAGACATGCTCCAGTGCAACAGTGAAGAGTTTCGGAGAGATAACGTCTCCCTGCCTAACACCTCGCTGCAGAATGATAGGTTTCGAGGTTTGGTCCTGGAGTCGGACTGACTGGTGTTTTCGTACAGACACTTCAACACCTCGATGTACCGATAGTCGATTTGGCACCGTTGGAGGGACTGCAGTACAGCCCATGTCTCGAAATAATATACACAAAGTAAAACGCCTGTCTAGGTTCTAACCTACGACCGGCCGTTACCACTAGAAAACATGCAAGAGCCTACCTAATTAGTAAGTAACATTAGAAGTTGAAAACTTTATAAAGCAGTATATACAGGTTTGAAAACAGTTGGAATAGAAAAGTTCTAAGATGGTAACTGGTAAGTAAAAATAATAGTTTAAAAAACTAAGAAACACGCTTTCAAAACCAAACTAAAAAAGGAGAAAATAATTTAATTCAATAAAAAGCGTGGGGTGCTTTTTGAGGTATTTTTATAATCAATTAATGTCAAACACCCCACGCTTTTTAATTGAATTAAATTATTTTCTCCTTTTTTAGTTTGGTTTTTAAAGCGTGTTTCTTAGTTTTTTTAAACTATTATGTATTTTCTTTTTTTTTGTTCTGCTAACTACAAAAATGTGTTTTTTTTTCTCATTTTTTTTATTATTGAAGTGGGTCAAAATCGCGCTCAAAGGAGTCGGTTACATACAAACATACAAACAAACAAACATACAAGTGAAGCTAATATAAAGCGTGTAAAAACAAGACAATCGTGCACCCGTTGTACTTTTGAAATCAACCTGGAATTGCTCATTAGGTGAAAAGGAAGGATCATATTCAGCACTCAGTGAAAATTTTACAAACGATGTTATTAAGATGATATGAAAGTTTTTCTAAATAAACTGCACTCTAACCTAAAATAATCTGTTATGTACAGTTTATTTAATTTAAGAAGAAAGTTAAGTTTAACGACAAAACACAAGAGGTTGACGAACGCATAACTATTGCTGCAGTAATTCATTAACCAGACATAAACGTGCGCATTTTTCAAGACAAAGATCCTAACTGCGACTCAATTCAACACAAATCTTAAACTAGATTTAGTTTCTTGAAACATAATCAAGACTAATGACTGACCCGTGAAGGAAGTCTAAGAAACAGCCATAACTAGGGAGTAGGAAAACCTTTTTTAGGAGAAGCAAATGCCCGAGGACTGCGTTCGAATGAAGCGTTGATGAACTTTGACCCTTAACTAAACAAATTCCGAAAATAATAATTTACAAAGTCTTTTGCCATGTCGTTTTATCTTTGAAATCAGCATTTTATTACGTTTAGAAGTGCAGACGTTACAGCATTAAAGGAC
Organism: Antitype chi; assembly: GCA_947359405.1. Taxonomy (NCBI): domain Eukaryota; kingdom Metazoa; phylum Arthropoda; class Insecta; order Lepidoptera; family Noctuidae; genus Antitype; species Antitype chi. Next base: position 16,513,576 of record OX375830.1, read on the forward strand.
TGAAAACCTCTGCCTGCTGAACCTCTCGACAACGATCGTTAGTCTCTAAATCCTAATTAATTTAAGGATATTTTCGCATCATTACCAAAATGTTGATTCCATATTTATCTACCTCATATTTATCTAGGTATATCTGAAGTACTCAAATCTATATCCTGCCGTGCACAACATAGATGAATGATCAATAAACGTTTCACAGACCGAACCTATTCAACCAAGAACCAATCACGCACCTATCCCTAATGACATTACTAGAAACGACACGCACTGCCATGCCAACCCGCCATTTAGCACACATTAGATTTTCTCTACGCATATCAATTATCACGCACGGACCAATTAGAAGAAACTGTAGTGTTTAATAGAGTATGGCCAGCAAAAAGTGAAGATGGACTAATTAAGTGCAATTATGAGATGCATCGGGAAAGTTGTCACGCTGCGTTGGTGGGTGGTATGCTGTTTTTACGCATTAACTGTAAGATTGAGCCGTCACGCTTTTACGGGGGTAGCCGGATCTAGCTGCAGCCGGAACAGACTCTATTAAAGTTTGATTTATTTTAGACCGTTTCAGTTTTTTATAAAGAGGGTGGCAGATTTGGTTTTAATGACAAGAAACCTGGGGGACTGACGTTAATTTAAGTTGGTTAAATTATAGCGTTGTGTGATTTTTTTCTTTGACCTTGGAAAGGTTGAGGTGGTGACATTTCAAATAAACACATGATAAGATTTGACATTCCAAGTGGTAAGTATTTTGGTAAACAAGATGGTTTGGTAGATTTCACATGCATTAGTGCAGAAAGGGAAGTTTTGAAGTATAGTAGAAAAAGGTGTGTACAATATGCATGCAGTGACTATGGTATATGAAATTTGGCAGTGCGTTCTAAAAGAGTCCCAAAATGTCTTCACGATTCATGAACCAAAAGTTACAAGAAATGAGGCACTACCATTCATGGTTGATACAATAGTTTCAACCAAATACAATCACGATGGATAAACTGTTAAAAAAGGCTTAAAACTGATGGACAAGAGTAATTGACAACCCTTTAAGTGCTACAAACGTGAATGAAGTGCTAAGTGATACAAAAGCCTATTTTTTTTCAATTGTGGGTGCGGTATGAGCGGTTCACTGATAGCCACTACTTTTTTAATTTGTAGAGTAAGTGTCGGTTTATTAATTACAGGCTTAGATCAATTTGTTACCCTACAGTAAGTTTGTCATTGACAGTTAAAAGTGAGTATAGGGCATTAACTTAATACCCGTATGCATTCCTTACAAATGGTCATGCTTTTCCTCTACCTAATAAAGCATTGTGCAATTCTATGCTTATTGTATGTTCTGTACATTTTTGCAAATATGCTATTGTAATGCAAACTATGCCACACGCACTAGCCATATTAGGGATTTCTGAATGACCGCCTAATGATCGCTAAAATTACGATTAAAGGGAAAGTAATAATTCTCACCAAACTTGACAACAATGGTGTTGGACTATTTTGTTTAACTTACAAATTAATACTGTATCTCTGAGTAAGAAGCCTTAACCCTGCAAAAGACAGTTGCAGCTATTATTAGAGTACTGTATCACGATCAGAACGAACGATCAGGAAATCATTCTCTTTTTGATGATAATCATTATTTGAATTTGATCATGAAGAGACTACTCAGACTTTTTTGCTTACAATTAGGTAGTGAACGCTGAACGTTAAACTTTGGTATTTTAATTTCACCCTCGTGATGCAGGTTATACCAAAAAAAAGTATAACGTCATCAAGTTTTGTGTCTTTTACGAATTCAAGTTTTGTGTCTTTTACGAAGGTTATTAGTAGCATACGAATTACAGTGTTAAGTTTAAATTTCCTGCATACATTCTTATAAAAACAGTCTATAAAGTAAGTCAGTCTATATTCTTTATTGGACGTGTAACAATCCAAGCAAATACTAAAGTTGGTCGCAGTCTGTATCAGTAGGTATTATTTAAAGGGTCATAATTAATGTCTTCTTAATAAGCAGCAAATTCAGAAAAAGTACCTAAGGTCGTCTACTAATTTACCTTTTTACAGTTGTCAACAATAGCCACCACCGACATAAAAAGCTAAGAAGTTTATGTCTTGAAATAACTTTTTTCAAGCCTGGAAAGCCGTGCCCGGAAGCAAATACTATTACTACAGCCACAGAGGTGACTAAAGGCTTTCATAATACATAGATTACTTACGGTGTATCAAGAGCGTCGTATGAATAATAATTACTCTATTATACGTCTGTATGGAAGTAGCATTATAATGTTATGTCATACAAACAATGAATGGATGTGAAGTAACTCGTTCATTCAGAGTCAAGTTTGATTGAATTTGTATGGTAGATCGATCATTACCTGCTTTACTTATGGCTGTTATAGCATCAACCATGTAGTAACTCTTTTTGGTTTCACGTGTCTTGTGTCATTTGACCTGACTTTACATGACTTAAATCTTCCGTGTTCCACTACCAAAAGTAGACTAGGTAGACTATAGTGAGATGCATAGATTGTGTAAAGAATAATATGGAAGAAAAAGCTTGTTGCGACGTCCTCAAGTAACATGAGACTAAGATAGGATGATTCTGGTAGCTGCCACGTCAGACACATGTTCCTGGGAGGTAAATACAGTCGTCGACTCGAAACAACTATCCACCCGACTTAGCAGATTACTTAGTGAGGTGGAAACTAATTTTTTGTGGCAACCATACCTTTGATTGATCATAACAATTTAAATAAGCATTAGCAGAGCGTGTACATTATTTCATCACCACTGCTCTCAAAACGGTGAAGGAAAACATCGTGAGGAAACCGGCCTAGAACCTGTCCTAGAACCAAAATTCGAAGACATGTGACGTCTACTCACCTCACGAGGAGGCCTGTGTCCCATTAGTGGGAACATTATAGGCTGATTATGTATTAGCAAAGCAGTGTCTACTTTCAAAAGTCTTGCTGTTAAAACCACCAATACTAACCATGCTGTTATACTACAAACACCGTTTCCAACACCCAATTTAATAATAGTATAATGTGAATACTAGTATGAAGTGCAAACAAGAAGCGTCGGCCTTGAATTATAAGATGCAAAAGGAAAATCTAACTAAATCGGTTTAACTGATCCACGTGTCATATGAATACGATTATTGTAAACGAGTTGATATTTGTTTGACATTAATTGATACATAAAGCAGTGAACAAAGAAAATCGAGAAACAAAACAAAGAGTCCGTGAAAATCCGATTAAAAAACCACGATGTTAAGAAGTGAGTGTTGTAGGAGCACGTGGAACTTTGATAACCTAACATTTTGCCATAACCACATTAGCCACACTACATATGCCTATTGCTCTGTTTCCTGTAACAGTTCCTGAAAAAAACTCATCTTCTCTGTGTTATTAAAAAAAATAGATTATAATTATGTTTGTATATTCAAATCACAGGTTACCTAAATTACAATATTGCTTCCTATTTTTTATCAGTTAAAGCACAATTTAAATTATTTGAATTATTGCCTTTTAATTTTAGTATCTAAAACAATTGAAAGGTTACTTGGTTTTAGAATTCTGCTTTATAATTTCAAAGCACTTCAAACTGAAATCAAGATTAAGGTAAACTTAATTACTGACGCTTCTTACCTGCAATGTATGGGACCTCATAAAGTTAACGACCTTGTCGAAAATGAGGTTGTCGAGCGACCCCTCGTCCATACCCCTGGGAATCGCTTCTTCCTTCTCCACAATATGCACATCCTTATCTTTAGTTATCGTCACACCATTCAAGATATCCAACTCCTCAGTTTTCGTCAGCCTGCTCAAAGTCTTCGCCAATTTTCTTTTGAGGCAGTGCGAAATATCGGACCCGCTGCAATCTTTGTAGGTCTCATACGCTAATTTTAGATCACCTAGAACATTATCGTCTGAGCTTCGAGCTTCTAGTTTATTCTGTGTCGTGGTCGCCGTTCTGGCCGAGGCTGCGGCGACTAAGGTCAATATCAGGAGGTACTTTACCATGTTTGTTGTTTGCACTATGTTGGCTATATGGGCACTGTGTATAACTAGAGCAATGGTTGCGTTTATATGCGCTTAGTGTCACGGTACACTGACTATCGCTGAGAGGGATGCAGCGATGCATTTATGTTGTTGGGTACTGTCGGGAACTTATTTTGATGAGGTAGTATTGATAAAATATTGAATCGATTATGATTTTTTCATAAACTTGAGTACAGTTTTCTTATTTGTCTCCTTTTGATCCTATGAATATTTAGCAAAGGTCATCTGCAGTTATGTAGAAAATAATGAAATTGAATTGAACGAGGCAAATATTTTTTTTGACAGATCTGAACATCAACGAAATTATGATAAGTTCATAATACTGCAGCTTTTTTTAAGTCAATGCTTTGCTGCATTTCGCGCATCAGTGCACAATGATGAGAAATAACGAAGAACTGACGACACACAAGACTTGTAACTAGCTATAACGTCATTAATGGGATAGGTTGATTTTGTTTGCCCCAAACCTGCCGCCAATGCAGTTGTTGATGGATTGTCACCGGTTGCAAAGTGAGATAGATTTAAATTAATTTGGATGTCAGCCAGTTAACAAGTTCATAAAATGTTTGGTTTTCGACCATGAGATTCGTTTTCTGTAATATTGATAGCTGTAGGTTACATACGACTATTGGGTCATCCTAGTGTGTCTTTCTTTAAAAGAATGGTTAAATATTAGTATCTCAGTAGACACTTGTTCTCCAAAATCTTGTTGAAATTAAAATATCATAAATGTTTTCTCCCCAACTGTACTTCACCGGACCTGCTCAATTTAAAACAGCTTGATATCATGACTTAACTGTTATGCGGTGCATCTTCATCCAGTGAGGATTGAAATTATTGAGATCATCTCGGTCTGGTATCGATTTATGAAGCCAATTGCTACCTACATAAATCCATACCATAAGTATATACAGTTGTGGTTTTTTTTTTTGTTTGGGTGGGAAATCATCAAATAACTTCTCCCGCTCTGGGTGGAGCGGGAGGGCGTATCAGATTTTTACAACCCACCCGTATTCCCTCATTTGCCTGTGTGCCAGGGGCCGCGGTATCTCTTTCGAACCACCCGCACCCCTGGCAGGCATCGGCCCTCGCGGACCCCACCAGTTCGTGCTGATATCTCTTTGAGACGCGCGTGAAACACAACGTGCCGTCGTCCCGGGCTTGGTCCTTACCGGACAGCAAGCTACCCATTACTCGCCGCCCGCAAGCCCGCGCCTACGCTGGCCGGGAATCAGCCTGGGATTCCCGGCGCCCAGGGCGTCTCCCGCGGCGGCTACAGCCGTGAGGGCGCATATACTGCCTCTCCCTCACGTGCGCCGCCTCCTTCTTCGCGAGAATTACTGCCTCGCAAAAGGAGGTGACGGCTACCCATGCACTTTCGCTCCGTACCATGTCCTGGACCAGGGCCGGACGCGAGAGATCGCCTCCACCGATCGCCTCCCCAAGGATATGGTGGTGCACTGCCCAAGCCGGGTAGACCTCCACCGTGTGCTCCACTGTGTCCTCAGGGTGATCTTCGCAGTGGAAAAACCGAGGCGTTTCCTCCCGCCTTATCATGTGTAGTTATGTGTTCCTTCTTAGAAGTAACTAGTTATGTTATGAAATAGCCACATGAATAGAGCAAATGGGATTAGGAATATAGAATGAAATCACTAACAATTTTTTTGAAATTTTTCTATTATATTCCCTATTTCTATCAAATTCACATAGTAATGAAGCTAGACAAATAATTAAGAACGATTTATTAAACTACTGGAGAGTTGTTTCATATGATAATTAGATTAAATAAAACACATTATTATGAAGTGCCTAAAGAAAAAAGCAATTTAATACATATTAAACTAAAATTAAAAGTTAGTAGCATATTGTCCACGGCTTTTAATTACTACTTTACTGATTGACTGTATAAATTTTTGACATTTCGCAAGCGAGATAGATTTCCATTCTTCTAAGAATGGAACTCTATCTCGCTTGCGAATTTCGCAATTTGATTTCGCACCAGAGATGCTCTATTGTCTTTAGATCTGGCCTGTTAGCTGGCCAATCTAAGACAGAAACTGATTGCGATGTGAGAAATTCCTTAGCGGTGTGTGCAACATGCTTTGGATCATTGTCGTGCTGGAATGTCCAAATAACCAGAAGCACGTCTTCAGCATATGGTAACATTGTCCACTATATTTTTGTTTTGGAATTGATCCATGTTTCCTTCTATCAGGTTAAAAATGAAAAAAAAAGAAAAGCACCCCCAAATTTTCACATTTCTCCAACCATCTTTTAATGTCTTTTTTGTTTACTTAGGGTCAAAAGCTGTATTTGGAGGGCGTCGTATTGATCGTTTTAAATCAGAACGTACCCCGTATCTGTTAATAAGACCAGTTTTTTTATTTTATTTTTTAAACTTTGCCCCACACTAGGAATTTCTCCTGTATTGTGGATGCGTTTACAAACATTTAAACTCACATAAATAAACAGCCAGACCCGGAACATATACTTGTAGGTCATACAAATATTTATTCGGTGCGGGAATCGAACCCACGGCACGCAGCGCAGCAGTCAATCGCTTAACCACTGCGTCAACCGTGCCGTCAAACCAATTCATCTCGCGAAGTTTGATTATTACTTCCCTAGTAGATTTATCACAACTTTTATTTTTCCCCATTGTTTTCATATGAAGAAATCACCTTTAAGACTTTTACAGTACTAAATAGCGTTAAAATTATACGAATAGTGACCTAAAACCACAGAGCCACAAATTGTGCTCTATTTAGGTTTGAAAAAAAAAATACTAATCAGCGTTTTTAATTTTGTGACCAGCCAGTGTAGTAATAGGTACTAGGTTCAGATTTAATGTAAGTATAAAGTTTATCTATATATTTTTTACCCAATCATGTGTATCAACGTGTGTACCGCTAGTGTGGAAAAGTTATGCGATACCTAGAGAAATTTATACAAAAAAATACATGCACTTAGTTATACTTGTTAGTTTTGAAACATCTTCCCTTTAAATAAGCGTATTTAATTATATGATCACCACTCTATATTGGCTCTGGGATCATTTTTCTATGGGATATTGTTTATTCTTCAACTGGGAAGGCAGTTATTGAAAGTTTAAATGCTTTTGGTCTAGTATTTTTGGGTTGCAAGAACTGAACCTTTCCGCTAGGTTTAGTATATTTAGGCCCCCCCTGAAGTTTGGCATCTACTGAGATGTCCAGAAAAAAATTCGGGTCTATAGTTTCAAGCGTCTCTTTATCTAAAACGATGTTGGGTCCTATATTTCTAACACTGCCTTCAGTCCATACCAATGAGTTGCTTGGTAACTTCTTCTTCAAATCAATCTTCTCAGATCAACTCCAACTCTTGTTCAGGTCTTATAAGCAATCAAACATCATCTAATCTACAGTTGCACTCATGACTTCATCTTATTCAATCAATGATTTGATCTAAACGTTTTGCACGCATGTACAAATGGAGGACGTTGTTCTTTCACCGTTATCATTTTGTAGACAGCTACTGCTTAACTTGTATGGTCGTATGCGATAGATTAGTAATCACTTACCCTCATTTGTACCTGCGATACTTTGCTGGCCAATGTGCTGACTGACATAATATATACTAAAAAACAAAATATAGTAAGGGTGAACAATAACTCATGAATTTTAGCCTTTTCTTAAGTATATTTGTATCTTATACAGCGTAAATTTTTAACCAGTGCGCAAACTGTGTTACCATGAATACAGTATATTATTCTAGACCCCCTATCGTAGAAACTTTTCGCCGGTTATAAAAAAAAATCAGCCGTTTCATAGAAAAGCGCAATACCTACGCGGTCAAAATGTATGGAACAGCTTATTATTTTTCGTACAACCGACGAAAGTTTTCTATGCTAACTGGTTTAGAATGATATGCTGAATTCATGGTTACAGTTTGCGCACTGGTTAAAATTGTATCCTGTATAGAACATTGTATTTTTGTAACAAAAATTCCAGTGACTAAAATAAAGACGAATGACTCAAACCAAATGATTTTATTTCACATAAATCTAAGCACTTATAAAACGACAGAAACTAGTGCACGGATTCAATAGATCACTTCCTATGGAGAAGAGCCAGCAAGAAACTCAACGCTTACTCTTTAAAAATAAAATGGCTTTTACAATGTTTTCAAATTACTACATCGTAAAGAAATTACAAATAATTTACTACATCATATTGTAGTCAGCCTGAACCCCGAAGGGTTAGGCAGGTATGGTATCACCTGCATTTTTCAGTTATCTTTTTAAGTCCCATGTAATAGGGGTCAAGCCTAATGCTATCAATCGAACAACATACCCAGACTCCGCCGTGGACGGCTACTGAGGAATCCCTGACGGAAAAGCCAAATAACACTTTGCACGACCAGGGAATCGAACCCAGGACCTCATGCTCCGCAGTAGCGCTTGCGGCCACTAGTCCAACGCAGAAGTCTACGAATAACAATTACACACTATACAAATAACAATATTTTATTTAGTAATGCATTTTCCGACAAGTTAATTGGGGAACATGCTTGGAATTGTATTCAAACACGAAAATATACTCATTTTTATTAGTGAACATGCAAAATGAAATAATAAAAGACTTGTTGATGAACGTGACTTCACTTGAAACTTACCTTTACTATAATAGACACCTCATGGCAGCTGGTTACAGAACTTAACGATGATGGAAAGTTTGAAACTCACATCAAACGTGTCCTTATCCAAAAAGCATATTATAAGATAAAAGACTACGTTAAAGACAAGGAAGTTTGGCATTAATTCCTTCTGCACATGTGGCTTCCCTGGTACCTCATTAACAGCATAACTATGTGAAAATCTATTAACTGCTCCCAAATTACAATGTAAATTTTTATTCTTTTTACTTTTTACGATGTCTGACATATTCTCGTCATTATTTGACATTATACATAAATTTTAATTTCAACTATTTATTAGTGATTGTCATGGAAATCACTTGGTTCAAATAGGTTCATTTTATATAGGTAGATTATTATTTATATTGTGAATGAGAGAACGTTGTAGGCCTTACAAACTAGATTTGTAGACGATTTTCTATTCTGTTTTTTCATTCCTCGAAGTACTTGGTACTTATTGACTGGCCTGCACTGTCCTCCCATACCTATTATCACTGTAATTTTAAAACATTGTAAAAGCCAATTATTTTTCAAAGAGTAACCGTTGATTTTCTTGCCGGCTCTTCTCCATAGGAAGCGACAAATTGGAACCGTGTACCTAGCTCCTGACGTTTCATAAGTGCCCATGCAGGTTTATGTGAAATAAAATATTTTGATTTGATTTGAGCTGAAGTTAAAATAAATGGATCGGTTGTGATAATGATGATACATCATCTTAATCATCATTTCAGCCGAAAGACGTCCACTCCTGTACTTAGTACTCTCCCAACCGTCGCCACTTCGACCGATTATGTGCTTCTCGCAGCCAGCCTACTCCGTCCTTCACCAGGTCATCGGTACACGGTACAGAACCTTTCGGCCGCACTGGCCATCTGTTCTGCGAAAGCTCGCAGAACAGATGGCCAGGCATACAAGCGTATGCCCTATGAACTGCACTTAAGTTTGGCAATTCTTCGGGCTTTGTCGGGTACCTTGGTGCTCCTTATGATGATACATATAGTCATTCTATTTGGGATTGATTGCTGTAACTCATGAAATAATGGACGATATTTGTTAAATATAATAACAGATTAAATTTAAATCGTCGACATACAGACAGAACACCTCTTGAACTCGATTACATAAGAATATTTTGACATGTTATGTCCACATCTATCACGAAATTTCAATAGAACATAATAACTCTCATTTTCATTGCGTGTGTAACTCTTCAATCGATTGTCGAACAAATTACATCATAATTAGTGACACGCAAATGAAATGCGTGGAATATAATCGATGTCTTCTTAATTTTGTATAATATTTTTTACAGGCTTTCAGTATACCAAGCTTTCCATTAGAAAGCAACGGTGGCCTAGCGGTAACGATAGGGTCGATAGTTCATAGGTTTGAAGCACTGCTCTCAACATCGTGTGTAGGCATGTCCTACAACGAAAAATTTGCCCAGAATCCGATTTTGGGCACAGTTGATGGCAAAGAAAAGAAGAATAAACAGCCTGTAACATCCATTATATTCCACGCAAGTTGTTTGATGGCTAAAGGCTCGCCCCTTATTACATATGACTTAAACATAACTGGCGAAATATGAGTGTATGTACACATCTGCCCAGCCGTCCAGGAAAATAAGGCGTCATTTTATTTTATTTATGGAGTTAACGATACCACGGAAAAGAAAAATCAAGTGATACTATGGGGCATAAAGATATGGCTGCATTTCTTGCAAATTTTAATGAACGACCGATGCCCACGAGGTATGGGAACGCCCCTCCCATATCCAGCAGCCATAACCACACCGTTACAGAACATCTTATTGAAGTAAATCCAGGGTAAATTCAATTGAACGCACAATTTACTTTACGAATAACGCTATCTTAGCGCGTTCGTCGGAAGTGGGGCGCGATCGTATTAACAAGTTATATGAGATGAAAGAAACACGCAGTCTGTTTGATTATGACTAGGCACAGTGTAATAACTATAGTGGTTTATCGATTCGACATTTGACAGGCCCAGAAAAATGTCAAGATTTGTGACATAATTATTTCAATTCCCTTTTCTAGACAAAATTCGAAGTTATTAATTTAATTGTATAATTCTAGTGACTTTTTTTCCATTCTATGATTACTTGTTTTATAATGTCAGCACTATGTATCTTTCTTAATATAATTAATTTATCTCTCATTGCTTGTATGTTTGTTTGTTTGTATGTAAACGACTCCTTATAGCGCGATTTTGTCCCACTTTAAACGGTCAGATTTCATTGAAACTTTGTAAACTTATCGAGGACCGATGACAATTCAATAATTTTAAAAAAATGAGAAAAATGAAAAAAAAGGAAAAAAATAAAATACTTAAGTTTTTGTATTTAGCAGAACTAAAAAATAGGAAACAAATAATAGTTTAAAAAAACTAAAAAAACACGCTTTAAAAATCAAACTACAAAAAAGGAGAAAATAATTTAATTCAATTAAAAAGCGTGGGGTGCTTGAAATTAATTGATTATAAAAATAACTCAAAAGGCACCCCACGCTTTTTAATTGAATTAAATTATTTTTTCCTTTTTAGTTTGGTTTTTAAAGCGTGTTTTTTAGTTTTTTAAACTATTACTTATTTCATCTTATTACCTATGGTATGGTAATTTTATTCTAGGTGCATCGTTCACATCTTTTGGCACTTGAGTGGCATTAATTGGAAGGCGTTGTTTGTTAACATTGTAAACCTAAAAGGTGCCGTCAATCGGGCAGATCTGCCAGGTTCATGTGATCATTTTTAACCGACTTCAAAAAGGAGGAGGTTCTCAATTCGTCGGAACATTTTTTTATATATATTTTTTTATGTATGTTCCCCGGTTACTCGAAGATGGCTTGATTTTTTTTTGTTTGGAAGATCTTACTTCCCAGGTGGTCACATGATCATCAAGTCAGGGTCTGATGATGGGATTCTGCAGAAATAGAGAGACCTATTCAAATTTATAGGCACACTTGAAGCGATTTGCGTAGTTTTTGGAAGAGTACTTAATCGGAGTGGTCCCATTTCAATTTGGTGAAGATCTGATGAAGAACTTCGGAGATAGGCAAAGGAACTCCTCAATAAATTATAGTAAATGGACTGGAATTGCTGAAATGTCATGTCTGTCTATTATTTACACCAGTTCATAACATAACATCACGCCGGTAGGCTGTGAAGGGGTCAGCACATCTGACCCACAAAAAAGTGAAAAATAAACCTTATTCCAAAAAAAAAAAAACAACCGACTTCCAAAAAAACACTACAAAGTGAAAAATAACTTTAATTTCGGAAAGCGGCAAAAAATTAAAATACAGCTCCTAAGCTTCAGCTCCAGCTCCAACTTCCGAAATTAAAGTTATTTTTCACTTTGTAGTGTTTTTTTGGAAGTCGGTTGTTTTCTTATGTAAAATGACCACAATAGCAGACTTCCTCAAAAATGTCTTACTTAAAAATATGTTACACAATCCGTCTGAACGTCAAACTTCCGAGTCAACCTGCGTCACTGATTTGGCAATAATATTATTCTCGTAAGTGCACATCCTGAATATTTAATAAGACACTTTCTCACTTAGCATACGATTTTTTGTCCGTCTCCTTTGAAGGTCAGACTTCGATGTTTCATTCCTATTATATTCACTGTAGTTACATATCTGGGTCATCGGAAACCACATTGCCATAGTCCTTATTTTCTAAAATATTATATCTTAAATATATAAAAACAAAATATTTTGTTTCTTATAAACCAACATGGGCCAAGTTGGTCGTTTCTTATGGAGATAAAATAGAATGCAACAGAAGAGAACAGACAGCATAAAAAGCAGCTTATTTTAAAATACATACAAACTCTTGACACTAAAACAATAATATTGAATGATTAGGAGATAAACCAAGAAAATATATTAGTTTCTGTAATGGTACATCCTATAGTGTTTGAGTAAGAAAACATTGAAACATTATTCGACGGTCGTAATTTGTGTAGGATAACCATTAATTGAATCATCTTTTTCCTAGCCTTTCGATAGCAATCTGAATACAATCAACCCAGGATTTGGCTACGAGATTGGCATTTTCAGCAGCGTCTATCAGAATTAAGTGAGTTTGATGATAGAAAAAATTCACAAAGTAGAGGAAAAATAGATTTAGCAGAAAATATATGAGGCCACAAACAACGAGAAGAACGAATTCAATGAACATCTAAATCAAACATCAAAATAAACCAGTACCACGGATGAGGAATATTAACAGAGTGTCCACATAATGATACATACTGAATATTTGAATATTCTATGACACTTTCCCACTTAGCATACAATTTCAATGTCCCTCTGCGTTTAAGGTCAGACTTCAATGTTACATTCCTATACTGTACGTACAGCTAAACATTATATCTAAGTTATCGCGAACCATATTGAAACTAAATCTTTATCGTCTAAAATATTAGTATAATTGGCAATAAGTGAGAGAAAAACTGAACAAGGTGACGAATGTTGAATAAAATCTCAAAAAAAGCATAATATAGAGAACTTATCAAGCCTAATAAAACAGGTCAAAAGCATACATATAAAATAACCCAATATGTTAAGAAGGCGGAAGGTGAAAACAGGGTGTTGTGGCGCAGCCTGGAGAGGTCTATGTTTTGCAGTGGACAGTGATAGCCTGCGTTGATAGATTGATATTGTCACTATTAAGAAGTACAAAATATGGGACAGAGACCTGTTTCATCCAGTATTAGAAAAAATAGGACACAGACCATTCGTGCACGAATAACACACAGTGGTACATACGGCTACACATCAAGCTGTACATTTCCAGTATAAGCTGATCTCGCATTGTATAGGATTTGCGTACGGTGCGATTTCAGTGTAAACTGAAAATGCATAGCTTGATGTGAAGCCGTGCCAACAGTGGTAACAGTTAACGTAAAGAAAGAACATTAAAAGTAAGTATCTGAATCAACCAGCGTTACTGATGAGGCAATAACATAGGCAAACAGAGTACTTAACGAAATGGCACATCCTGCATGTTATAATATTTATGACACTTTCTCACTTCGCATACGATTTCGTGGTCGTTGTGCTTTGAAGGTCAGACTTCGATACTGGTTTCCTAACTTTATCTAAGTCATCACAAATCTGAGTATTGAATAAAAATGTGCCGAAATATGTGATAAAATATTTAAAAGAACAGAATTAGATTGAACTCAGAAAACCCTCAAATCAACCAAAAGAAGAGGAAGAAAAAGTTACGGTATCTTTACCGTAAACAACACACAAAACAAAAAACAAAACAGAAAACAAACAAAAAATAAAAAACAAAACAAAAACAAAAAACAAACAAAAAACAAACACAACACAAAACAATAAATAAAAGAAAATCTCTCATCTTCATCAAACATCGTCATTCATGAAAGAACTAAGCAACTACGGTAATTTACATAATGGTACATCAAACCTTAGAGAAACTGAAGCATTATAGACGATATAACAACATCACTCCTTGTTTACCCGAAGGGTTGGACAGAGATGTACCTATAATATACCCACGTTTTGTCATTTCGTATAAAATATTAGACGACAATCAGAATTACTTAATTAAATAAACCAATCCAAAGCATGAGATTAAAGATTGAGAACTAGATACACTATAGGAAGAACAAACAAGTCATGATAAACATCTAAATCAAATATCCGAATAAACCAGAGGCGTAACCGCGTCACGGATGAGGCAATATCATTAGCAAATAGAGTACTTCACGTAATATCACATCCTGAACACTTGACACTTTCTCGTTTTGCTTACGATGTGTAGCTTCACAACTTCATATGTGACGCTTGGCAGGTCACACTTTATGAATATGCTAATGACATGACTGTTACTATGTACCGATGGAGTGCTATAAATATTATATGTAATTTATTTTATAGTTATTAATTTATTTAGTTATTCGTCTGCATTAGTTTGTGAGTGAATTTAACGTCAATGATATCAAACTGTTCAAATATCTTAGGATATAATAATCTAATACCTTTAAACGAGCAATTCTTGTACATATCTATATATATTTATATACAATAATATAAATCTCGGAAACCAACGATTTTTATAAAATTTAGTATGCAGGGGCGGTCTCGGGGCGATAAATCGATCTAGCTAGGTTTCCTTTTTAGAAAACGTCAAACCATAAAAAAGGCGAGCAAAACTCGGTAATACCAGATATTACAATATGAAACAGAAATATAGACGCTTGGTGATGTTATTGGTGATGATCTTCAGAAAGATCAGGTGCAGAGTACTTGCAACAGGCGCGCGCGTATGACCATAGCACAGACAGCACAGCACATCAAGCTACCCTAATCTGTCAAATTTCTTTGATAGATTTTAATCTTTATTATATAAGTATAGAAGATTCATGTTCAATTGGGAAAATTTGACAGTTTGGGGTAACTTGATATGCTGGTGTCTGTACTTACCTACGTTGTTTAAAAGAATCGTAGCAGGTGGCGTTTTGTAGTTTATGTCTCGCCCTATGGGAAGAAAGCTTGAATTAATTTAAGTACCGATTTGTATTATAAAAATAACTAATTTCAATTGAGAGATGTCTTACTACTACTTGCGTTTGATTTCCATTTAATGTCTGATGAGTATTCATATACTCTTTCGAAACCATTTGAACTATATAAACATGTGAAATCCAATTTTAAATTTTATCATTATGAGCTTAGAGATTAAGACGTGAAACAAAATCATGCGCCGCAAATTAACAAGTCGACTCCGTAAAACAACCAAGATACTACTACATGAGTATGAATGAATGACGAACGCGAGTTAGTGCCAATTTGCAGTACATCGCAGTTTCTATGCGGATCTCATTGTGTATTTAATTAGACCATGTTGTGTAAGATGATGTGTGCGCAATGGATAGCGAAAGTTTGAAGTGTGACTTTAGGCACGTTTTTGGGACTGCTTCGAAATGGGGCCTCAAACGTTTGAAGACATCACCTGCGTAGCGTTATCCCAACTAAGATGACTTTAGAGTCATGTACTGAATTGAACTTAACTCCCCTGCGCTACAGTTATTAAAAAAAAATGCTGTTCCATACATTTTGACCGCGTAGGTATTGCACTTTTCTATGAAACAGCAGAATTTTTTTGATAACTGACGGTTATTTTTTACGCTTGTTGGTCTAAACCCCCTGCTACCCTGTATGCATCATAATAGTGAAGCACATGGCAATGGCCGACCAATAACTAAATTATAGTCAAGTAATAAAGCTGATTAGTACGCAAAACAAGAAAATGGCCAAGCCATTAGTTTCAATACACACAATCAGAAACAGAAAGCTGCTACATCTAATTGCTATATATACCATACATAACCATAAACTATCTTTTACTAAGGAAATCGAGAGTTTAACCCAAAAACACCAAATTCTTGACCTCGCCATCCTTTTTCAAATACAAAAGCGCGAGTCTATGACAAATACAAACCCACATGGGATGACATTAGAACCACATTCTTTAATTATACGCATATTTAGTACGTCATCAAAAGATATTTGTGTCAGACGCACCTACGACATCCTTTTTCGAAAAGAGAGAAAAAAAGAAATTTCACTTCACACGCGTTCCTGTGTCCGGTTTACATCCAACGCTTTTCCTTTAAAGCAAATTACAAATATAATTTTTCATCTCAAAAAATTCCAATCGAGCAATTCTGAACGTTATGCTGACTACGCTACGGGTGGTTGTAATCGAATTACGATTTTTATAGCGGTAAATTTAAATCTGTTCGATGGACATGACAAATACCTGTTTTCTGTATTATTTGATACACGATTTTGGACTTTACCGTATTGGCATAAGACCTTAAGTTTTTACTTGAAACGTGCATGCTCGTAAAGGTGTGTGAACTCTAGACGTGGTTTACACTAACAAAGTTAATGTGAATATCGAACGACTGAAGCTAAGCGACTTTGATTCTTATTTTGATAGTAATAAAGTAAGTGATTCATGTAAAATTAAGTAGCAAGTGCAAGGCGATATAAGTAAATAAATGTTGTAGAATAAAGAGGGGGAGGTTACATAAAATACATGAGATACAGAAAGCCGATGGGCCTCGGGCGACAGCAGCGAAAGCAACTTGTCGATGACTCGATGACTAATGTACGGAACTCTCATAGGTCACGAATGAGGTCGCAGACACCAAAAAATGCGTAACCCTAAAACACCTGGCCGATTTGTTGTGATTTTTTATAACCCCAATGATATTACAAACTTTGACGAAACTGGTTTCAAGTCTTAATTTAAAATATAAAAACCTAGAATAAAACTTGTGTACCTATATTGAAAATAGTAAATTCTTCAAAATAATTAAAAAAAAAAATAATTAAACGCAAGATTAGTATGTATTGCGATGAAATAATAATGGTAGTGCCAGAACAGGTGCACAAACTAAACCAAACGGTTCGATGATTTCAAAGCTTAGGACCGTTAACATTTACTAATAATATGTAATTGTTCTTATGTCCTTAAACAATTTTGAAATCCCAAGGTAATTTATAAAATAGTAACATAATATTATACATAGTAAAAACAAAAACGCAACAGTGAAATTTTTAAAACGTCATTAACGTCAAAAATAACCATAGTAAACAGTCATATTAATAGCTAATAAAATAATAAAAAGACGTGAAATCCATCCTCATTGTCATTTAAAATTTTAAAATATTACATCAGAAACTTTTACTCCAAGAGTCGGACATACAAGAAAAATAATACTTTCACTCTTTGACCAATTTAATTATGAAACTGACATAACGTCCTCCTTTTTTGCACACAAATGTAGCCTTTATTATTGTATTGACAAGAATATAAATCCCGTAAATATGGATGGTGTCTAAGATGTTTGAAATGAGTAAGAGTCGGTGAGACAATGAGAGGTCAAAGGCTTTACGTGTATCGCTAAGTATTGGCGGTTTATGTGTAATGTCATTTGAAAAGTAAAAGTTTGTGTTTACGTTTTATTTCACAGGATTGATCTGAACCGTTATAACTGTACATGTATTACAAAGTGGACAGATATTAAGAAATCTATAGGGTTAAAATGGCTAGTAACATTGCTAAAAATTGTGAACGGATAAGTATTTTTGATAGATTTATGATTTATGAATCACCAACGGTAATTTCACTTTAAGCAATCAATTTGCTGATTTAGAGCAGTGAGGGAACTGAATTCTAATACAAGTATTGAAGTATGTATAGACTGTATTTGAAGAACACATTGTATATGATCATTATACAAGAACAACAAAAGCAAACGATAAAGCCAATCACTAACCACTTCACCATTTGAACTGTCAATAAGAGCCTAATGTCTAGATTACTAAGATATGTCTTACAAAATAACAAATAATCGCTACTCCCATTTCATTGAAAACCTTGTGTAAGATGATGCAATCGTTATACCTAATACAAACAACAAAGTAGTATTTCCATTGATCTCTAGACCCAACCCACCATACAAAACGTACGTAATTTAACCAGCTACCGCCAAAAATTACGTATATTATGCAATTGCCGTAACAGAATTAGAGATTGTTCACGAAGATAGTTCGCAAATTATCCTCGGCGAATTTTCACCTATTGTCTGTGTGAGAAGTTGGCGTAACAACCAAAACAATGGCAAAGTTCACCGGAACAGAACATGGAAAGTCTATATAACCAACTGGGACTTGATATTGTTTTTAAAGTTACAATTGTAGCAACAAGGATAGTTGTGCCAGTGGAAACGGTAGCATGCGCTGATAATCAAAGTACCAAATTCAAAATGTGTCCAATGAAAAATTTGAGATGTGTGCTATTACTTATATTAATTGTTGAAGTGATACCCATAGAGATAGATCTGCAAGAAGGTGAAGAAATCGAAGGCAATCAAGTCAATGATAGTCAGTTGAATGAATGTATAAGTGTGAGAAGAAGTACTGATGTTGGAGTGTGTTTTGGCAAAGAGCTGTTAAATAAATTGAATAAGTATGACGAGGCTGATGCATTCAGTCTAGCTACTGGTGTTTCTTTCGTGAGAGATGAAAAGACTCCGAGGGATATCGGCGCTTTCCTTGATAAAGATCCCATGGATTTTCGGTATACCTACTTATTTTACCTACCTACCTACCTAGTTATTCATTAGTATAACTTAGAATCCAATCAGACCGCTAGATTTTTTCATCCACCATTAAAAATCAACTCAAAATACTATATAAAACTTCTGCCAACAAATAAAATGAAAATTAACTATTCCAAAGTTTTAGCGATCACTTTAATATCAAGCATTTTCTATGGCAAATACACTAGTCCTAGAAAACCCCATTCAAATGTAATCTAGACACTTATATTGTTTGTTTTTTAGTTTATCCCAATTTTTGTATATCATAGAAGAAATCCTGCACCGACCCCAAATAAGAATAACGATAGTCATAATGCCACTTCTTAAGAAAATGTGTTGTATTTTTGTGACACCACGTATTTTTCATTTGTGTACTTGGTTATCCTTTAATTGTTCTTCTATGTGTTGTGCGTTTTATTTGCGTGTAGACTAAATTAATAGTATAACTACCTATCTATCTATCAACCTCAACATTATTTCAATTTACAGTTCAATTCTTGAAGATGCGGGAAACTTGATTTCTAAAAGATCTCTTCATTGGGACCTCAGCACATTCTATCCTGGGTTGGTCATGAGGATTGGCCCAACGTTGGCCAATGGAGTACTTGAGTTTGTTATGGATCCGAGAATTAAGGACAGGTCTTCATACCAACAGCCTGCTGAAGTATCCACAGGTACGTTAGGTCATTCCTTTTTATTTCAGTAAGATTTACAAATAAACGATTTATTATCTTTGTTTTTTATACTGTGTGTACTTATGACATTGATCCATGTAAAAAACTGGTGTTCAAGTGAGTCTAGTTAGACTGGAAGTTGACTCGAAAATACTTGGGAAAAAGCTAGGCAGATTTATTGACTTTCCAAACTTGACAAACCTACTAGCAGAAATTAAATAAATAAGTTGAAAGCAAAAAAAAGTACAATTATAGCACAAAGGTTCATCCAATTCACCTACCTTAATATTTTGGCATTTGGGTATGTGATAGCTTTGTATAGCGCCATCTATCAGCTTACTTTGAAACGAGTTAACGCAACAGTATTCAAGGTTGACTTGACACTGAACTTGTATCAAGCGCTGTCTATCGACAGAACTGTTAACTTCTGTAAATTAAACGATAGTTCAGATTTGCGATTAATTCATTTTGTCTCCATGAATAGTATTTTTATCTGGGAGATATACGTTCAGTTTGTACCCAAAATAATTCAGTATTTAATATGGGCGTTTCTAAGATTAGTTCCTATTGTTTTTTTAAGAATTTGATACCAGGAGGTAGAAGAAATAGCAGTGGAAATTTAATAATTGGCAATAATGTCAAGTCAAAAGTGTTCTTTTTGGCAATTATTTAATAAGAATCTCAACTTTTTTTGCATTGCAGGTCGCCTCCTAACAAGAAATCTACTTGTCCCATTCCTTCTCGGCTTCAAATTCCAACTCTCAACTTTACTGCCTATATTACTGGGTCTACTTTTGATTGCCAGTAAAAAGGCCTTCCTTCTTGCAAAGTTAGCACTCCTAGCTGTCACAGTATTCAGTAGTGGATTTGGAGGAAGTGGATCAGGTTCACTTGGAGGTTTCGGAGGTCCTTCCCTCTCGTCTTACGCGTATGAGAACCCAGGACATTTTCACGAACATGATCATCATACAACCTCAGGTTAGTGTAATCTAATAATTGCCACTGACTAAGAAGAAATTGAATTTGCACGCAATAACTTTGGAACAGCTAGTAGTACCACGAAGAGTGCCAATTACATACACAAAATTAAAACAATCTGCACCGCTAACCAAAATTTACTTAACAGTTTATTCATCTGCACTGATCGAAATAACTAATAATTATTTAACTCAACACTAATTTTGTTGACATTTTACAATAAAAAATATAGCTCAAATAAAGATAATGAAAACTATGAATGATCTACAATTTTTTTTAATACTTACATAGACGAATAGTTAAAATAGCGACATCTAGTGTAAACTCTCGGAGACATTTACAACGAATCCGTTTTCGATAGGTACGCTCACCTCTTGCCGGTGCACTATCAAAAAGCCTTCTAATGATATCTTTGGATTTAACTATCCTGGACTTTAGATTCTCAGAATTAAAGTTGAAAATGCCTCCGATTGGATTGTGTAAGTATTTTGTGTTTTCGCTTTAGCAGGGTGAGCAGTTTTGTTAGTGCATGCCTAGGTGCTGAGTTTATTATAAGTACGATTCAGTATATTATCTATCTTCTATTTGTGTAGACTTTTCTATTAGATTTACTTTTACTTTTTTGACGGGTTAGAAGCAGTCCCTGTTAGTTTCATGTACTAAAATGATAAATTCTTTGATACCTATTTATGCCTGTGTACTGCTTAATTTTGTATGTTATAGTTTATTCTAATTGTGGATAGTTTTTACAATTTAGTTGTTTTCTTTAATTCTAATTAGCCTTGGTCTATTGGTTGATTTATCGACATCACATTTTCCATATCATCGTCCTCATTGTCATCTTTCTACCCTTGCCTTCTGTATTTCTCAGGGTTGGCATCTCACTTCCCATTTCTGCTATCATTATGACAATGAATCATTACTATTTAAACAATTCCTAAAACAAAACCTCAAATGACTCCATTTCTCGTGGCACATTCTTCTACTTCAGATTTTTTTATTCAACCATTTTCTTACAGGCTACTATCGTCGTCAACCCCACCCAGACTACTACTACAGGGAAAAGTCAGCCGAACCATCAACAGCATCACCTATCACTCCTGATGAACTCAGAAGTAGGCTAGAAAGACTGTTTGTTACTAAAAAAGACCCTGCCAATGAAAGAGAAGATGTTAGCGCAAGAAATAGGAATTTTGCCTGGACTCCTATTAATACTGGGTAGATATTTTTATCTGCGATGGCATGTAGCTATAATTAATTGAATTCGTAGGTTTAATATTTTAATGATTTGGGTCTCATCATCAATATTGAAACCCAAGAAAAACTTCAACACTACAGTTGTATCATTTAATTAGCCTACAATGTATTTTTTATGTGTAAGTCGTGATATTCTTGTAATGTAAGTTACCACAATTTTCTTTTTACTTAGTAGTTTGCATTTACTTGTACTAAAAGACAGCACTTAATTTATTTACTTCTAGTCATCACTTTTTATATTGGTGCTTGTAAAAGCTGTATTGATGTCACATTTCTATCATTCATATTTGATTTGAAAGATTTTCCATTTAGAGAAAAATTGTAATATTCAATCGTTTTATAACACTAGAGCACAAATTTAAACTGTATCATCTTTCAAGACAGTTAATCTACAAATTGTTTATATTTAGAGTAAGTAATAAATATTTGCAACTCCCAAATAAAAATATATTAAAAAGAATTCAATCAGTCTTTTAATAATTACTAATAACCATTATGTCAATTGATCAATTAGCGATATTTATACAGCTACTACATTAACGAGTAGCCAAGACATTAATATAAAACTCAATCAATTAACCAAAGAACAAAGCACATTAATACTTTCCTCATTAACAGCTGTTAAAACAAATTAGGTTAAAGAAAATAAGTTTTCTGCTGTCTCCGGTCCACACCTATCTTTAGAAACATCCTCTACACAATTACACGCTCTGAATGGTAAGAAAATGGCCTCACAAGTAGGAAGAGTTTCCGATTCAAACCCAAATGGAAATAAATGTAGACTATATGTTGTAGCTATATCCGTTACTATAATTGTTAGAGTATTGAAAGATATTAATTATGAGGTAGCACGTAATTTTCGTGTAAGGAAGTCGGTGGATTAAATGGTTAGTGATTGATGCTATGTAATAATGGATGGATAGGATGGTAGTGGAGTGTTAAATTGAACACGTTACTTGATGTTAAATACATCCTACCTTATAATAAATTTAATGCGAACGTTTAGTCTTCCGTGTTGTACAATGGACTCACAAATTAATTTGAAGAAAAAAGGACTTTTTAGCAAAGTTTTAAACCTAAGCGCTTGTTTACGAAAAGCAAGTAATAATACGAAATCAATTTTAATGTTATTGAATATATTGCATTATCCATCCCGGGTTCAGAGTTTGTCTCTAAGTTAATAGCAATTGTGACGGTTTCCTCTAACATGTTATTCAATCAATCACAACTGGTTTTTAATAGGTAGGTGTACTGCACTTAGAGCTCTGTCTTTTTTTTGGATATTACAGCGTTACATTATGTTTTTGGTAACAACGGGAGCAGTTACGGAAACTGCCCATCAAACCTCAAATGCGGTGTTAACTCCAGCTTAAGGAAGATACGCTAAAGTGAACCGCAAAATTCTAATTTTTAGCCGACTTCAAAAAGGAGGAGGTTATCAATTCGATATGTTTATATTTTATTTTATTTTTTTATGTATGTACGGGCATAAATCCGTCATAATAAAGACTGATTTGTTTTTTTTTTTGCTCTAAAAGGCTTTATTCCGAAATGGTCCCATTTAAATTTCATATAGATCTGATGATGAGTTTCGGAGACAGACAACGGAACTCTTCAAAACATGACAGCAAATGAACCGCGATTGCTGCTATCGCATAAATATGAATTGTTTTGACCACAATGATGATGCTTGATGATGATGATGCAACTATGTAGCTTCAACTTTCCAACTGGTCGACTTTTTGACAGTTCAAAAGTGCCTGTAAATGGTTTAATTGAAATAAATGCTTTGAGTTTGAGTTTGATGAAATTTCGAATCTGTGTGGGGTAGGTACTATAACTAAAAAGTGAAAAATAAAAACTTAAAAAAAAATCTTAAATACATATCCAAAGTCACCGACTTCCGAAATTAAAGTTATTTTGCACTTTGTAGTGTTTTTTTTCTGGAAGTCGCTTGTTTTATATTTTGGAAAAGTTTTTCTTGCATTTTATGCAATGTCAGTATCAGGTTTAATGTTGATTAAAATATGTTTCGCGACCGTAACAAATATGGCTTTACAGAATTATAATCATCTATAAAACCATCTAAATTCATTTAGTCCCATTGTACGACCGTTACATGAAATAGAAATTCGGTTGGATTTAATGAACTTAGAGTGTTTTTTTTTTTAATCATCATATGACTTCTCCCACTCTGGGAGGAGCAGGAGGACGTATCAGACTTTTACTGACTAAAACCCAACCGTTTTCCCTCAGTTGCCTGTGTGTCAGGGGCCACCGTATCTCTTTCGAACAACTCACACATCTGGCAGGCATTGGCCCTTGCGGACCGCACCAGTCGGTGCTGACATCTCTTTGAGGCACGCGGAGAACACAACGCGCCGTCAACCCGGCGTTGGTCCTTACCGGACAGCGAGCTACCCACCCACCGTCTTCAATCCTGCGCCTATGGTGACTGGGATTCAGCCTGGGATTTCCGACGCGCAGGGCGTCTCTTGCGGCGACTAGGGCCGTGAGACCGCATACATTTCTTCTCCCTCACGTGCGCCGCCTCCCTCTTCGTGACCATTACTGCTTAGCAGAAGGAGGTGACGGCTATCCATGCACTCTCGCTCCGTACCATGGCAATAACCAGGGCCGAACGCGAGAGATCGCCGCCGCCGATCGCCTCCACAAGGACACGGCAGTGGCCCACCCAAGCTTGGCACACCTCCACCATATGCTCCACCGTGTCCTAGGGGCGATCTATGCAGTGGAAACACCCGGGCGTTTCCTCCTGCCTTATACGAAACAGGAATCTTCCGAAACAACCGTGTCCGGTGTCTGCGTCAGGCGGAAGGTGAGGACGCCGCGCCGTGGTGCCTCTCAATCCACTCGTCAAAGAGGTGACTTACCGTCGCAATCATGGCTTGCCCAACTAAAAAGGTTCATTTGATTATTACTCATAGTAATATTTTGTTCAACATACAGCCCTGACACTGAAAAGAAAATAGCAAAAACGTATGAAAATTCTAATTTCGAGGCCTAACCAGACCCTTTTCCTCCTTAAGAACCAATACAATACATTACCGCCAAACAATCAAGCCTGCAATAATATAACTCTGATGAGCTCACTAATTTATAAACCACCTCTACTTGTGCTGCTTTCTTAGTTTTTTATCTGAATGCCGGTGAGCCATGCATTTGAATCGCGTGCGATGCATTTTGCGTGTACATTCAAAGCTTTCTCGGTTTTCTTTGATAGAATTCTTGGGTTATATCTGGCATTAGACTAGGTTTTGCTGATGTATTTGCTTGGTGTGTAGGGTAAAAGAAAATTTTCGTTGCTTCTTGTGTATTTTATAACTTCTTGAACAGTCGATTGGTCTTCTGATAACATTTATTTTTTCGGCTATTAACATAAGAGGCTGAAATGGGACTAGGATAGTCACACAGTGGATGCCTGAAGACGGGCGTCGTCACCGAGGCAGGTGGGGGAGGCATATGGGACGCTGGTTGCGATTTGTACTCGTTCTTGACCGATCGGCTTGAGAAAGCAAAATACAAAGAAAATTGGAAAAGTATGGGAAGACGTTTGCCTAGCAGTGGGATACCACCAACATCACCATCATTCTAGCCGAAAGACGTCTACTGCTGGAAATTTAGGCAAGGCTTATGCTGGGATACCATAGGTTAATATAAAAAAAAACTATTAAATAAATGTTTTCTTAGAACTTATTTGGAAGTTTACGGAGTTATTTCATATGGATTTTATAATACTATGCTTCTTCCTCGACTATTGAAGCATTGATTTTTCAGTTTTAGTGATCAGCACCCTAACTGCGTGGTGCCAGACATAAAAGAATACCATAATCCCATTTCTTCCCGTGGGTGTCGTAGAAGGCGACTAAGGGACTTACCAGAGTATGGGCAGCAGCGTTCTCTATGCATTTTACCACCATACTGCGATCGTTAACCCGCCTGCGAGGTGTGGCAATTATGGCAAAACCCCCCTTTTGGCGGAGGCATATATCCAGCAGTGGACGTCTTTCGGCTGACATAATGATGATGACCCTAACTGCGTAACACACTGTTAACCAGAATATTTGGAAGCATACTGCTAATCCTTTCCATCTTATGTCCAAAAAATGTGTATGCTTATAAACGTAAATAAAGCACTGAATATTATGTAACTGTCAAAATAAGAAAGCCACTCCTACTGTTAGTAATGTTATGCCCCCCTCTGGTCAGAATCAACTGAAATTGTGGCTTTTTTTTAGAACCTGGTGCATTACAAACATTGTAACAATTTTTTCTACTTTGTGGTCCGTTGTCAGCCAACGAAGACGTATGTCTTGCTCTACTCGTATGAGTAGTCTAAATTATGTATAGAAGAGACAACAACAATACAGATTTGCATGATTTATTATGAAAAATTTGGTTTCCTAATATAGCAAGAAGCTAACAATATCCAACTTTTCCAATGCTGAAAGTCTGCAACACACAGACACACTTTATCTCCACATCCATATTATGAGCAGACGGTTACATAGCGGTCCAGTCTTGCTCCAACTGTCTCTAGGATTGAATATAATTGATTATCAGCTGCTTCCGTTATACTGACACACAGTTTTTACCACTAACATCGTTAATTAAGAAGCTGTTAATGAGCTAGTTAGTGCTAGATAACAAGAAGCACTAGATATTTATTTAGATTTTGAGCTTTTTCAGCAGTCAGAGTTTTAAAGAATAGTCTTGCTATTTTTCTTCGGGTCTAAAGATCATTTGCTTAGACCTATGCCAAGTCTTGTTTGACATAACTAGCGTACAATATTGCTACATACTGTTGGAAAACAGGCCTCTCTGTGAGAGCAAGTGAGCCATAAACCACCACGATGGGCCTTATTTCTTACTTAAGGTCTTTTTTCTTACCTAAGATTTTATTTGTGAGTCTTATAGTTACTGGACCCTAATTGCGTAACACGCGATTAATCATAATCGCTTTCATTTTGACAGTTCAACAATATTCATTGCGTTATTTACGTTATTGAGCAGACACATTTTTCGAACATATGAAGCAATGGTTTAGCCATCTGTTTCAAAACGAAACAGATTACGATTAATCGTGAGTTACGCAATTAGGGTGCTGGTTTCTGCTTTTACATCAATATGTTGACATAGTTTAAAAACATGGTCATTGATTTATTTAATATTTGTAATCATTATGAGCTCCATATAAATTGTAGTTTATCAGCTCAAACCTACATTAAAAATATTCACCACTCAATTTACTCACGTTGTCGAAGCACTGCGGTTAAAATTCTATGTCTGCAAATCTCAAACATTTGGCTTAATCAGTGGGCAGGCATTCCTAATAGGTGTGATTCGTCATCTCTCGCAGTACTCACTGGCATCATCATTTTAATAACATGTAGTTTACTTTATCTTGATAAATTCATATCTTGCATGGTGTCTCGTGTAACTAAACGATGTATTTAAGTTTATCTTTATACCCATATGATTAATATTCAACAAATAAGTTACCTTTATAAATGATATTATATGAATTCTAAGTAATAGCAGTTGCATGGCCGAAGACAATTATACAGCATTTTCTTTTTGCGAATACCTGAATAATCATTTATAGTAATTGTAATAAATATTATTGCATTAGGTACTTCTATTCGGTATGAAGTGTTTCTAAAATAATTTAAAAAAAAAACATATATTTAAACCGTAAGATAACAAGAATTGGGAAACTCAATCTTTGGGTGTCAACCCAAAGATTGAGTTTCCCAATTCTCATGCAGATGGATCAATATGACGTAAAATTTAAATAAAATACTTTTATTACCATTTACCTAAACTCTGCGATGACCACATGGCGGACTCACAATCGTAGTTTTTCATCATCAACGAAGGAAATACTTTACACACATCTATAAAATTAGACTATATAAATGCGATCTTAATCGCCTTCCTGGCTTCCTCCAGTTTTGCCTTCTCGACTTCCCTCATTTTTTTATTCTCTTCGTACAGGTTATAAATCTTGAATTATTATTTACGCGTGACTAGGAAAATCTCATGCAAATCAATATTAAACATAATTCTTTAATGGAAGACAAGGAAAATCCGATCCAGTTGTAAATGGAAATACCAATTACAATGTTGCTGTGGTCAGTATTTATGAAAACGAACGATCTGTAGTTAGCGACAATGTTCATGCAAATGACAGCAGCCAGTCGACCATAACAGTAGAAAATAATAAATTGCTATATTGATCGTCCCACCTGTAATTACATGACACGACAATTGTGGATAATTTTGGATACACGACGTGTTCGTTGACTTTTTAATGCTTTTCAATATCTGTTATTTCTTTTGTATCTATAACAATATTTTAATTATCTTACTTACTAACTCCATGGACATAGCACAGAAATCCCGAAGTCTTGAAGTCTCGCGTCAAAATATTATCACACCCGTGTCAAATAAGATGGAGCATCGATATCCCTGTAAGCGAAGCCCTGTGCGTTATATAATAATTGAATCATCAAATCCTAGATCGATTACTTCATTGATTTTGTTAAATCATACTTACTTAAGTATTTGATGAGTTAATTCAGTGTAGTCGTCCTCGTCTAGACATAATTTTTTCATCGTTTCCAGCGCCCAGAGAATTTTCTTCAGCATGTAGTAGTTCCATGTCACGCAACGATATCTTCATTCCGTTGTTCAGATTATTGGAAATCATTTTCTCGGTAAATTCATTAAATAAGCTCGGTACTTAGTTTTTGTGTCTGTTGCTACGCTACGAGAATTTCTTTATATGGTTATGTATAGCTTGAGTGTCTTCGCTCTTTTGGTTTTGCGACATACTATGTGTGGATTGTTCAAGTTATGAGATATTATTCATTACATTATAATTAATTACATCATCTTCAGGGTGAAATAACATACAGCTGTGGCAAATTTCAAAATGAATTTATTTAACCTGTCGGCCCAATCAATCTAAAAATAAAACAAACCTTCAGTTTCCATAATTTTCTTTGAGTCGTCATTCGTTGGTTTCTTTTAAGAATATTTTTCATCATCATAACAAACTTAAAATTAAATAAATTATTAATCTAATAATATCAGGGTTAATACAGTACGCAATTATTATTTCTGTTTTATAAATAAATAAATAAAAGGTACTCGCGTAACCACCTTGCCGATGATCGACACCAAGATGTTATTATAAAAAGAATAGCCAATAAATAAATAAATTAACTACTTAGTCTAAACAGCACCGTATAAATAAAATAATATAAATAACTTATTCCTTTAACTTATCCGCTATTTTTACAAAATTGGACAAACGTAGAAAACAGAAATGCACAGTACCCGTCGACTAGCCTAAAAAGTCTTATTTTAATTATGATTATAATAATTATTTGTATAATTATATACTTATTACCATTATTATTTATTATTTGGTGCGTCCGATTAAACAACCCTATCTAACTAATGTACTGAACATACATACACACATACAAAAATCGCGTACGCAATCTTATTTACATAATAAGTTACAACTTTTATATCATCATTATTATGCATCGAATAAATAATAATAAACATAAGACTAAACTAGCAAATAAATTACTAATTAAATTAACTACCTAGTGTCGTTTGAATAAGCATAATAAATAAATATTTTTTGGTTAAACATTATTCCTTTGCAAAAGGACCAAAACGATGTTTGGGCTAATATAGTGCAAATAAATAATGCCGTGTCGTTGTGAATTTTGTAAAATATGGAGTCGTAAGCCTGTTGTATTTTCTAAAACCTACTGCTTCTTGGCATAGGCTTTGTAGGCCCTGTCCTGTGCAGCGGCTTCGTCTTCCACACTCCTCCTGTAGTGACCTCCAGGTCCTGTAGTATCGAAGTCGCTGCCGTAGTGAGCTGACGAGTACGTATGACTCTGAGACACCTGAGGATGCTTCACAATCTCATACGTTGTCTTCTCATGAGACTCTCCACCAGAAACCAACTTCTTTAATCCGATGATCGCCGACAACAGCAGAGCTATCTTACCGATAAGTAGAGCCTTCCCAGCAATCAGTGCTATCGCTTGGAATGCCATCATCAGGAACCCACCTTTGATTGCAACACCGGCGAGTATAGGGCCCATCATCTTCTTCAGTTTACTCCTAGCTTCGTTTAGTGACCTTCCAACATCCTCACCGACATCCATTGGAGATATAAAGACTCGATGTGTTTGCATCAACTTTGTAGTTGCAAGCTGCAAGTATTTGTCGATTTTATCCGATGGTAGTGATTCAAGGTCTTCATCTTCAGGGAGAGCATTCGGGGACGCTCTACCGGCTTCAGCTCGCTTCACTAACGCGATTCCATCGAGGATTGGCAGTGTGTCCATACGCGCTGCCCTATCCGCCAACTTCGTCGCCTGGATCTTCAAACACTTAACTATCTCCTGTGACTTCTCACAGTTGTCGTACACCTTGCCCAATAGCCTCAGGCTGGCTCCGAAGGTGTCAGCCGAAGCCGAGAGCACACAAAAACACAAAAGGACAATACCGCGGCACTGCATCTTGTTGGAAAACCGCGGGTGTCCCCTCAATGTGGACCGATGTCCGGCTGATGCGGTTGCGTCTATTGAAATGTGCACTGTGTAAATGTGCACTGGCATTTATCTATTTTCACCGGGAACTACATTTATCTATAAATCTTTTAGAGCGTGCAATCGTTGCATCGTATGGCCGTGCACTGAGGCGTGCATGTGCACGTCGGGAGCACGCTTGTATGGGTCTGGTCTTGTGTGTGTGGGTGACCAGTCATCGCTCTCATGCTGACAAAGCGGATTGTCAAAGTCAAGGTCACTGTCAAGTTTTAGGATTTGTAGAAAAATCTATTTTTTTGGGTATTTAACAGAACGAGTGAATTCAATACATCTAACAATCTTTATGCCTGGAAGCTTTTATTTAGATTGTAAGTACTGTTTACGTTTTTTTTAATTATTATTTATTTCTACTTGAGTACCTATAGTTTTCAATGTTGTGATGGTATATTGGCGGGTGCTAGCTGACATATGGCAAATTTAATGTATTTTTGTGTTTCGTAATGTTAATTACCTACTATTGAATAGAATCAAGTTCTTCTAACTTTTTTTTTTTTTTTTTTTTCAGGGTGGGAAATCATCAAATGACTTCTCCCGCTCTGGGTGGAGCAGGAGGGCGTGTCAGACTTTTACTGACTAAAACCCACCCGTGATCCCTCAGTTGCCTGTGTGCCAGGGGCGACGGTATCTCTTTCGAACAACCCGCACCCCTGGCAGGCATCGGCCCTTGCGGACCCCACCAGTCCGGCGCACCAGGACACATGGCACGCCGTGACCACCCCAGGAACCAAGTAGCACAAGGGTCCCAGACTACCCTGGCACCCTTGGCTCCCTTGGCCCCCTGCGACGGGTCAGCGCAGTGGTCCCGCCGCCTACCACTTCTCGGCCGCAGGGGATAGGGAGAGCGGCCAACGCTATACCGACACTCCTCTTCCCCTGCGGCCCCACCGCGTCCGCCATCAAACGGTGGCGGCCCCGTCCAGGCCACGGAAGGGAAGAGCGCTACTCAAAAGTACCGGCACTCCTCCTCCGCCGCAGCCTGTAACCCTCAGCCGCGATGCCTCCCATTCGACATCGCGGCCCGCCTCAGTTGCGGTGCACCTCACCGCAACCTACTTTTTGGCCGCTACGTCGTCGGCTTGGAGACCAAAGCCCTGACGAGCGGCCCCACCTTTGGGTTCCTCTTCGCTTCACCGTGGGAGCGGACCACGGCTACTGAGCCCCCCCGCAACGACAATGCGGGAACCCACTGGGGGGGAAGTTCTTCTAACTTAACAGACAGCTGTGCCGCTGGGGAGTTTGTTGCGCTACTTCTTCTTCCCAGCTAAAGCACTAGGAAGTGGTGAAGGGCGGGCGTTTTGGGGGGACTGTCTTATGTAATTTTGACGTTCAAAAAGACTCTCAGCCTAGTTTGAATAAATGACTTTTAATTTTGATTTTAACAGTCTATCTAGCTAGTGATGGCAACCTCATCGGAGCATGTATGGATCACGAGTTAGTTTTTGTTTAGTCTATAAATAGCAAGATTATAATGATTAGCTTCTGCTGATAATTAAGTGAAGATGTCAAAATGATCTCTCCTTTCCAAAGTAGTCAAGTTAAAAATGCTAGATTTTTTACTTGACTACTTTTGAAAAGATATATAATGTCGACAACTTCGCCAAATCCTAAGCAATAGCTTAGATATCTGTTGTATGTAAGCTAACAATTTTATTGTAGCTACAACTGGATAAACAACTTGTGTTACGAAGCATGGATTGGTTAAATAAACCGTTTATTATATGACTTATTTTTTTTAAATATATTTTAGTGATATTACAGCCACACTAGTATTTCAATTTTGCCTTTAACGTCTACAGTATCTATCTTTAGCGGTGACTAATAATCGTAAATTATTAACAGAGACTTCACTTTGTAGTATTTATCCCATCCTATGATTTCTGCCTAACTCATTGGAGAGAAAAGGTATAGTGTGATATCGTGTAAATGTTAACTTTCTGGTATTTTATGACATCAACGAAAACGTCACTACATCTACAACATGAACGGGAGGCAATTTAATTCGATCTCAATTACGCTGCGATCGACTCAGTTCGAGCACAACCTACATCTGTGGAGCATTTGAAGAATCATCCATATCCTGTCGTTTACTCGGTACACTTTCCATATGACTTGGAGCGATAAACAGTTGAGTCAATGTTGATTTGCGTTTTCGGAAGCAGACGGTTACAGGCTAGTATGATGGCTGCAAGTAACGAATGTTTCAAACCTCATGCAATTATGGATTTAGTAACAACTACAGGCGAATCTGCATGAAGGTCGATCAGTCAGGTTAACCTACGGTTGCCGCGGTTGGTCCGTAGATGGGTGACCATTTTTACATACCAGGACACCCTGTGCTTCAGAAAACACGTTAAGCCGTTGGTCCTGGCAATTTGTAAATCTTTGACAGACGTTACGGGTCGTCAGAGCCCCGTAAGTCTGAACACCATTCTTACAAAGGGTATTTCCTAGGAACTGAGTCTTGAAGGCAATAGGCAGTCGCTTCATGTAAAATACTGGTCATCAGCTGCATCCGGTCAGACTGGAAGCCGACTCCAACATAGTTTAGAAAAAGTTGAATGAAATTTGAGCTAGTACTTTTCAAAAAAAAAATCTACTACGAAATAAGAGATGACAAAGAGATTACTGCACGAGGATAGCCAGCAGACGCTCTCCTGTCTGCTCATTAACTGTGATCACCATGAGCCAAGCATGGTGATTGAAGCTTCTCATTGTTGCATAGTGAAAGCACCCTTCATATTTAGCAAAGAATTTCGTAGATTGAAATCATAATGAAATGTTTGTTTGTGTAAGTATATTTTTTCCTACACTATTTCACCTCAGAATTCTAAAACTAGATGGTGGGATTCCTTAGAAGAAGATATACAGAAATAAACTCAGAGGTTTCTTAAAATCTGGACAAAATATCTAATATTAGGATTTTATGTGAGTCTAATAATGCAGCGCCATGTTTGGAAGGGTCTTTTGCAGAAAGAACTATTGCAGCTTTGAGCACATGGCATGTATGTATCAGCCATCGAGTAGCTCAACCCTATTTTAATCTGCAGGACGCAAATGCGTAGGACATACAAAAATACTTAAAACTACCAGACAGTTAAAAAGTCACAGTGTATTCAATCTAGCCTGCATGGTACTCACATTTACAGTCAGTTTTCTCTTTCTTTGAATAACAACAAAAATGATACACTGCCCTAATGCGGAATATACGCAACATAATTTCAACATAAAATCAATACAAAATGATATCTACGAGATCGTGATGAAGCATCTAAACAGAACTTGACATCTTTTCATACTCTAAATGACGATTAAACTAATAAATTATCTCGTTGTCAATACCTAATAGGTATTCATGTTAATCCGCTAAATTATTAGAAAACCAACATGTCTCCACGTGATTTATCTTTAGTAATTGGTAGCAACAACCTATCGCTCGGCATTAAAGTAATTATCGAATAAATTACATAATGTTATGCACGCAAACACGAATGTTTGTTGTAATCTGTCTTCTAGGACAGTTTCGCTTTTTCGGGGTCGACAGAAGCGTAAGTATAATTCAAAACATCAAAACCTATGCTTCAAATAACATTTTGTCTGTAATATTAGTTCTTTAAAAGACTTGGCAAGCGGTTTTGTTTTGCCCAGTAACTGAGTTGTCGAGGTGACTGCTAGTCAGTCAGTCCATGTGAAATACTGGTGCATACGGCTAGACTGGAAGCTGACCCCAAAATAGTTAAGAAAAGCCTAGGCAGATGATGATTTCATTAAACTATCGGTGTCAGGCAGATAAGAGTGAGATTTGTGTATTACCCATATTTGCAAAATAAAATTCTATTCTATTCCATTCAAGCAGGTACTAACAGAGGGGCAAATCTTTAAGCGATAATCATACCTGTGTCCTAGGGGATAGGCAGAAAAGCATACCAAAACCAGTCACCAAAAGCGATAAGCAACGACAGGGGATTACCTATAAGTTTCTGATGTTGCAGTGTTTCAGCTGAATCAAAATGAAAATCAAAAATGGATTACGGACCACTTCCTCTCACCAAGAGAAGGCCTGTGTTCCAATTATGGGCTGAATATGATGACATAATAATGTAGAAATTTGACCCTTTACCCAAATATTGGTTGGGAAATTTTCCGCATAAAAAAAAAAAATTTTTCTTCAACATTATTTTTCCCCTTTCATTCAACATGAAACTTATTTATGAACGTGAAAATCGTGAAAATGTAAAATGGAAACAGCGGCATCTAGTCATGAATCACTGAATTGCTACGTCTAGTGGAAGGTTCTCACGAAGTTGCGATGTAACCGTTCAAATGTTAAAATTTACCTTTCTGAACATTTTATTATTATGTACCTATCTCTTTATCGTCCTAGTTATGATTAAACTACACATAATATTATGTTAAGTCACGTGTGTCAAGTATTACCAAACGATTATCCTAAATTGTTTTCTTTTTTCAACAATCATGTTTTTATTTTTATAGACAACATTAGGTATTTTACACACTGTTACAATAAAGTGTATTTATCTGTGCTGGTAACATTTATGTACAAAGACTACCTAGATTTTTTTTTAGGAATAGATAAATAAAAGATTAATCTATTATAAAATTAATTCATCTGGCAACAATTTCGTTCAAGAAGGATCAATTTTACACGCTTTATTATTAGCTTCACTTGTATGTTTGTATGTAACCGACTCCTTTGAGCGCGATTTTGACCCACTTTAAACGGTCAGATTTCATTGAAACTTTATAAACTTGTCGAGGATCGATGATAAACAAAAATTTAAAAAAAAATTGAGAAAAAAAAAACACGTTTTTGTAGTTAACAGAACTAAAAAATAGAAAATAAATAATAGTTTAAAAAACTAAAAAACACGCTTTAAAACCAAACTAAAAAAGGAGAAAATAATTTAATTCAATTAAAAAGCGTGGGGTGCTTGACATTAATTGATTAAAAAAATACCTCAAAAAGCACCCCACGCTTTTTAATTGAATTAAATTATTTTCTCCTTTTTTAGTTTGGTTGTGTTTTTTAGTTTTTTAAACTATTTTAATAGCGACGTCAAAAAGATTTCGTGAATGCATTTTTTTATGTTACCCTCATTTACCGGATTGTTAGAGATTCAGTTTTCTTCAAGGATTCTTCCAAGTAGTTGAACTTTGCCTTGTTGTTTTGTTTGAGTTAAGTAAAAGTGTGATTGTACTCTAGTTGTAGTGAAATAAACTAATTATCCATAATACGTAGACATAATTTAACCAGTGATCTAAAACCTAATATACGATCGAATGATGGTTTTTGGTAAAGGATTGTGTCAGTGAATTAAGTCATATCGCGTAAGTTTACTTGGCATTTTATGAACTTATACTAGATACCTACTAATCGCCTTTCGTTATTTTTTTTCAACCGTTATTTTCTATACTATAATTTAATAAAGCCAAGGAGATTGTTTGTTTGTTAGAATGTGCTAATCCTGAGGCAATATTTTTGATTAGGAAGACCCAAGGTAGCCGAGCAAAAACAGAGCAGCGCGGGCGGGCCATCGGGTCGGGGAGAAATCTCATGCAGTCAGCTATTGAGGTCTTTATTGTTAAATTTAAGAAGATGCCTTCAACTGCATGAGATTGCTTATACAGGTTGAAATTGAAAACATGCGACAAACCGAAATGGGAGATTGTACTCATCATTATGAACAACTTTTACTAAGGGACCAAAGATGCAAGCGCAAAAAAAAAAAACAGCTGTTCCCTACATTTTGACAAGTTATGCGAACATAAATGTAGGGAACAGCTGTTTTTTTTCGCGATTGCATCTTTGGTCCCTTAGTAAAAGTTGTTCATAATGATGAGTACAATCTCCCATTTCAGTTTGTCGCATGTTTTCAATTTCAACCTGTAGTATTCAGTCTAATAGTCATCCTTTTAAAACAAGTTTCCTCTTTCAATTTTTCTTAAAAAGTTCACTTTTTAGGCAGTCGAGTTTTTTGACTTTGTAAATTATTCTTTTAATTTTATTGTGGGTTGTAAGACTTCCATACGAACGAAGTCGCAGGCAGGAGCTAGGTGCATCTTTATTATCCTCATCACCATCCTAGCTTTTTCCAACTATGTTGGGGTCAGCTTCTAGTCTAACCGGATCCAGCTGAATACCAGTATTTTACATGGGGCGACTTTGTTTCTGACCTCCTGAACCCAATTACCTATTGGGTCATACGATACCCCGTAATACTACTGGTTGTTAAACTTTCGGGCTTCGGAAGACCCATAACGACTGTCAAAGCTCCACGAATGACAGCCGGGATCAACCACTTAACGGACTTTCCGAGGCACGGAGGGGTCTTGGTATGTAAAGATGGTCACCTATCCACGGACGA
Organism: Antitype chi; assembly: GCA_947359405.1. NCBI lineage: Eukaryota > Metazoa > Arthropoda > Insecta > Lepidoptera > Noctuidae > Antitype > Antitype chi. Next base: position 16,550,437 of record OX375830.1, read on the forward strand.
ACCGCGGCTAGCGTAGCGTAACCTGCTCGATCGACCCGTACGGCTGTTATTACTTAGCCACAAGACCCTAATCCATAATATCCTATGCCACATAAACCCTCATAGTACATTCAGTGCGTGTAATTGGGAGTGGTGCTAAAACTGACGTGTGATGTACGTGACGGATCTTATATAGCTGCAGGCACAGTTAATAGTAATGTACAGGTACAGGCAGTGTTGACTCGCGGGCAAGAGGTTTATATTTAATCACTGACTGACAGACATAGCATGATAAAATATAATAATAAACATTTATTTTCTCTTCCACAAAGGCACCTTAAATATATGAAGATTACAATATCTGAATCAAACCTTTGTGGGAGACTGGTATCTGCACTAGGAAAACCTGTCACACAGATTACCAGGCCCCCCCAAAAACAATGTATGAGTATAACTTAAATCTTAAAGATAGTAACAATAATTTTTAACCTTTGGTCGGAAACATTTGCGAAACTAAAATAAAGAACCAAAAAAGATACAAAAAAAAAAAATGGTATTAGTGTGTTTGTGTGGTACTATGTGGTGTGGTCTAGTATAGTGTAATGTAGTGTAGCGTGGTGTGGTGTGTCGTGGTGTGGTGTGGAGGTGTGGTGCAGTGTAGTGTGGTGCGGTTTGGTGTTGTGGGTTGCAATGTGATGTTGTGATGGACAGGCTAAAAACACATTTATCTTAAAAATATGAAAATGAAATCATAATTTAAGTAACCTATTTGAATAACTTTAAACTGTATTATGTTTATAACGTGCATGTAATCATGCACGAAAGAAGAAGAAGAAATAATTTTCTTGCATGCATCGTTGACATGTTGTCATGTCGTGTTTGGATGTGTAGTAAAACATGTTTTTTGCATTCAAGTCTTCAGATATTTTTTTTTCTAAAAAAGCTTTAGCTCCAAATATTTGTGAAGAGAAAAAAATTCTACTGCATATACATACCAACATGCTGTTGTCACTCAGTTAATAGTTATGAGGTATTGAACGTCATAAGAGTTAATCTCAATGATAATAATATATGAATAGTGTATCCATTAGTTATGCCTAATTTAAATGATTATATTATTTATTTATTTTAATGTTTTAGATTTTTAATTTATAGGCACGTGGGTATCTGTATCAGAATCACTCATCTTAAAGTGGGTAATCGCGGGAGGTATTCTAGAAATAAGTAGACAGGTCTTCGATCAGCAGCCTTATAATCAGGGTTCTCAATTTAAATCACAAAATTATCACAATTACACTTGGATGAAAATAGAATCAGGACGTAAGCGATCCGTCGTGACCGTCTAGATCACGCCACCAATTTTCTTCAAACTGCCCGTGTCAGTCAGATGGCTGCTTGACGTTCATGACGTTCCGCTAGAGTGACACCACCGTTGTCACTCTCGTCCGCACAATGTTCATTCATTTACGGCCAGTTTCAAAATAAGGTCTTCGATTTATCCAACTAGATGACGCTAGGGACGCGCCTTCAAATTTTATTTGTTTTTAGGGTCACTTACCAGAAGGATAACCAACGAGACTCTATTACTAAGCCTTCGCTCTACTCTACTAACTCATTTCTATGGGTCAATTACTACGATATTCAAAATACGATATTTGTGAGCCTGGCTCCATACCCTCTCACTATACTCAGGCTTAGAAAAAGAAAAAGAAAATTGTTTCTTTTCACTCCAATTCAACTGAAAGCCACATTCACCTTTACCTGTACCTCATAATTCCCATGAAAGTGGGTGATACAAGTACTTGTTACTATCGTGCACTTAGGTTAGCCATACATAAGGTTTATTGTGTGGAAACTTCATTAAGCTACACTTTGTATGAGCTTAATGTGTTATTATAATATGTAGGAACGAAAGTGAATTAAATGAAATTAGTTATTAGCATTGACTAATAGATAAATATGGAAGAAAAACAAATGTTGCGCTGACCTCAAATAAATAAGAATAAGGGCAGGCAAATCATGAGTTATTTAATATTAAATGGAGTTGTAGAAGAAAAATTGCTCCCCGACCTATGTTCGAGCCAGCCCGCGCCGCTGAGTCTGTAGCTTTAAATTCGTCCCTAAATAATTCCGATCCAGAGACGCCCTACGCCGAGGTCCATACCCCAAAGGTGCCCTTAGCATGTAGTCGCTTAGGTTTTAAGTTTAGCCCTGGCCGGAGGTCCTAATTGGCTTATTAGTCAACTCGCTCTAATCATCACTTTTTAGTAATATAATATTTTATAGGCGATTCGCACAACGTTAATTTATTTGTAGGCATCGACAATTCCAGAATGCCGAGATTTGAGCACCACTTTAATCAATAACCTTTTGTCATCCACTTGATATACGGTACAGAGATAACAGTAGAATAGATAAGCATGCAGATTGCCCGTCTTATTTATTAAACGCTGGAAAACCGTGCGTAATTATTTCTTGCATGCAGAATCGATGATTACCTGTTTAGCACAATCAGCCTCTAATGTTCTCACTGCTGGGACACTGGCCTTCTCTCGGTGAGAGAGAGTGGGCCGTAATCCACTACGTGGGCCCAGTGCGGATTGGTAGATGTCACGTTTTCGAATTTTTGCTTCTAGGACATGCTAGTTTCCTCACGATGATTTCCTTTACCGTTTTGAGCGCAGCGGTGATAAAATAATTTACACTAAGTAAAGTACCTATTTAGGTTCGGACCTACGTACAATTCTTAAGTTGCAGCCATTAGCACTAGGCCATCACTACTAGATGCTTATCTACGATGAATTCCAAACTATTGGCCTGTATACGTACAGTCAGGATTATTAATTGCTAAGCAATTTTGTTGTATTTCAACCATTTCATATAACTTTCGAAGAATGTTAGTTGTGATTAAACCACAACTTTAAATTTGCTTAAAGTTATTAAAAAAAGTAAATTTGCTTAACATTACTTGATACTCATAAACTTACATCTTAAAGACACCTGATGTGTATTCTCCACTCAAAACATATCAACAATAACGTACCTTCCAAAAGGTGAAAGTAAAAACACTTTAAAATGTCATGGCGTCCGCGACTGATTTGAAGATGGTGTGATGTGATGATGGTTCCATTATTGTAATATTTATTTAGTAAAGTCAACTTATGAGTTTTATGAGGTTTGCTACGAGCAGAAAAACAATATAGAACTGCGGTTATGCTTTGCAATACCAACAGCTACCGACTGTAACATCTGACCCCGTAGTCTAGGTAATAAAACGTGTGGGATCAGGGGACTATCGGCTTCAGTAGCACCCACGTAAACCATGAAAACGACGATAGAAATTTTCATACCTGCTTGGATTTTCATTTTGATAGTAGCTGAATACCAGTATTTTACATGGAGCAAGTGCCTATCTGAACTCCACAACCCAGTTACTGTGTAACATGTTGCCCATTGGGAAAACTGTTTGATAGGCTTTCGGGCTTCTGACGACCCATAATTACTGTCAAAGTTCCATGAATGACAGCCAACATCAACGCCTAACGTGCTTTTTGAGGTACGGAGGGGTGTTGTTCCGGTTGGTAAGATGATCATCCAATTATGGACTAACCGTGGCAAACGTAGCTTAACCTGATCGATCGGTCACTAGCCCCTCTCCATAGAAACAATCATACCATAATTATTGTCTCGCTGCAGGCCAAATGCCACTTCTCATACAGTGAAGGCACGAGCAGTGATCATGCCTATATGTCAAAGTTTATTTCTTTATTGAATTCTGCGAAAATGTTTACCACAATATCTCAACAGCATTGAACTTACGACCTTACGTTACTCAACAGTCAGCACATTACTCGTTGAACTGTTACTGTCATTATCATTACCTCAAACTGCAGAACAAATTTCAATAGTTTACTCTCTCTCTTTTATGTTTATTTTGGTAATAGCAATATTATTATTTGTTTTCATATTGTAGAAGTCGTTAACTACCGGTATTTATAGTTATGCAGGTATTTTTAGTTAACTATATGTTTGAAAAGTTTATTATGTAGACATTGTTTTGGAAATCTTGGTAGAAGGTGTATTTGGAGACAGTCTTTTGATTGAAAAGGTGTCAGTGTTTTATGAGTCAAGTGTTGAAGAGGTTTCAAAAAAACTATTATTCATTGTAAAAAGTGTTGATTATAGTGCTTACAATTGTAACAGCAACAGCTGGCGATATTTGTAAGAATCACCACATAGTTAGTAACCTTTTCAGCCTACGGTTTTGGGCCCGAATTTATTGGAAAGAAAGCTTCCTTAGATGTTTCAAAATGATCCTCCAAAAGCTATTTTAATTAGGGTCCTAGGTTATAAAAATATAAATAGTTGGTGCTAGTCGCACCAACATTTTGTTATTCTAGCCTCTGCTGTCCCATAGTATTTATAATTTTATAATATATCGCCTTAATTATTTTGAACCTTAGAATATGACCGATTATTTTTTATTCATCTATTAATCACAACACCGTCGAGCCCATCACTTTCACCCTAGAGCACTGCTCACCATGCCACGCTAACAGTCGTGAAGCTATTAACTCGCAATTGTAACTCACGCGTCGTGAAAGGTTGCTCATCGTGAACAAACATTACAAGTAACCCATTTCCTAGAGCCGACATGCGATATCGGTGATTACTAATTTCACTTCTTGAATAATAAGAAAATCCGAAAATATTACCTGATGAACGGTCAAACCTAAATACAACCGTGTGACCGACAAATAACATTGTATCCCATGGTAGAATATAAAGGTGGTTGAATGTAAAGTTAGAGGGTAATTGTATGGAATCTCGCAGGTCATCACTGGCAACACGCACTGGTACGCAGTGATGACCTTTGGCACTGAGACGTCGTCGCTGGCAATGGGCCTTATTAGAAGGCTAAAACTCACCCAAAGGGCAAGGGAGAGGTCTATGCTTTTAGTTTCCCTAAGTTATCCAATCAGGAATGAAGAACCAAGGCTGCGGACAGCCCTTTGTGAAGGCAGCAGGAACCCGCTGGATGCAGGAAGCACAAAACCGGTCGAAGTAGCGGAGCTTGGGTCCAACAGTGGAAGTCTTTCAGCTGAAATGATGATGATGAATCTCACAGGTCAACCAGAGGTTCTAGGTTGCTTAATCAGGCTATCCTGTGCTTAGAGGCTTAGAGGGTAAAATGGAATATTGTAGATAAATCTATAATGTGGAAGAATAGCACACAAAATGGAGAGAATATCCTCTTACAAAAAGTAGGAAAAAAGGATCTATGGGTTCCTTAATTCTATTCAACAAGATAGCAGGCAAAAGTCAACAGTTCAAAATTAATAATGAAAGTTACGAACTAATTAAGACATTACCGCAGGCGTAAACGTTCACAGCTAACAGAAAACCGTCAAACGTCCATCACTTTAGTACAAGTTCATAAGGAAAAGTTTTCTTAATGACCAGACCTGATTGGTGATAGTAAAATACAGAATGGCTGGATAAGAAAATGACACACTTTAAGGGAGTGTAGAAACTAAATTTACTAAGGAGCCATTTCTGAAACATGAAAAAAATACTGGTTTATACATAAGGCCTGGATCGATAGAGTAGGAAGTCATGGAGAGAGCCCTTTACCCATCAGTGGGATGATGTAGGGTAACAGAAGCAGTAGTAAGGTAATAGTAATTTATACAGGAAAAGTTTTTTTTAAGTGCGCAAACTTTAACCATGAATTCAGCATACCATTCTAGACCCCCCAGCGAAGAAATTTTTCGCCAGTTTTACAAAAAAAATCAGCTGTTTCATAGAAAAGTGCAATACCTACGCGGTCAAAATGTATGGAACAGCTGTTTTTTTTTTTTTTGTATAACCGACGAAAAATTTCTGCGCTGGAAGTTTTAGAATAATATGCTGAATTCATGGTTACAGTTTGCGCACTGGATAAAAACTTTTCCTGCATACAAACTTCAGTACATGTTACATCAATAAAGTGTCGTCCATGAACTTGGACATCCTGTATGACAGGAGTCGAGGCTTTTCTAGTTATATGGACCGGCAAAAAAATAGGTAAAAATCAAATAAATTTAGTATTAAGAGCGTTCATCCCACGCGGGCTGGCATCGGCGTATTTATAGCGGTTTTTTGTGATTATATCGTTAAATACAAACAAAAGTTAACATTTTTTTCAGTCATGCACTAGATCGTAGATATTTTCAAGTTTGTATGCTATTTTTTTACAGTTATTTTGGTATTTACTTATAAAAATCGACATACCGTCAATTATTTTGTATTTGCATTACTTAGTACAATTAAATGTTTTTATTAAAGAGTAAATGTTAAAAATTATTATAAATACCGACGATCTAGTGCTTGGTTGAAAAAATATAGTACGTTTACTTGTATTTTATGAAATAATCACGAAAAACTACTATAAATGTGTTGTTGCTGGCCCACGTGGAAAGAACGCTCTTAATCATTCTTAAACATTGGTAATCGTTTCAGATAAGAACAGGGGTGGTGAGATGTGCGTGTGGATTTAGGTTTGTGACTGTGTATATTGCCTGAATCCTTCCACTAGGTTAGATTACTAATAATGTTTTCAATCTCATCATAGCTATATTTAGTAGTAGCATACATAATGTGCAATTATAGCAATGAGAACAGTAGTCGCCCAGTGCTAACGACCGCGACTTACGAGTTGTAGGTCTCAGGTTCGAACCCAGTCAGGCTCTTTTCTTAGTGTAAATTATTTCATCACCACTGCTCCCAAAGCAGTGAAGGAAAATATCGTGATGTAACTGGTATGTCGTAGAACCAAAAAATCCCAGATATGTGACATTTAACTACCCGCACTGGACCCGCGTGGTGGATTACGGTCCAGTCTCTCTAACTGAGAGGAGGCCTATGTCTCAGCAGTGAGAACATTATACGCTAATTATGTGCAAAAATAAAAATAATAAACTATAAAAAAATAATAAACTATAAAAATATGTAGAATACCTATTCCTTTTTACACACTTCATATTAGCTTCACTTGTATGTTTGTTTGTATGTAACCGACTCCTTAGAGCGCGATTTTGACCCACTTTAAGATTTCATTGAAACTTTGAAAACTTATCGAGGACCGATGACAATTCAATAATTAAAAAAAAAATTGAGAAAAATATTTTTTTTATTTTTTTTTTCCATTTTTTTTTATTTTTCTCAATTTTTTTTTAAATTATTGAATTGTCATCGGTCCTCGATAAGTTTTTTAGTTTGGTTTTTAAAGCGTGTTTTTTAGTTTTATAAACTTTTTTTTTTTTACTAGCGATACCTTTAGGTATGGGTGGTAAAGAAAGGGGGTCGAGAAATAAATATATTGATTAGAATATGTTTATGTCTCGACTGAGGCAGAGGGTACTACAATCCTATATCTAAGACACGAACCTTGTATTCTGGACGATACTCCATCTTCATTTATTTATTTATTTTAGGAAAAACAAACAGTAGCACATTATGAGATATACAGGTTGAAATTGAAAACATGCGACAAACCGTAATGGGAGATTGTACTCATCATTATGAACAACTTTTACTAAGGGACCAAAGATGCAATCGCAAAAAAAAAAACAGCTGTTCCCTACATTTTGACGAGTCATGCGAACATAAATGTAGGGAATAGATGTTTTTTTTTCGCGATTGCATCTTTGGTCCCTTAGTAAAAGTTGTTCATAATGATGAGTACAATCTCCCATTTTGGTTTGTCGCATGTTTTCAATTTCAACCTGTATATCAATTATCTTAAATATTACATTTTAACAATTACGCTACCCACTACGTTCTTCACAGATTACAATTTAAAGTTTTTAAAACTAGCTAGTAACACAGATACCTACAATACCAATACAACAGTCATTGTCTTAGAACTCATATCTGGATTTTTTAATTTATAAAATAAAATACAAGAAAAAGTTAAAGTAAATTTGTGTGCGTACATCCTTACTAATATTAGAAACGCGAAAGTATGGATGGATGGATGGATGTTTGTTACTCTTTCACACAAAAACGGCTGAACGGATTTGGATGAAATTTGGCACACAGATAGATTATAACCTAGATTAACACATAGGATACTTTTTATCCCGGTAGTACGTTCCCACGGGATAATTTCCGACCTACACGCGGGCGAAGCCGCGGGCGGAAGCAAGTAATAAATGTGCGCTAGTTTAAATGACTTTGCTTATCCTTTAGGATTGCTTGGATTTGCTTCTTAAATGCATTTTTATCAACACGATTACTGAATGATCACTGTAAATCTTTCTGACATAACGAAAGAAGTTTTATTCAACAAAAAGTACAAGTGAAAGTATCCATAGCTCACCTAATGACCACTCTTCACTGACTTTTACTAACATAACATTAGATTCTAAACTGAATTACTGAAAGAGTTTGTTTATCACTAGCTTACGTTACCATAAACATGTCAAACTATAAACCAGTGAATTGTTAATGTGTTGTTGATTTAGAAAAGTCTCGGTGCTAAATAATGCTGACTTGTTGACGTGTTTGTTGAAAATAACATCGTAGATTGGAGAGCTGTTTTCAGGCTATCAAATAACACTCGGTTGAAAAGCTACAATAGTTTTTCTATGACTTTGAATAGCAAAAATGCATAATTTTTATTACATAGCACAGAAACGATCTAAGTGGCGGAGCTTGGGGGAGGCCTGATGACAATTTTTACTAGAGTGATTTATTATTTTACAAATATTAAAATGGAAATTAGGTTACAATTTCCATCAGCATTATTTTTGTTCAACTTGATGCTACTAAAATACCACCTTACGAAAATTATCTGCAACTACCTTTGTTCAGTATTCTATACCTAGACTGAACAGTTACATACATACATTCGTTGAGCGATCACAGTCGTCAGAAGCCTAAGTTTGACAATGAGCCTTCCGAAGAGGTATCGTATTATCCAGTAACTCAGTTGTGAAGAATAGACAGGCATTCAATCGATATGAAATACCTACTTTTACACTAAAAGGCGACCCCAACATAGTTGGATTGATTTTAAGTTTATCATAAGTTTAATACATTCGTTCAGTAATCATTATGTTGGCAGATGGCAAATTATACAAAGGCGAGTTTCGCTCAGCTACAAAGCCTACGTCACGGCATAACGTAAGCTAAACATGACTACAACGATAATTGCAGCTGAATACATAGTAGGCATTATGACAAAAATAAAACAGTGTAAGAACTTACAATATGCAAATTTAATGTAGTAGTTCTTGTAACAAGTGAAATGTGTCTTCACGGGCATGTCTTTTGAGGCAAGCATATAATTTTTATGTAAAGCTAAAGATACATAAAATACAATCAAGCTAATAGAGCGACAAAAAACAATTGCGTTTCTTAATGGTTCTTTGATAAATGAAATAAAATAATTTAATTAAATACAATCTCGTGCAATTTCATTAACAGGAATTCAAAAACTCGTTAAGCAATATTCAACCCTCAATCTAGGTCGATGAAGCTCAAAGTTCAAAACCTGGCTAGCCTGAGCTAGTTGTTTAGTAGCAATGCAATATTGCTGCTTATAAGTACAGGATACTAAGCTTTCCATATTATATGAGTTTACATTCCACTAGCAAATATCTGGAGTTACTTAGTTTACTAAAACTAGTAACTCTAGTGATTAGTAAACTAATGAATCATTTAGTTAAATGTAGCTTGTACAAGTAAAACAACGCCTGTGTTTTGCGCAAGGGTCTAATTGCTCAATTAATTGTGAAAATAGGATTTTCTATCTGTAAATGAACAGAAAAAGTGTTTTTGATTTTGGAGTTGACTAGGATCTAACTTATAAAATCACAAATAAAAATAAAAATAAAATGTTAGAACACCATAATTTTCTTATAAACCATTCACATCACACGTAACAATTATTTTTAAACAACAACCTTAAAATAATATTCAATTAAGTAACTACATTTGCACAAAAAGCTCAAAACATCCCCTTTAATTAATCCCACCCTTACAAACCATCCCTACACCCAACTTTGCCCCATTTAACTTCTAACTAAGCCGCACAATCTAGCCTCTCAAATGCCCCCGTAACATAGCATATAAAATGCGCGTCGAAGCCCATCCAACCACAGTCATATTCCCTCTACCGTGCGACCAACATCAAACAAAATGTACCAAAAAGTGTTATTACTATCTCTTTTCCTAACTCTAAGCTTAGCCAGAGATGAACTTGGATTACGATACTTCAGCAGAGTTTATGAAGACTGTCAAAATTCCAATGGATTCGTTCCTTGTTTGAAGAAAAAGGCCATACTGTTCTTTGATCGAGCAGCCAGGATGGAGGTTATACCATTAGTCGATGGAGTGGATGTGGTCAAAGCACCAGGAAGTAATTTACCAGCTATCAATGAAAATGATATAGAAGCAGTGTTGCCAAGGAATCTGGGCAAAGATGAGGCATTGACAGAAATGTTGTGGGATCGGATCGCGGCATTTGCAAATTCAAGGACGGTGCAGCTGTCACTGCCGAAGGTTTCTGGTGAAGATCTGAATAAAGGAGTAGAGGAAGGTAATTAAGCTGTTTGTTTATTCGTTTTTTGGGTGAAGGTTCTGTGGTTTATGTTGGAGTGTGGGTCAAAAGTTCACTGGTTCGAATCTTGTTCTCTGAGATTGTTAAAAACTGTAGCAGGGCTTTCCTAGTTCCATAATTCACTCATTTAATGTAAAGCACTTTTGCATATAAATAATGATTTTGCAGATCATCAAATTTTGATCTACAACAACCTACACTCTGATTTTTAATTTGCTTGACTAATATTGCAGCTGCAATTGGATCTTTTGTTGTCAACATGACAGTTAAGAGATAGTTAAAACTGTAATTTTGGTCTAGCTAATTATAAATGAGAGTATAGTCAATGACTTACATTCATTACATAAATCACGATTAGTGAAAAGGGATTATAACATAGAACATAGAACTTACCATACTTCATTATTCTTTTATGAATCAAAAGTATAACTAAATTGTAGGGAAAGCTTGCTCTACCTATACATAAAGCTGGGCTTAAGCTCAGTCAGTCATTGCTCGTTTTGTTCGTTTTTATTCTAGCAGTACACAAACGTTTAACATCAAAAAGCTGAAGAAATGCACAAACATTAGAAAACTATTTCAAATGATTATAGCTTTATAATGTTTTGAAATTGACCAATGACCGCATGAATTCTGAAACATTAGCTAGAAGAAACTTTTGGTGGCTATAATCTACAACGACCTTGAAGACCTTTATGATCTTCCAAGTAAAACTTAGTACTGCAATTATAACGAACTTACCAGATATATCAGTTTGAAATTGCAATTATTACTTTCGCTCTAATCCTACCTACAAACTTAAATATTTTATGGTCCAGCTAGTTAAAAGTATATCTTATTTCCTTCAAATTCTATAACATAATTATATTCTGTCATATTTATAGCATTCATGTCACAACCAATTGCGTGAATGATAGTCAGTCTCATTTACATCAGTAGATATTCATCATCTTCGATATCTATGAGTTGCATTTGCATTAGAAACGACTGTGAAATGCTTTACATTTCTGTCGTATCATGATTAGAGATGTTCGATATGACATCTCTATTCTACAATAGATTTTACAAAAACGATGATCATATATTATTGCAATTACTTTATCTTCCCTAAAGACATGGTCAGGGGTCATGGTCAGAGGTGAGGTATCCACCTTGCCTTTGACCCTGACCACTGACCATGTCATCCCAGTTATGTCTATCCAGACATAACTGTATCAATATTTGTTTTGAATCGTCCTTTCATGTTATGAACTTCTGAGGCTGTGTGTTGTCTGACTGCCAGTCAAAGAAACATTTGGACCTCTAAAAAATTTGTGAGTGACATGCTCATATCGTAAAGAGTGAGGAATCATTCTTCCTTGTAAGCACAACACGATTGACCAAAGTAGAAAATCTGAAAACAGGTGACTCATTATAATTGCAATTCTCATCTAATCACCAGCACACACGGAGATTAGCCTGGAAACTATTACACAAAAAACATGGGTATGCTACTTATTGATCTTTAACCTTGTTCTGTAGAGGCATATAGTCCAGATAAGAATGGCTTCGTTTAGTAGTACCAAATAAAGAAGCTTTTATAAATCGATCAGTATTAAATGAGAAACTAAATTGAAGAAGTAAATTTTTGAGCGTTTCAACTTCAGTAAGCTTGAGGATGATATTGTAGATACTAATCGGATGAATCCAATCAGACAAGCAACAGATTGCAGGTCAGCCGATTTGTAGTCCTATCAGAATAATATTACTAAGTTAGATTCATACAATACATTGTAGAGGGTCATACAAGAAAACGACCAAATTATTATGCATACTAGATACATAGTTTTGTATAAAGGCTTAACGAGAGATAATAAATAACGTTTCTATCTAGCCTTTTATAACTTTTCCTTTGACCCTATACGTGTTTCTCGAACGGAATAAGCTGGCTTGAGAAAATCTTCATACTTATCTTTAGGATAGTATCTGAAGGGAGATAAAACATTATTAGTGATGATGTTAAGAATGTGAAAAATATATCGTATTGTCAAGCCTATGTTAGAATAAATGTGTAAAGACTATAACTTATTTGCTTTAAAAATCTAAAACTTATAGTAAAATTAGAATTATGAACAAGTATATAAAGTAAAAAGGGAAAAGCTCACAGGGCATCAAAGAATTCGTCCGCATCGCTGTCAGTGGGAAAAGTGCCCAAAAGGCTGGCAGCGTTGCCACGTTGGATGGCAACGCTGATTCTTTGAGCTAAGAATTGGCCAGCCCTTTGGTCACGTGAAGATTCGACCAACCGCTTGGCGATGTCTCGAAATACTCGATGAGCACTCGGACCCCACGGCCCTAGTGTTTCAACCCCAAACGGCTCAAACATATAGCTCCCAATAATGTTGTTATATTTGCGCCGTTTGAGGCTTTCTGCACCTGCAGCAGCCGCACCAGCACAGCCCGCCGTGCTCAGAAGATGGGATGGCGCGAGGGTGTCGACACAGGTAGCATCCCACACCAAAGGTCTACCCAACTTCCAAGGCATTATGGTCATTCCGTCTGGCCTCTTCCCATCGTCGCGTGCCAAGCCATTGGGTTCTAAGACAGCTGGCACCCCGGCGGTGACGAGAGCCCGACGGATGATGTCATTAATGCTGGCAAATTCTCATCTATCATTCAAGGTAAAAAAATTAGTTTCTAAAGATACATTGTGATGTGTCGTACATAAAAAGAATTTCATATGTGCTAAAATTTAAAATAAAATCTCTCAAAAAGCTATTGCAGTTCCAATAACTTTAAGTGAAGTGGAGTGAATTGCTTACGAGTATGGTTTTGTACACACGGTTGACAAAATTCCACGAAACAATAATCAGCTTTACAAAAAAGAACCTTTTGAAGCTACACATATAAAAGTACCTGATGCTAAAGGTGTTTGCACTTTAAGAAATTTAATTTATTAATATTAGAAAAGGTCATAACAACACAAATAACAGGAAATGCTTTGATATTACTCCGTTTCACCAATCATCGTTAGACAATATTGTGATGCCTCATCTCATTTATAAAAATTCACCAGTCATTCTCATTGATGATTTCCTAGTAAGATTTATACGTTATGACTATAAGCTTAGACCAAAAAAAATCGAATAATGCCAAAATCTCATCTATCATTCAAGGTAAAAAAAAGTACTTCTGATGTTATTTTGATCTGATCCTACTTTTCCTCGCGAAATATTGTTTGATGCACTAAAGCATTTAAATCTACAAAAACTTTCATAAATTGAAAACAAAAACAACTTCTTTCACCAATATTAAACGTTGCCATCGCATTATTTTAAATCACCATCGTTCGGTATATGATGGCCATTATATTGGCTCATATGGCAAATGTGTGGTGATTGTTGTAACTATATGGTTAGATGTCAACCGGTGTGCACTGATTTCTAATAACAGTTACGAGCTTCGGTTTTGTCTGCATGGTTTTATATGGATCTTTGCGACTTAGTACATGGAACCAGATGTAAAGCATGCAACTATTCAACACTTATCAGTGTTATAGTTGGATGGTTGATCATGCAAGAACCTGCTTATTCTACGACTTAAAAACATACATGGTCCATTATTGAAACAATACTAAAGATGATCGATATATATTCGAGGATTAAATACAGTCATGCCTGCAGAACTGGCAATAAGCACACATTTGCATAAATATGATTCTGAACGTACAATGGATAAACTATATTAACTTCCTAGCTAAACGTTAAGCCAAAATTTATTTTAAATAAGTATTGATTTTCTGTCTATGACCTCAGATAAAATACTAAAGTACTTTAATCAAATGAATCCATTACAAGTTTATTTGGAATAAACCCCGTCATTTAATGGTCCATCATGAATTGGCAAAATTGTAATGAATCTTCCACGAAAGCCACTCACTAAAACTTGAAGGAAAATATGTATTTAATTAGGTATATATAATTAATATAACTACACTCTTTTGCGTCCACAAGCTATCTAGCAATTGTTTAATAACCTCTTTAGTCTAGACAATTACAATAATGACCACGATTTTCTTTTGCTTTATTTGCCCGATAACTTTCTTTTTCCGCGTGATGTCCATTTACTTTTCTTTAAAATACAATTGCTAACCTTTTGTCGTTGTATGTAAATGAAACGAAAACGAGAACATCTTCGTTCTTTTCATTGTGGGCTTTAGATTTATGTAAAATTGTTAGATTGACTATAATTATGTTTTTTTCATTGTCGTTTGACACGGCATCGTTCAATTTTATTCTATAGAAAATTTTATACATTGTCCTCAATGTAATACAGTAGTATTTATTTCGGATTTGCAAAATCTTCATCATGTGAATTTGATATTCAAATTTAAGATTTTGAAGTAGGTACGTCACAAAAATAATTGAAACTATTTACATAATTAATATAAATAATCAGCGAAAAGTGCGTAATTTTTTTATACAATCATAAATCAATCAAACATTATATAAAGAAGGAAGTGCACTTAACATAACAAGAAAGTGCGAGCTCAAATTTAATCATCAGGAAATCCACTTCGCTAATTAGTAGTTTGAAATGTTATAAACGCAGCGCTTTCCTTGTCGCTATGTTTGCGTGATTTACTTAAATTATTACCTATAGTTATGTTCATGTCATCCTTTTCAGGGTTGTGACTAGGAAGCGTTTCTTCCGAAGTACATATCATGTTTACTGACTGTCAATTGGTTTGAACATATTGAATTAAATTATTTCTTGGTACAAATTGAACTGGACATTAATTTATTGAACGTTTCAGATGCAAAGTTTGTTACAGTTGACCGCAAAGACACCCGAGTTATTGGTCGTAAAGCTGCCGTCGTAAGGGCATGCCCTTACGACGGCAACACTCACAATCTGCCTTTCATTCTTACCTATTATACTTGTTGAGATGTATGGTAATTCCTATACGTTAGTGTAGCAGCATATTAGCAGGTTCCATGTGCAAGCTACCTTGATATTTGCGTTTTTGACCTATGGAACGTAAACTCACTGAGTTCAAGTTCAAGCTTCATCTGCTTCTAACAAAAACAAGGGCAGTTAATGTACAATATTATATTATAATGATTAATATCGAAATACTCATAGCCGACCAAACTTATTCCAGGGCGAGGTAAGATGAAGAAGATGATGGGCATGATGATGATGGGAGCAGCAATGAAGATGGCGGCCATGATCCCGCTGGCGATAGCAGGCCTGTTCGTGCTGGCGGGGAAGGCGCTCATAGTGGCAAAGGTACTATTGATAATATGACGTTCAACAGTCAAAGATTTTTTTCAATGTTTTGACAAGTCTTGCGAGGTAACTTTACATGATTTTGGAATAATCAAGTCGCAAGTTTGATTTCTGATGACAAAACGATCGTGTTTAGACGTCATTACTCTTCACGATTGTCACCTTTGATGAATTAAATTCAAACCTCGTACGATTTCATTTGTTGAGCAGTTTGAATGAATTCAATGAAGGATTTAATTTCTGCATAGGTATTATGTTCCAAAGGAGTTTGAACTTGTACGTTGTGGATCTGCATTTACGATAACGTTCTTAACTATTCTATTAGCACATGAATCTATGTAGAACTATCCTACTAATTAGCGATAATGTTTATTCATTACGCCCATATTGTCACAGATATATCGCATAATTGTCGATTCTAGATACGCAAGCGCTGTTTAAAGAGACATTGTCTTCTCTTAATGACACGTAATTATTAACTATTACGTATGCAACACAAGTAGGAGAAAGTTTGTTAATAATTAAGCTTATATGGACAATTAAATAAGTATTGTCCATTATTTTACAGTAGGCACATAAATTTTGAAATATTCATGTTTTTTATTAACATGTGAAATGGGCTGAATGTCTTCAATGGTAGGTAATGATTTTTTTAATAAACTCATTGTATCATTCGTTCCGCTTTCTTTTAACAGAAGAATTAAAACTAATCTATTGATGGTTTATTCAAATGTTACAAGTAATTTGAATTAATAACGTATCCATAAGTGTAAATTGCTATGCTCTGTTATTCAGAATATAGGGACAGTATTAAAATAAATGTTTTTATGCATAAAAAGCTTGGTACTGACGGTCAGTGAAACTGTTCCATTGTGTTAATGACATTGCCACTTTATGAAAACCGCAATTTGAATAGATTGTGTGGTCAGTCACTTTTACATTGATTTCATCATATCTATAAACTATACCATTAAATAATTTGTTGACAACGTCCAGTAGATAAAATGAAATCATGATTCTGTTTGAACTCGTATAAAATGGTAAAACTTAGATTTTTTTTAAAAACCTATATCTATAAATTTCATACCTCTGTCTGTGATAAATCTGACCTCTTAAGAAACCTAAGAGTTATTGCCATATTCCACGCATTTACCGATAAATCCACACCACAAAGAATCTGAACTTTCTATAACTTCACAACACTTCACTTCCTATTTTGCGTATTACCAGCCATTTTTACAGCATCAATACAAGTAGAGAAAACGGATAATTAGAAGTAATCGTTTCTTTTTCCCACCCTATTGTCGTTCAGTGTCGTGGGAACGAAGTGACGTATGACCGTAATGTGAGAATAGGTAGTCGGTAATTGTGCTGTGGCCTACATTCTATGTTGTATGAGGATTTAGTTAAGGCCCTTGAAAAGAGGGTCGTGGATAGAGTGTCAACGATCTAGCAGTATATTTAATAGCATTTGTTATAGGTAAGTTTGATAAATATGTCATATATCTTTACGATCTTTAATCTGCAGTCGTTAGAGTTACCTTTGTAGAAAATGCTGCAGTTAATGATAATGTTAAAGATGACAAATGACTCCGTAACACCCAAACGTAGCAGACTGCCATAGATTGTCAACACGCGGGTAGAGAATGCACATTGCTATAATGATAGTGAATTTTGAGATATATCAGGGTTTCATCATCACAATTATTTCTTAATCTAGAGTATTTAGCTATTCTTATAACTGTTCAAAGTTCTGCCCATTCCACTGTGAAAAGATTACATCAGTTCAAAAGAAAGTATTTTAATTCCATGTTTAAGCTTCTATTGATAAATTCTTTTGAATGAGTTAAATAGTCGCTCCAATGAAGATGTTCCCTCGCTCTACTTTTAATTTCTTTTGTTCGACGTTATCTTGACTTTGAAATTCTTGGCTAATTATAATTGCTGCCTTCCTATTTGAATTTGAATCGTTTACTTTTTGTGTTTTGATAGATTAACTTTCTTATTAGCGGCTTCAAACTTCTTCATGATTTAAAATAATGTATATTCCGATCACTTGAGTATTTCACAAATCTTCTTTAAGATGTTTAACTTTGCCACCGCATTGCCATGTTGCTTCCATGCAGTGTAACTTACGATTTGTGGTTTACTATAAATTCTTAAATGATATTTAATACTATATTTCGGATTACATAGGACTCTTTTATGTCATTATTATTCTCTTGTCCTGCTTCATGCTTAATTTTGAATTCTTCTAACTCATACTTTGCTATCTTAATTTTGAACTTGATTTCATTTCTCATGGCCCATTTCATCCATTATCTAGTAAATGAATTTTATATAATATTCTAGATACATTTCTTAGTAACAATATTCAAGACCATTATATGAAACTAAAGTCAGATCCCGCGGCAGAGACCTTGTGACACGAATAGAGAATGATACTTCATTGTAGCCACAGGCGCTTACTTACACTTATAGCTTACTAGTTATTTGTGGTTGGCAAGTTAGCGGTCCCGTAAAGTTCGCAAAAAAGGTACTGAGTTTAGGTTATATCAAACATCCAGCAAAAAAAAAAACAGTTAGAGAGAGCTTTTATGTCTAAATAAAAACAACGTTAAGGTGGTTCCCTTTATCGCAGAGAACAAATCTTTAAATGAACACATTATCGTTTTTTGTCAAACATACGCATTTTTTAATAAAAGAAACATTTGTGTAGGAAAATTTGTGTTCAAAAGTAGTAGTGGTGGCCGAGTGAACCCGGCCACGGCTTATAAGTTGCAGGTTTTAGGTTCGAGCCCAGACGGGCTTTACGTTGTGTAAGTTATTTCATCACCACTGCTCTCAAAACGGAGATGGAAAACATCGTAGCGAAGCCAGCATGTCCTAGAACCAAAAAATTTAAGACATATGACATCTACTATCCTGCACGCGGGCCCACCGTGTGGTACATATCAAATCGCTCTCTCTCGAAGAGAGGAGGCCCGACTCCCAGGATTGGGAACATTATAGGCTGCTTTTGATGAGTATTTAAAATGAGTATCACTACTATAATTCCAGCTTGATTTGTAACATAAAAACCACGTGGCTGTTTCCACTAAAAAATGTAAAGTTAGCTTATTGAATTTTGCATGCAATTGCTCTGAAATGTCCCGACAATAATTATGTTGTTTGTAGCTATGGCTACACGAAAGTTTATGCAACAGTTATATAAGTTTACACACTTCATTGCCTTCAGCTCAAATAAATTTCTTTTAAATCCATGAATTCCTAACTTTTGCTTCTATCGGTACTAAGAAAATTCTTCGATAGTTAGAAAGGAACTCCATTTCGAAATATTTCTGGTACATCGGAGTCACGATGTAGAGTTTATTTTCTTCATATATTTTGTACGTAATTAAGAAACATAGGATATTTACGATTCATGTTGTATCTACTGTTTATCAACAGCTTATTCCGTACCAAAACTTCAATAACCCTCAAAATATTAATGTTTTTGCATGCATATTCATCAGTTTTTAGCTAAACAACTTTAATATTGATGAAGAACATAGTGCTTGTAATATCTTGTAATTGTTTTATTTTACTTGATAAAATACGACAAACATCAATCAGTTTTAATCAACTTATTCAAAGTTGTTTCCTCGCTCTCTCATTTTTTGTTGTATTTTAGTACTAATATTCAATGAAGGTCTCCATTAGATATCTACCTTCTCATTCATCAAGATACTTTCCAAGTTCTACTAAACCATAACTCCAATTTCCTTACTGACCTTTACTATCTTCATCAGCCTGTCATACAAATGGAATCCAATCCAATCTATCAAACAGTCTACTAACATAACCACCTGCTCCACAAGAACGCATCACTTCGATTAAGTTCACATTATTGTAGTTTCTTATATCATGTAAACTGTGTCGCGAATCAATGCCAGCGTCATTGAGGACGATCAATGTCGTCGTGATCATCTCATGAAGATCTCAATGATTACACGGAAGTATTGTTTGACATGGATTTCTGATTGTAGTTGAGCTTTGGTTGATACTAATGGACATAGACTATTTATATGCTTCTTTTGGTCATTCAGTTTTGGATTTCAAAGAGTGTTCTGACGGGAGAAGCTGTGACTTAGCTTTTCCTGTCCAGTTTTAGGTTAAGTGTAATAATGGTGTCTTCGATTATTCTTTATCGTTATCTCATCCACATTGTTTATAACCGCGCAATATGCTTATTTTTAAAGTTTAATTTGAAAGATAGTGTATAATGAAAATTGTTGCATTGGTTTTTTACGCAACCGATAATCTATCATTTTCGTCACTTTACTGTACGGTTCTATATGTCGCTAAAAATATCCGTGAGAATTTAAATCGAAGACCTGTTTCAAGCTAAAGATCCAAAACGTGCCATCATTCGTAGAAAGCAATTACCGAACAAATGTCACGTCTAATGTCATCCTGTGTCATTATCATCATCATCATAGAGTCACTCAGTTGGCACTTTCATGCTTTGTTGATCTTTGCCCGTTCTTTCAAGTATTTAAGATAAAATCTTGCGTTCTAAGGAGACTAGACATAATTTTACAGAAGATTATCTAAACTTATACTTTTTCCAACTGATGATGCTTTCACTCTTATCTACAGATAGGATGTACTTTTTAATGACCCTTATCAATCTATCAAATTACTATATCTATCATCTTTATGAATTGTTGTTTTGCCTTACTCTTTCCTAATCACATTTAGCATGTCATCAAATTCTGTGTACTTATTGTGCAGCCATCTCATCAAATCATTTAGACTGATCAACCAATACACTTCTTTTATTTTCTACTCACATTAAGTCATTTATTTCTCTATTTTAGGCTCATACTTAAAAATATTATAACTATCTAATCAAACATTATGGGCATGCTTAGCTATTAGAATGTGCATAAAATTCTAATGACTCGGTTCATAACTTTTAATTGCAAGAAATGCTTACTGTATCTAAATGCGTGATCCACTGGCAATGTTTTTATTTTTGTTTAAAAATCCTTGTTTTATGGTAATTGCAGCATAATTTCATGCTCTTAATTCTTTAGACTAGTTAATTAGGACCGTTATAGACTGTTTATGCTACTTGTGTTAAATCTGAATGCATTCTAATGATGAAAACTAGTGCGAGTATCTATTTGGGTTCAACTACTGCTTTGGGCATCAATTATGCAATTTTATTTTGTTAGTCTGAAGACATTTGCCCAGTAGTGGGACCCAATGAATTGGGTCCCACCACTGGGCAAATGCATCCCTTTTTCCGATCCAAATCGTCGTCAAACAATGTTTTGTGTGATCTTTGGCTAAGTTGTCATAGTTGGCTCCAAAACATGATGAGATTTGCAATAATAGATATTTAAATCAAGCTCGTCACGTATTTTATCCTGTCGGTTTTCAACTTGCTCTTCTATTGCTTGTTCTATAATTTCATTGCCTATTTCACCGACTTTATTGCTGCATGATATGGCAAGTTTTTGCATATAATTGTAGCTATTATGTCTTCAGGTAATAGCAATGAATATAACATTCAGTTCTCTTCACTTCGTGTAATGGTCATAAAATAAAGATTATAAGTTAACTTTCTTTATTTGTCTATAAACTTCTACGTCATGGCTTTACCTGGAGTGTTGTTTTTATCTTTTAACGTAATAGGTACGGAGTTTTATTAGTTATTAGCAACTCTAGCTTATAGTTTTTACTGTGGGTAGTTATTTGTATACAATATCTTTGGAAAACCGTGTATCTATCTATTGTTCATTACTTGGTCATGAGTATTTTTTTTACCATCGTTAACATCTATCACCTTTTATAAAAAAAATCTAGGAAAACATGGAGCAACTGCCTATCTGACCTCCACAGTCCAGTTACTGGGTATCCCTTGATAAGACTGGTTGTTAGACTTTCGAGCTTCTGACAACCCGTAACGACTATCAAATATTCACAAATGACAGCCTGGACCAACGGTTTAATGTGCATTCCGAGGCACGCAGTTGTCTCGGTATGTAAAGATGGTCAAGCCACGGACCAACTGCAACAAGCATAGCTTAACCTGATCGATAGCCGCAAGTCCCTCATTAACACCTCCATATATGCTAAAAAAAATATGATTCGTGAAAAATGGCTTGCATGAAAAACTACTACCATAAGTGCGTTTTTCGAATTGGATTCTCACATTCGTTTCAAAACTTCGTCAGAAAACTTTACGATGATAGTAATTACCACTTTCACATACAATAATTGTAAAATTTTACTATCGTTAAAATGCGTAATATGTCTAATCGTTTACTATAAAAATGTTGTAAAATACCAAATTTTGCACGTTTGTAACTTGTTAGGTTGTACTGTTAGATAATAACCATTTGTTAAAAAGTTAAAAAGTGCATTGACATAAAGCTTTCACGCCACAATAGCAGTAATGATTTAGAAATTACATCTATTTTAATGACTTGCGTACTCACCATTGCTTTTCTTTTCTAAAACTCTAATACAAGCAATCTTTAATATATCAAGAAGTCATCAAGCTTAATATATTCCAGCTCAAACTATTCTAAACCAGAACATTTTCAGTCTAGGTCATGACTACAGAGTAGATAGAGAATGAAATGAAAAACGTTGCTATTTTCATTTGTATCATTCCATCGATAATTTTTATTTCGGCTCTGTGGAATACCAATGAATAAATTCATTCATTCAACTGGTGGAAGATTCAACTAACTTAACCAAATTGATGTTAGGAATAGTTTCGCGCTCGTTAATTGAAAAATGTAATCACCCAATGTTGTCATCGTTGTTGTCATCTGAACAGTTAGTAAAAGAAAACTCCTAGTTTAATCGGAGAGATATACAGGAATAATTGATATATTGGTTATGTGCTACTTATATACCCAAAAGTACCTTTCATAATTATAAAGTTCAATTATAGACGTTAATTTTATTATTCCATGACCTTTCCATCACGTACTTCGACAACTCATCCATTAGTGTAACATTGATGACTGACATTCGTGACAACATCATTATACGCCCAGCTCATATAATTGTCGGTCATTTTCCCTACACATTAGCACTCCATTTCTTACTGCATCCTTGTACACTCTCATACCGGAATACCTAGGCAATCAAGCTGTTAACTTTCTACACGATTAGGGCATTCTGAGGGCAATAACTTAGATTCTAGTTCTCATTGAAAGTTATTAATGATGTTAGTAATAAGTATGGCCTTATTAAGATGTAAATTGTAGGACGTGTTTGAGTGATTTGATCGGATATAAAAATGGAATTCAAAGTAATCAAAACCTATAAGTTGGGTCACTTCAAATAAAACTTATTTGGTATGTATTAATTAACTGTTCCTGTTGGTTACTATGCAATTGAAGCTTCAATTTTTGGGTTATTCTTACTTCTAATTTTTTGGTTTTCTTTGGACAAAAGAAAAATGAAATGATACATCAATTTGGGATGAACAACGATTATTTTTTTACACAATGTTTATTTTATTCGGGAAACTTACAGTTAACATAAACAATGTTATTAAACATTAAGAAGCTGAAGGCCATTTACAAGTTTCCACTGATATAGTGGAAACTCTTGGGGTACACTTAAACAACAACAAAAAAGGTCAGTAGGTACAAAATAACTAATTATGACTTAACTTAGGAAATAAATAATACACGCTTAACTAATACAAATTAAAACAAAAAAAAACATTCAGAGCAAACACTTACTTTTCCTTAAAGAAGCTTTCCACCGACATCTGCTTAAGCCGAGAAACACTGGTATTGAATACATCCAAATCATGTTCAAAAGACAGTTTAATATTCATTCAAAAAATAATAGTTTAAAAAACTAAAAAACACGCTTTAAAAACCAAACTAAAAAAGGAGAACATAATTTAATTCAATTAAAAAGCGTGGGGTGCTTTTTGACGTATTTTTATAATCAATTAATGTCAAGCACCCCACGCTTTTTAATTGAATTAAATTATTTTCTCCTTTTTTAGTTTGGTTTTTAAAGCGTGTTTTTTAGTTTTTTAAATTATTATTTATTTTCTATTTTTTAGTTCTGCTAACTACAAAAACGTGTTTCTTTTTTTTTTCTCAATTTTTTTTAAACTATTAAATTGTCATCGGTCCTCGACAAGTTTACAAAGTTTCAATGAAATCTGACCGTTTAAAGTGGGTCAAAATCGCGCTCAAAGGAGTCGGTTACATATAAACATACAAACAAACATACAAGTGAAGCTAATATAAAGCTTGTAAGAAGATTCTATCATATCTCGCTAGGCTGTAAACCAAGAAACTACAGAAACGCTTAAACACCATAAAGTTAATTACTCAATAAATTATAGAAATCGATGGGAAATAATAATTAAACTCAATAACAATGAAATTGAAACGATCAGGTAAATCACCTACCGTAGAAAGTTCATTTAAAGGCTTGAGTTTGAACTCACGATGCATAGGTCGGGTCAGTGAAAGCAGATATATGATGATACGTCATTACGTTGTTATGAATGTAGATGTACCTATGTGGGAACCATGGGGGAACTGATGGATGGGGGAGGAATGTGTGCCATGATATCCCGCCGTAGATATATTCGGATTAAGGTTTGATTACTTCCATGTAGATCAATCGTGGAAAACATCCATTATCCAATAACGTTTAACCTTTTCGAAGGAAAATATCGTGAGGAAATCGTCATGTACAGTGGGCTGCATCAATTGGGTACCCCAGTTGTATTAAAATTTTAATACAAACTGGGGTACCCAATTGATGCAGCCCACCGTACTATAACCAAAAACCCAAAGACATATTATGACATCTACCAACCCGCACTGGGCCTGCGTGGTGGATAATAGCCCACTCTCTGTCACAGAGACGAGGCCTATGTCCCAGCAGTGGGAACATAAGAGGCCGATTATGATGTAGATCAATTAATGTAGGATTTTGTAGTCGTACTAGTCATTAATGAATTATTTTTCTATTCTAGTCTGTATTAGATACTAGCTGATGCAGACTTAATCCGAGTGTATTTTATACATATAACGTGTAACGGAAAGGATATATACATACATACCAAGGGCACGGCATCTTTGGATGATATTAAACGATGTTAGAATTGTTTTTTAATCTCTACATGTTCCAACACATCACTCGGAAGAGATTTATCGTGATATTGGCAAGTAACGTGAAAAGTTATTGACCTACGTAGTGCGGTGACACGTTTGTTATGATTTGCATTTAAAGAAACATTTGAAACCGAAAATTTGGTGTCAATTCTTAGAGCATTTTATTTTGAATTATGCATAGTGATTCTATACCAGCTGTTATCTTTAGTGTTTAAGGATAGCAACAGAGTTTCTGTTACAGGGTGTATATTGTTATAAAGAAAGAAATTATATTACTTAATTGCAGGTTAGAACCTTCGATAAGTTCTCAGTTCGTTTTTTTATGTGTACTAATTATGTTAATGTTATTCGACGAATACAAGTTTATTCTTCTATAGGCCAGACATGGCCCTGCATTGTTAGACTTACATAAAATTCTAATTATTTGTTGAACTTTAAAATAGTTCATAGTCTCTGAGTTTTTTTCGGCATTTCTTCTCAGGGATCAGTCAGCTAGGAAATGCCAGCGCTATCTAGTTTTAAAATATTGACCAACAAGATATTGATGTGTAAAAGTGTCTTAAATGATCTACTTACATAAAAAAAAAACATTTCATATTATTGCTGTTTATCGAGTATAATACCAAACTCTCACAATTACCAAACGAAATCTCACTAAAATTACGCTTAACCCAGGAATCAAACCGTTGTTCTCATGCTCACCATTCAGCCACTTTTACTCGCCCAGATAACATCACAATATAGCCTGGTTTCAACCTCATTCAAATATTACTATGCAAATACAACATTAAACAGAAAACAAAAGCAGTTCACATAATACAATTAATAGCAGGTTATTCGTTATCAACAGCGATAAGGAAGCCGGACAAACTATTTTTAAATATGCGTAGTAAAATGGTTTACCTACAGTTGATTTAAGAAAAGTAGGGCGTTGTTTTTGTATAGTAAATAAGAAATAATAGTCAATTCATATTTTGCTTCATCATCTTAATCATCAGCCTACAGCAGAACATAGGCAGATGACTATGTTCAGCATCAAGACGTTCAGCTGAGAATCAAGCTGAGTAGCTTGCAATTGGAGATCCAATTGCACGCCTGGCCCGAAACACAGGTTTGAATAAACCTAGATCAGGCGGGTCGCTACCTATTGTAATTCCGAAACATTATCACTTGCACTTGTAATAAAAATATTTATTAGATTAAAAACTAAATTGTGTGCTAAATTTCATCAAAATCCATACAACCTTTTTGCGCGATTGAGTAACAAATATTAAACATACAAACTTTCACATTTATCTTATTAGTAGGATAGAATTACTATGATTCCGTATCTTTTACCTCGAAATAGTTATCTATCAATATTATTTTTAGTAAGTATAATAATAGTAGCCCTTGCTAGGAATTTCAAAACTCTTTTAAAGAAACGATCTAAAAGGGTTGCAAAATTTGCCAGATGTCCAATATTGTACACAAAATGATAAAATTAACACGTAGGTTAGTGTTGTAGTGTAGAATATTTTGTGAAGTCATGAATTATGAATGTGCTCCAGGTAGTTAGTGTCATCAGTTGTTTACAAACGTTTCAGAACCTGTGTTTTGTCTACAATGATTCATTGTTCAAGATTCTATTATACTTCTGCGTTCTGATTGTTTACTTACAGATAGAATAAGATGCGAAAACTGACTTATATTATACTGGGAAACAGCATCGCCATCATAGTCTTAAAATACATACAAACTGAGTCTAGTTTTGTTCAACTAATCAACTATCAATTTAGATTACCGCAGTCCACTGCTTGACTGCAATAAGCTGTACAGTAGGAGGTATCTTCTTAAATTTGACCTTTATTGGCTCCGAATGCATGAGATTGCTTAAAGTATTTTTACCTTTTCTTTGCATGTTTTGAATTTAAAGTTCAAAACAGGAAAAAAAAAGCCTAACAGCAAAATTTTTGCGAAACCGCCATTTTTTCAGTCTACCAACAACCGACTACCGAGACGTGCAAAGGTATTTGACCCCGTTATCCCCCAGTTAAACGTAACCACGTGGATGTATTAACGAGGGGTGACGTCATACATCGTAACTTAGCATTCACAGCCGATCGGTATCGGACCGAGATGTCACCGATTCGATGTCTGAGTATTGCTATTTTTGAAAAAATATAGTACCTAATAAAATAAAAGGGATGGGAATAAAACAAAAACTGGTTTCTGCAGAAACTAATAAAACAAAACAAAACGTTAGGCGGTGCCAAGGTGATAGCAGGGTTTGCATATAAGTAGGTACAAAATAGAAAATGCAAAAACCAATAAGACTTTATTTATTTATTTAACCATTTATGCACACACACATAATATATATACAGACAAGAAGAAAGGAACAGAAAAATACGTTCATAGGTAATGCTTATTTCTACAGAAATCTCTTCCAGCACACCTGCGATATGAGAGAAGATAACAGAGATATAGACAACGCGTGTAATAACAGTAGAAGGGAAAACATAAATTTACAAATTAAACTCTAATTTAAATATACACACATTATATGAAAATATACATACATACTAACATACATACATACTTCTAAAATAAATATAACTAAAATATACATAATTATAACGTAATTTACTTACTAAATACATAGGTAAGCAATTATGACAAAGTGGAGAGATAGTGTGGTGTAGTGTGGTTTGAAGTTTATTTATTTCAGTACCCACATACCTGTTCATAATTTGGTTTTACAAAAAGACACAGTTTCTAAATTTGGCGTTAGCTTCCAGTATAACTGGATACAACTGAATAACAGTACTACTTCACATAAACAAATAAATAAATGGAACGATGGCTTATCTGATTTCCTAAACCCAGTTACTGGGTTACACGATACCCCTTGGAGAAATTGGTGGTCAGACTATCGAGCTTATGACGACCCACAAGGACTGTCAAAGATTTACGAATGATTGCCGGGACCAACAGTTTATCGTTCTTGTCGAGGCTCGGAGGGATCATGGTATGTAAGAATGGTCACCCATCTACAGACCGACCGGGGACCGTGGCAAGCATAGCTTCACCTAATCGATCGACCCGTGCGACTGTTGACGTTTTTACGATCCCCTCTAATAATATTATTTTTACGTAGCTATGGTTTCATTAATTTCATAAATTTTATCATATACCGATCTCCGTTTATTTAAATTGAAACATTTCTGAAATATACCTAAAAAAATATAGTAAAAGTAATTATGAAACAATTAAAATACCAAACATTTAATAGTGACACAAGTGTTTTATCGCCAACCCTATCTAAAACATTATTAATTGCACTTTCAACCTCAAATCTATCGAGCTAGAGTTTAAAATCCCGTGTTCGATTTACCGTTTTTGGAGGATAAGCACACTATTGACTTTGTGAATCTTATTCTCAAGGCAATACGGTCTACAATGACTTGTGTAGTGATGCATGAAGGAATTTAATAAGTTCTGAAGGCATACGTCACCGACCTTCGGTGTTTCATTCTAGTTCCATTTGCTTCGGTTGCGCGCATTTTAATATAAGCCAGTGTTGCTAGAGTAAGGGAGAATTGCGGGAATAATGGGAAAAATGGTTAAAAACACCAAACACACAAACAACTTTTCAAAGTTTTTTTGTAGTATAGAGTGTATTTAATATCAGAAAATAGAAAATTAACCCAGTGTTTCTAGTACTTAACTTGTTTGTTAATAAACTGTTTTTATTAAATGCCTATAATTTGTTTGTGTAATGCCTATACATAGTTACACTTTTACTTAATTTGTCATTCTTATCATAAAAAAAAAGTTTAATTTTTTTCGATGATGACTGAACGATGAATGACAAATTATGTTCTTAGATTTGGTGAATATAGGTAGTAGTCAAGAAGTACTTTACATAAAGTAATAAATATTTAGTTTAACCAAAGTAATATTAACATTGAAAAGATTTGGATCAAAGGAAATCACTTACAATATCTCTGTAATAAATAGTCTTTAGAAAAAACATTCAATAACACTCTTTCAATGAAAACAAAAACATTCAGGGTATAATCAATTCCGTACCCTAGCAACACAAGCCAACGACTGGCAGTCATCTCACTGCAGCGGGGCACAACACCCGCTTACGTTTCAAAATCGAAGTCGCCGCCAAAAATCGAAGTCATAAACTCAAAATTCGAAGTCACCAACATAATGTTACTACTGTCGATTCAAGTAAATCTCGTGCGGCTTGTGTTGATTTAAGCCGTTCGAGATTTACTTATATCGATAGTATATATTCCTCTGTTTATTGTACCGGCTTCGGAAGTTCAGCCCACGTGGTAAATGTATTTTTATTTATTTTCTTTACGTCGCGTGTTTCAAATCGAGATTTTTATTGCTATTTGTTTGATTTGTAGGTCGTGATTTAATTCTAATTATTGGTATTAGGTGTATTTTTATAGTCATTGAAAGGCGTTTTTATTTTAAATTCGTTTCGGTTATTTTCCTTGATTCCGTTTTGTAATTTTATCCGTATCATTTTATAGGTATGTTGGACTGGTTTGGTAGTTGCGATTATTACAGTGTGGGTATACCGAGATAGGCGGTTGGAAGGTATTGTTTTTAGTAGTTTTAACAATAGCCGTTCGTAAGTCAGCAATACCAACACGCTTCATGGATCTTCAAAAAAAATTGGTTGTTAAACCTTGAGACGTCTTGGTAAATTCGTGTCTTGCATGAAAATCATTATATTAGATCATTGACATAAAAACAATCACTATCTTTCCACCCTCATCCCCATTTATTTTTTGGTTGGTACAGCATGTCTTCGTACATATATTTCTGTTTAGGGTCCCCGAAACAATCAAATAGAATCAACTGCTACTGTACTAATATAGTCAATCGCTTCAATTGCATAATGGTACACGACCAATATGCGTATCAATGTGTATCAATCACGTAAATATTGTCAATTGCGATTGGTCGTTTTGGGGACCCTTTATACCGAGATATTATGGTAGGTAGGGAATTAGGAAGGTAATGTTCTTATTAAGTATTACAATAGCCGTTCACTAAGTGCCTAGTGCCTTCATGCTTCATTGGTCTTATAAGAAACGATTGCAAAACCTTGAGGTTTTTTGTTAAATAATCGAGTTTTGCATGAGAATCATATTATTATAATCATTGCTTGCATATAGAGTGGCAGGACGCGCAACCTTTTACCATGTATTTAGTACCTACAGGATTCTGAACCTCTTAGTGTTACAATTTTTCGTAGGCTATTAAGAAAGTAATTAGCTGTTCCATATATTTTGTTCACGAAGGTATTGTTCTTTTCTATGAAACAGCACATTCGTTTTTTTTGGTAACCGATGAAAAATTTCTACACTAGGGGTTTTAGAATCACGTGCTGAATAATGGGCTACAGTATGTTCGTCTGTTTCCTTGCCATTCTTTATTACTATTAGCCCTGATCTCAGTATCCCTCTTTCTAGTCATGCCATCATTCACACTGACCATCGTCATTTTGGTCTTCCCTCACTCTTAAAGCCATCTCGATTACGTGTTATAAACATTATCTTGATACGTATCTGGCAACTATAGGTAATTGAAATAGTAGAAATTATTTTTATCAAATAAAACTCGATACCTGTCACTTTTCGCAATTTCGTTACCAGTATTAATATGTATCTTATTATTGATATAATACGTGTATAATAATATAAAATTGAAGTGTCTGTTAATAATGTCAAAATAAAAGCTTTTTACTGAATGTATAACAAATGTACCGTATAATATAATTATACAGTAGTTAACAAAAAAAAAAATATGTTCTTCATCCGTCAGTTAGTTCCGGATAAGTTCCGAGACAGCAGCGATTTTGACGGCTTTTCCACCGGCAGAAATCCAATTTTTTTCCAACACTTCCTTTGAAAATTCACCCCCTTAGGGTTTAACATTTTGTATGGAAACTTTGACGATCAGAGATCCTATCGACTGCACGGTTTGTTAAAATTTAATTTTTTTTAATGAAACAATATCAGCAGATAAAACATAATTTCATAGATAACTAACAGGTATCAATGAAATAGTATTGGCTTGTATCACAATAATCAAATTCATGTACGAGTATTTTACTGTAGGCAATCCACAGAATCTTATTTGTGTAGTTTTCCTCATGATAAGCAGTCTATAAATAGTTCCTAGGTGATGTAATTGAAGTCGGTTAATAATTAAAATACGTTTGGGTTTTTGTCTTCAAGCATTTTGGTAAAAGACAAAAGTTTTTAAGGTTACAGAAGTTCTAGTAGCATTGGTGTTTACAATAAGGGTCAGATTACTTTGTTCAGTCCTCCTGCCTAATTACAGCAGTCTAATTTAGAATAGAAAAAAATAACCGGCCAAGTGCGAGTCGGACTCGCGCACGACGGGTTCCGTACCACAGAAACACGATTTTTGTCTGACCCCTTATTTTTTTTTGTTATAGCGGCAACGAAAATACACATTCTGTGAAAATTTCAAGTGTCTACCTATTACGAATCATGAGATAATTATAACCCGCTGACAGACAGGGACCGTCGCGACGGACTAAGAGTGGAGACTTAGTAATAGGGTCCCGTTGGTTACCCTTCGGATAACCAACGGGACCTTATTACATCATCATATCATAGTTTCAGTGATGAGTTTCGGAGACAAACAACGGAATTCTTAAAAAAAAATATTGCAAATTAACTACGATTGCTGCTATTGCATAATTATGCATTGTTTTGACCCCAAGGATGATGAAATTTCGAATTGGTATGGGGTACCTACCAATTCGAAATTTCATCACTATAAATATAAAGTGAAAAATAATAACTTTTTCCAAAAAAAAAAAACAACTGACTTCCGGAAAAAACACTACAAAGTGAAAAATAACTTTAATTTCGGAGGGCGGTGACAAAAAAAAAATAATGCATATATCCAAAGTTGCCGACTTCCGAAATTAAAGTTATTTTTCACTTTGTAGTGTTTTTGCCGGAAGTCAGTTGTAGCTTGAACTAAATAAATAGTTTAGACGTGCATGCAATGTGTTAATGGTTTCTATTTGCAGTTACATTTTTTTTCTACTAATGAATTCAGTCTGCTGCAGCGTTACTATCGTTTTTTTTTCATGTTATTAGTTTTGCTGTGAACTTTACTGAAACTTAGGGAATAATTTACGGCACGCGTTTCTACATCCGACCTCAAATAGAACCCATTTCTCTTTCCAAAAATATTATTTAACACCCTTATATGATGATTGCGCCTCTTTTTGTGAACGTCAATTAATTCCTAATTCCGACGTCCTACAAAATAATACTAAATATTCAAGTAACGATCATATTGGATTTAGCAATCACCGGCCGATGCCGCGACGCCGCTCGCTTGTTGATCATTAGAAGCTAAAAAGTTTTTAGAGATTCATTATCAGTCAGTATCAGGTCAATTGGTCAGAAGCCCAAAAATCTACGAGAATAGAATAAGCAGATATCACCTAAACAGAATCACAGCATGATAAAACTGAAGCCATACCTAACAGCTCGATAATAGAATTACAAAATACAACCCTCTTGGAGGCAACAATGCTTTCTAGAAACCACTGTATGCATTGTGCATATAAAATGACGGCTAAACAAAGCCGTATAAGTGCCGCTATAAGTCGGCCATGGAGTATAGATTATAGGAATTATTTATACACTGTGCAGGGGTGGGTGCATTACCTTTTGACACGATACGTGTATTGTAGCGATTCTTTTAGCCAGTGATAATAATTACATTATATCACTGCGGAACAAAGGCTTCGTTTAAAAAGAGACTATAGTTCGTTTTTCCCACAGACTATTCTGATATTTCAAGCCTTTTGTGTTTGCTTTTTAGTATAATACTGACATTACACCTGTCAAATGAATATCTGGACTTAAAAAATGAACTGTATCTACTCCAGGGGTGCAATTGCTGGGCATTCGCGTAAGATGTAACAATGCTAAATTCGAAATTGAGTATTAATTTACATTATTGTGGACCACATTAACGTACCTACTGTAGGAGAGCATGTATCGCCACGCTTGAGTAGATACTGGTAAACCATCAAGTCCAGGATTTCTAAAGATACGAACGTTATTTTGTAAGTTATAGAGCAAGATTAGGGAACTAAGAAACTAAACTAAAAATTTAATTACTATATTCGGTGCTTTGGAGACATAAAATTAAGAACACAGCGCATTTGGATCCTAATACGCAAAATACGCGCTTTGACGTGGAGTTGCGGACAACAGCCCGTTTTACCTATTACCTATTTGGATCCTAAAA
Organism: Antitype chi; assembly: GCA_947359405.1. Taxonomy (NCBI): domain Eukaryota; kingdom Metazoa; phylum Arthropoda; class Insecta; order Lepidoptera; family Noctuidae; genus Antitype; species Antitype chi. The sequence goes on from OX375830.1 coordinate 16,583,776, forward strand.
AACAAATCTTCTTATGCCAAATCTTGTCATTATAATTCATTATTTTTGTATAAGATGAAAACAACATTAAGTAAGATTCGCCAAAACGTCAGATCTAGAAATCTGCGCGATTTTCTTCTTCTTCTTTGTCATTCTCTCAATGCTGAGGATCGTGATCACATACGACACGTGTCCAAAATTTGCGGTTTCCTGCAGTGTGGTATGCTCCGTAGATGTTGTTTCCATCAGCCTTCTTGATAAGAGATCTCATACAGTTTCTTACTTGTTTTTTTTTTTCAATTCCAGATCGCCCTGCTGCTCTCCGGCATCATGCTGCTAAAGAAGTTGATGTCAGCAAAGAGTGGCGGCGGCGGCGGCGGTGGTGGTGGTGGTCACGAGAGCCATGGCTGGTCGTCTGGTGGTAGCAGTGGGGGCTGGGATAGACGCTCGTACGATGACCTGCCTTACTCCGCGTATAAGAGGGAATAGAGGATAGAGGATGGGAAATAGATGGTTGATGATGAGTTCTGATTGAGAGGGAGATCTTAGATAATAAGTTCTTAAGTTGACGCTAGTAGACAATAGTATTCTAAAACTAGATGAAATCATTTGCTTTAATGGCACTAGTGGTCTTTCGTGCTTGGTTTTTAGTCTGTTTTGTGCCAATAATGGGCTCATTAATGAATGCATAAATTTAGGAAGTGTTAAATTTGTCATGTTTGTATATGGGGAAACAAAGTCGAGAGGTCCATTGCATTGTATTTCCAAGTAAATGCTGAAAACTATCTCCTTATCTGAAATGCTATATTTATATTTTACATATGTATTTTTTGCTCTTTACTGATCTACCGAAGTTAAAAACTTCAGGTTAATAAGTTATTAAAATTATTCAATTGTCTTGAACTTTTAGCTCTGACATGCTTTGTAAGCTCGACTCATTTCGTATTCACAGCCTTGAGCTAAATGTGATTGGTTTAAGTCGTCAAATTTCAGGAAAAATACTAAAATATTGAAACTTGATATCCAAGAGTCACACAAGTTGTCGTGGCACAAGGCTTTCAATCAATTGGTTTTATTTAGTATTCTGCATTTTGATCGTAAACTTAACGACAGGTTTGGTAGGAATGTTCATGCTGGGGTCAATGTTAAGGGTGCGGGATCACTTCTCTATCAAACAGATTATGACTTTGTTCATTTGTTTTTTTATGCCTTTATTACTTATCATCAACTATTACTATTATCATACCCTACATCCAAATATTAGACAGAATTTTGTAGGTTTAAGAAACAAAAAAACATCGATCGAATTTATTTACGCGACACGTGTTCTGTTTTTAAATTTTATTTTGTGCTAGTTACAAAAAACGCTTGTTATATTTTTGTATGCCCACCTTTTTTGAACATGTGTCTCGTTTTTAAATATTATCATTTAAATAATTTATTATTTTATTTATTAAATAGACTTTAAAGAGGTGCTTTTGTATAAATAATAATCGTTTTAAAAACGATGTTTGGTACTTTTTATTAAAAGGTTTATTTATTTTTAGTCTGTAAGTTACGACTGTTTTTTAATTTATTTATTGCTTATTATTTGTGCCTGAATACTCAAAAATAAATAATTTATTTAACGTAAGTTATACTCATAATAGAAATACATATTTTATAGTGATGTAAAACATGACAATAGATTTGTAAATGTTGATGTAAACTTTTTATACAGATAATAAACAATAATATACGACACAAATGAATTTATTTATTTCCCTCTGGAAGACGAGGAAAGATAAGAGGTGGTATCTAATCAAGAAACTTTCTTATAACAGCTTTCCTGGCGTGGTGACGTAGTGATTGAAATGTGATATTTTCAAGAGCGTATTTTGGACATTACTGATCTCGGTGAAGAAAAAATATCGTGAGGAAACCTGGATTTGTAGTTAATATGACTAAGTTTGATATCGTCAACCTTTCTTGAGCAAACGTGGCGATCAATGTTCGTGTTCTGTATGACAAGAAGACTTTGCCCTGCAGTGGGACATTAGTAATAATAATAAGTGTATTTATTTTCTCTCACAATGGTTCTGTAACCTTAACAGATTTGAACATAATTATATAAATTAACATTGTGAGAGCTGGTGCCTGATGTAGGTTTTAAGAAAAACCTGTGTTACATTAATAGGCTGGTTCATAAAGTTATCACAATACAATAATACAATATGCCTAAGAAGGTCTACAGGGTGTAAGGGAAACGCTTCCGAAAACGAAGACAGGTGATAGGGCTAGTGATTCTTGATACAGTACCACTTTTTACAATTTTTACCTATTTTTTTAGCATTTTTTGTACACTATGCTGTGAGAACAGTTAAAAATGAACCACTATTTGGGATCAAATATTTTATTTTTTACAACTCTAGCAAGCAATGTATTCAAAAATAAAAATCAGCTGATAGGCTCACGCATAACCGCGCTCGACCCCAAGTCCAGGCGGCGACTTTAGGTTTAGGCATCCTTTGTAAAGCGCCGCCAAAATAAAATGAGTACAAACATTACAGAAAGCGTCAAACGTTTTAAATTGATGCAAAATAACCAATTTAAGGCGAAAGGTATATTGGTATCTGTTTGTAGTTAGGTTGTATACAGGGTGTTTGGCAGAACGTTGAACATACGAAAATGGTGGGTAGGTGGGGTCATCTGCTACTTACTCAGCCCTAATTTATTTGGCCCTGGCCGACTGGGTATTTAAAAAAAAAAAAAAAGTTTTTTTCTTGTTTCACCACTTTCCTAACTTTAAAGTGTATTTTTTTATTAAAAATGGGCAATAAAACAGGCAATTTTTTTTTTTTTAATCTTTGATGTTGGCAGATTCTTATAAAATTATTGCTTTGTTCAGATGTTAGCTAGAAAAAAAGTTATGAGTCCTCAAACTTACAGAAAGATGTAAAAAATACTTGAATGTTAATTTCAACTTGCATTTAAAAAAAAAAACAAAAAATGATTGAGGAGTTCCAATTCTAGCAAAACATCCCTAGTGTGTGAGCTTTCTAATGGTATGTAATTTGCTTTTATAAAAAAAAAACTTTAAGAGTTATTTCATAATTTTATCAAGTAGGAAATTTTTGACTAAACTCTACCTTTACGGAAAGTTAAATGTTTTGCGAAATTTAATACTGCAAAGTTGGTAAAAATTAAACGATCGATTGAAATTATGCTGTACCAGTTAAGTGCGTTAATGAAACAATTAAATAATTTTAAATAATTTATTTAAATAATAAATCATAGATGTTCAAATTGACGCCCTTCATTCGCAATACAGGTGCGGCATCTACGTCTGATTTCTACAGTTGTTGTGCGCAGCAGCATCTCCTGTCGCATAACTTCGAAAGCAGCATTAATTCGATTTATCAAATCTTCCCGACTTTCTACTTCTGTAGTGTAAACTAGTTCCTTTGCCCTTCCTCACACGTGAAAATCGAGCGGAGTGAGGTCGGGCGATCGCGGAGGCCAGGGAATTGGTCCTCCCCTGCCAATCCACGAATTTGGGAAACAATTATCCAAATGCTCACGTACAACTAGACTAAAGTGAGCTGGGCAACCATCGTGTTGAAAGACAATAGGCCTGTTTATGTCTACTTGGAACACTTCTTCCACTAATGGTGGTAAATCATTTATCAAAAAATCCAAGTAGTTGTTCGCGTTGATGTTGTCGGGCAAATAATGAGGCCCTATTAGCTTATCGCCAATCACTCCTGCCCAGACATTCACACTGAATCTCCTCTGGAAGCCTCTTTGTCTCTTCACGTGTGGGTTTTGATTTTTAAGTGCCCAATGGTGAATATTGTGATAATTGACAATCCCTTCTTTGTCAAATTTGGACTCGTCTGTCCACAAAATACTTTTTAAAAAGTTAACGTCGTCCACATCGGTATGCAGCAAATGGCGACAAAATTGCACACGTCTCCCAAAATCACTGTCATCGAGACCTAGAACAAACAAAACATGTCTAAGAATTGATTTCAATACTGAATCTTTTCTTCCTCCGAGTTCAAACTCTACAATTATCCAAATTTTTCATCTTCAATTTTTAAGTACACTAATTGGCTTTATGGCTTAGCCATAAAGACGTAAGACCAAATTCACAAAAGGGCGTGCGACTTTCCAATTTTGTTCTAAAAAGGACCCATAAGTGCTGGCAAGTTTACCTACGCTGACCACCTGCGCAAACCGAATCCGAAATCCGAATCCTGTAAGCGCTGGCCGCCTGATTGTTACGTGAATGCGGCCGAATAGGAATAGTTTATTGAATTTAATTTGAAATTAGAATTGAATGCGCTAAAAACAACATGAGGCAAAACAACTAATAAAGAAAGTGACGAAATCAAGGTTAAATGGAACGATCAATTGAACTGTCTCATAATTTACTACATTCCACAAAATCGTATCAGATGCAGTGCATAAACGGCTTAATCTTACCTTGCACTGGAGTGTAGTGAAAAGCATGTCTACCATCTTGCCGGAGAACAGACCACACTTTCCATATGCTTAAGCCAAGTATTGAAGCTATCTGTCTAATGCTTTTGGTAGGATCCGCGTCAAACTCGGCAAGAACTTGTTCGTCAATGGTAGCATCGGGTCGTGCTGCGTTCACTCGTGGTTCTTGTAAGTTCAGGTCACCGGTTTGTCGTAAACGTCGGTAAGTACTCGCAAACGTCTGATGACTGGGTACTCGGCGGTTGGGATAACGCTCTTGATAAATTCTTCGCGCTTCACGCGAATTTGTATTAGCGCTTCCATACGCTAACAACATGTCCGCGTATTCCTCACTGGTAAAAGCAGCCATTTCTTTACCAATAACAACAGGTAACAGTAATAACAAAAAACTTAACAAACTTAAACTTAAACTTAACTAGTGATAACAATAAAAGAAAACGAAGTGAACAAAAACAAACGTAAGCGTAACGGGCACGTGAGATCGCAGAGGCAGTTAAGTCTCGACTGAATAAAAGAAAAGAATTCATTCTGAGGCGTCACGGTGCCACGAGAGCGAAAGAGAGCAAAAATACGCTATGACTGCGCAAGAGTGAAACAAAATTTCTACCTGCTTTGTGTAACCATCTCAAGGGAATAGTGAATGTCAATTTGCACCACTGCTACTGGCAAGCCGTCGATCCATAATTTTTACCAACTTTGCAGTATTAAATTTCGCAAAACATTTAACTTTCCGTAAAGGTAGAGTTTCGTCAAAAATTTCCTGCTTGATAAAATTATGAAATAACTCTTAAAGTTTTTTTTTTTATAAAAGCAAATTACATACCATTAGAAAGCTCACACACTAGGGATGTTTTGCTAGAATTGGAACTCCTCAATCATTTTTTGTTTTTTTTAAAATTAACATTCAAGTATTTTTTACATCTTTCTGTAAGTTTGAGGACTCATAACTTTTTTTCTAGCTAACATCTGAACAAAGCAATAATTTTATAAGAATCTGCCAACATCAAAGATTAAAAAAAAAAAAATTGCCTGTTTTATTGCCCATTTTTAATAAAAAAAATACAGTTTAAAGTTAGGAAAGTGGTGAAACAAGAAAAAAACTTTTTTTTTTTTTTTAAAGTACCCAGTCGGCCAGGGCCAAATAAATTAGGGCTGAGTAAGTAGCAGATGACCCCACCTACCCACCATTTTCGTATGTTCAACGTTCTGCCAAACACCCTGTATAACCTTCGTTCTGGCTTCGGAAGCGTTCCCCTTACACCCTGTAATGTAGGAACCTGCATTGTTACAAACACAGACACCTTAAATTTTATGCCCCGGTGAAAGGTGCCTACAGTGTACAACCTACCTACACAGGCAACTGAGGGAACACTGGTGGGTTTTAGTCAATAAAAGTCTGACACGCCCTACCGCTCCACCCAAAGCGGGAGAAGTTATTTGATGATTTCCCACCCAAAAAAAAAGGTACACTGTTTCCAGCCATACTATTCCGTAATAATCTCGCCATAAAAATTGAGGTGAATTTATGGAGGCATGAGGAACAGAGTGTAAAGTTCACTCATCCTCCATAGAAAAGGAATGATCTTCCGACCGGACAGGAGCTGTGTCTGGTGGGCAACTGCCCGAGTGGTTGCATTATGTCAGTTGCCCAGAAAACTTTGCTGGTGCCATGCAGGATTATGTGTGACGTCACTGTGATGCGTAGTTCCGATGTGGCGATGTAGATGGCTGCCACAAGGTGAGCTTGAAGTGCTGTCAATAGTGTCAATCTCTAGTCATCCAATCCATCAAATCCGAATGGAATGGCAGCACACTACGTTTTCACGGTGAGATTTCTACAGAATAAACTGTAAAGATATTTTGGCGTTCGAAAGACGTCACGTTCGGAAGCTGTTGGTAAACATTTATTAAAAACAAGATGGCGGCGTTAGTACCGATTTTGTACACGTTCCAAAGAGAGTATTGAGTGAAGAGCAATTTTTAATAATAGGTCTTTACCTATGAAATTGCCGTTTTGTATGAAAAACTTTAAACGAATTTTTTTCATGTATTTTTTATTTGTATTAATCGAAGTAATCACCCATGCAATCAATGCATCTTTGCCATCGCAGTGGCAGTTTATTGATGCCCTTCTTAAAGAAATCAGCTGGACGGGAGGCAACAAATTCTTCAAAGGCATTTTGTACTGCCTCTCGGGTATTGAATTTTTTTCCCGCCAAGAAGTTATCCAAATTCTGGAAAAAGTAGTAGTCTGTAGGCGCAAGGTCTGGTGAGTAGGGCGGGTGACGGAGAGCTTCCAACCCCAGTTCTTGCAACTTGGAGACCGTCTGCTGTGCAGTATGAGGTCGCGCGTTGTCGTGCACGAGCAGCGGAGACGAGCGATTGACCAATGCCGGTTGGAGATGTGCCAGCTTCTCCATCATTGTGTTCAGTTCTTCACAGTACACATCTGCAGTAATGCTCACCCCGTTTGGTAAGAAGCTGTGATGAATCACACCGGCGCTAGACCACCAAACAGTGACCATCACTTTTCTAGGGGTAAGTTTTCGTTTAGGGCATTGTTTAGGTGCTGAACCAGGATCCAACCAACTTGCTGAGCGCTTGCGGTTATCAAACAGAATCCATTTTTCATCGCAGGTAACAATGCGGTTCAAAATTCCTTCATTTGTGTGTCTGTTGAGCAGTGCAAGGCACGTCTCGACGCGTACTTCGCGCTGACGATCATTGAGTTCGTGGGGCACCCATTTGTCAAGCTTTTTTACCTTGCCAATTTGACGCAAATGGACCAATATTGTTTTGACGCTAACGTCGAAAGCTGCTGCTAATTCAGCCGTAGATTGTGTATCATCAGCTTCCACAATCGCCTTTAATTCGTCATTGTCAACCAAAGTCTTCGGACGACCGCGAGGTTCATTTTGCAGGTCGAAATTTCCAGAACGGAAGCGAGCAAACCAATAACAGGTGGTGCGTTGGTTTGTAGTGTTAGCTCCGTAAACGTCGTTGATGTTGCGTGCCGCTTGTGCCGCGTTGCTGCCACGACGGTACTCATATTCCATAATTACTCGAATTTTTAACGTATCCATGATGACGAAAAAGATTGAAATGCGATGAAAATGTAACACTAATCAATAAACAAATGACTACTTTTGGAAAAAAAATCCATGTTTTTAAAATAAAATTAATTTGAAATTAGAATTCTTACCCAAACAAAAATTATTTTGATTTGAAATGGCCAGTACTGCAAAACGGCAATTTCATAGGTAAAGACCTAATATTAAAAGTTTAGTGTTTTTTGGTTGTGTTGGTTTTATTTAGCTTTTCTAAGAATAATGAATAATGTATCTAAAATTATAGTTAGCCTGCCAAGGCAATGGTTGTGCCAATTTAATTAAGCCATAAAAAGTATTCGAATGAAGTATTAAGTAACACTTATTTATATTATTCAACATGAAACGCCCAAAGACAATTATTACACGCAAGACAAATATTTTTCATACACAATTTAATAAAAAAATTATTGTCGATTTTAACAAACAAACGTTGCGTTAACGCAAGCATCCAACTTTTAAACAACGCCATCTATCGAAATAGAAAGGAACTTAACAGAGAGTTTCAGCACCATCTAACTTCAGATGTGGGTGAAAATAACCATTCAAACAATCTCGCATTGTGAATAAAAACTTACGTTCCATTTTAATTAAAAATATTCGGAATAAAAACAGTTAGCAAAAAATAATCCTTCAAACCTATCGTTAGACTCGTCTCTTGCTTTGACTACCTTGAATAACTGTTATCATATTATTTGTATGTGACACCGGGACAAAGAATTCGTCCCACAAGGAAAAATTAGATGTCCTTACTGTCCTGACATATGGCAATCGCTTTTAAAGCGATTCGTATTTCTACAACGACCTCAAAAAGTAACCAATGCTGTTCGGTAGCATCTGCCAGTCCAATACATTTTTGACCTTTCGACCACAGTTACCGCCTAAATAATGTCGCAATCCTGGTAGCTTATGCCAATCCAATACATTTTTTTACTTTTCCATCATCGTTATCGCCTAAATAACGTCGCGTTTTTGGTAGTTCATGCCAATTCAATTTTCCATTTTCTACTTTTCATCATCGTTATCGCTGATAGAATGTCGCGTATTCTACAGTGCAACAAGGACCTTTTGGCGCTCGAGTACCCCCTGTCGACCTTATGCCCCATGTGCACACGACTACACATCAAGCTACATATACATTTCCACTATAAGCTGATCTCGCATTGTACAGAATTTCCGTACAATGCGAGATCAGCGTAAACTGGAAATTTATAGCTTGATGTGTAGCCGTGTGTACGTTTGCTGCGGCGCTTTTGTAAAAAAATGTGAAAAACAAAATGGCGGAGTTAGTTCCGATTTCAGCCACGTGCCTAAAGATTCTATTACAGCTATAAGCCCTCCAGTGCGTCTTCCACTGCTAAATCTATTCTAAAACCAAGAGATAAAAAGTTTCCTTCTTCAATGAAATCAAACAGACAGACATTCGCCAAGTATTATAAGTTGCCAGTAAGATATAACAAAGACAAAACATAACATCACGCTTTGTTTCCCCGAAGAATAGGGCAGAGGTATACCTATAGTAGGTAAATAAATGATAAGATAAGATTTTTTTATTTGTTTAAACATGGTGTACATGATACATTACATGAAAGATAATTACTATGTCATAAATAAAGTTCTAACATGTTCAGCCGCATATAGTGGCGTACAAATTGGTAGGAAGAGATGGTGCATAAACCACGTTAAATAACGATAAATGTAGTTCGCCAATTATATTGAAGTCCTATATTATTGTCCCTTATTATGGGGCAAGCCTATTGCCATCAATCGGGCACAAATCCGGACTCCGGGCTGCTACTGAGAAAACCCCAAAAACACTTTGCCCGACCTGGGAATCGAACCTAGGACCTCATGCTCAACAGTAGCGTTTTCCAACGAGGCAGCTTATATAATATAATTATTGAAATAAAACACTCGTAATTGAGCCGCAATCAACTAAAAATCGCAAAATTTTATAACTGCGATGAAAATCAAAGAAACAAGAAATAATTTACCGCGTCAATATGACTATCAAATGGATTTATTGTTCATTACGTTTTGACTAAATAACCGTACCAAACTAATAGTACAATTCATGATACACGATACTTTGGAAAAATATACGGGCGGGTGTTGTGTGACGACTCGATTATTTGACTTAAAGTATACCTACATATAATATTATTTCTCGTGGTAAAGAGACTCTTCAGGCAGTTCAATAGCAGATCTGATGCCCCTACGTATCATCACTGAAAAAATAAAGCCATAACACTATGATTCCAACATGCCCCGAGAACGCACCAGACCCGGTTTAGACGGAAAAAGTGGAGGGCCTTTGCCTAGCAATGGAACAACACAATATAGGCTAACAAAACAAACACAAGTACGATTTCTGCAGGCATACATTGATGCCTGCAGAAATCGTACTTGTCAATCACACTTGATCAATAAAAACCCAGTTTAGCGGTGAATTTAGCTAGATTATTTCCAAGATAGAATTGCATAAAACACGTTATCAAGTCTCATTGACAGGAGCTTTTTTCCATTGTTGGTTTTAAAAGTAAGAAAATGTTAAAATACTGCACTTAAAGTTTGTCAAACGGAGAGACACTTACACCAAAATTCCATGGTTTGACGCAAAAACCTTTAGATCTGACATTAGTGATGGTTGTAAGATGCTGAAAATACTGATGGGCCATGTTGTACGTTACTTGATAATTATGAGCTTTCTGTTAATTTTTTTTTACTGCTTAGCTTATACTGTCCCACTGCTGGCCAAATACCCTCAAGTCCTCCCAGGTACTCTATTCCCGCGACACCTCAAACCAGCCCTTACGGTACGCGTCCAGGTAATCTCGCCACCGCTTTCTAGGCCGCCCGTGGCGGCGCGTCCTTCTTCAGACACCCATTGTGTGGAAATTTTTGCCTAGCGGAATTCTGCATGGGGCTGATGTGACTTTACGTCTAATATACCCGTTATGGAACGCAGCATATTTCAAATGCTGTCCTATCTTTTCACACCATTTCTTTTGCATCGCTTTTTGGCAAACATAAATAAAACCGTTTTAGACAAAGTATAATACGTTTTTATTCTTAAATCAGGAGTCAACATAAACGCACGTGCCTTCTCCAATTTATCACCCCTGTTTCTTTAATCAAATACACATTCACTTTCCTAAATCCATACTAACACGTCGAGTAATTAGCAAATAAATATGGAAGTATAACGGCTTCCGTCTCCGCTGTGCGTTTCGCACGAATAACCTATGTTTTACGCACGATTGTTCGATGTTAACATAGTTTCGTGTATACTTGCGTTGGAAATCGTTGGGGGAATAAAATAGGTCAGTGTTTCCGCGTAGGAGTTAAGCGTGTTTGGGACATACCATAGAATGGCACACATGGAATGTATAAGATCCAGATCCATCAATAAATCTACATGGTCTTCACATGATCTGACCCAGATTATGTCTGGATTTTAAAAGAGACTGTGATCTCTGAATTTTTTTCGCCCTTTTTTGCCAGAGTGGTCAGATATGAAACGCCGTCCTCATCTAGTTTTAAAAATATGATAGACGTGTAAAACTGTTTTTACAGAAATAAAATCATTTAACATTTAACTGATTTTACAGAAAAATCACAAAAACACAGGAACTGTGCATGGTATCTGCCTTCTAAGTCTCGCTCTCACAGCCTACTTTTGGCTATCGCACAACTCTGACAAGAAAGTCCGAAATAAGGTCAGAGGTCACAGTCTCATTGAAACTCCAAACTTAATCTTGGTCAGATCATGGGAAGACCATCAAACCATTTAGTTTAGCGAGCTTTGGCTAATCCGGCAAAATAATGGCAAACAAAATTGAGGGCCAGCAATGGGATTAGCTAAAAGCAGGATAAAATAGTTATCACAACCAGCCTATATGTTCCCACTGCAGGGACATAGGCTTTCTCTGTATGCAGTGGGCCGTAATACACCACGCAGCCGCGGTGCGGGTTGATAGATGTCACAACTCTTAAAATTTTTGGTTGTAAAACATGCAGTTGTTTCCTCACAATGTTGTCATTCACCATTTAGAGAGGATACCTTTAATTGGAGCTAAAAAGCCCTACGCCCATCACGCCCTCTACGAATGAAGCAGTCATGGATATAAAAAATGTTTTGTTAAAATCCCTTCTTGCATTCAGTATATTATCAGCAAATTTCTCGTAATTAAATACCGCAACGACATGCTGTTCTAATGGCAAATGTGGCAATTACACAGATTGACGAGTGTTACTGATCTTTAACTAAATAATAAAAACATATCTTTACTGATAATTTCTATCGAGTATGGTTTATTTATCTAGCACTAAGGGTTCTGTAGAAATAAACAGTGTTAAATGGACCGTTTTCGTACCAAACCAGTACTCACTGTACTGGTTTAAACGGTGTGGTAGGCCAATCGCCTAAGAAGGTCTCGTGCGGTGGTTACGAATATTATTAATTGACTTCAAAAAGGTGGAGCTTCACAAATCGACTGTATTTTTTTATCATTTAGTGTTTATTGATGATGTTGTAATAATTTCCAGTCACTGTAATTTACACAGCAATGGTATACGAACTGGTGTAGGATGGGTACCACAGCTAAAAAGAGTTTTTTTTACGAAAAAAACAAACGAATACCAGTGAAAAAGTGTTTTTTCTAATACACAGAGTTTAATTCATATAATTGACAGCGCTAATAGTCTAAAGAGTACATAAATAATTTTTCTTGTATAATAGACAAAAAGAGACATTTTCACTTTGACCCCCTGATGTTGCCATTATTTTTCGGAACCCTAAAAAGTCATAGTTTTATAATTAGTAAACGTATTTAAAAAAGTTTTTATAGGTTTATAAACTAACATGAAGTGCTACATTTTATATGGTATACTTGGTGATGTATCTGATACAATCTTTGTGCAGCTACCCAGGGTATGATGGCCTAACGCTGTACCGTCACTCATGGAGACTATTTATTTTCTTCATGTAAAATAGAGAAAGAAAATGGCTTATCTAGAAATTATAGTTATGATCCACAGCCTCGATGTAGGTTGACACATGAATCTAACTTTGCTTTTATAGCACCACCACTAGCGCACATTATTAATTTATGCATAACAAATGGTGTTTTTCCTAATAGTCTAAAAAAAGTAATTATTAAGCCCTTATTCAAAAGAGATGATAAATCAGATGTAAAAAATTATAGACCCATAGCAAAAATTCCTATTTTTTCAAAAGTTTTCGAAAGGGTTATTTACAATTCTATTTATAATTATTTTGAAAAATATAAGTTATTTTGCAACGAACAAAAAGGATTTCGCAAAAATATTAATATCAATATGGCACTGTTCGACCTCCTTTCTCATATTATGACGTCTGTCGATGAAAGAGCTCCGGTATGTGCTCTATATACTCATATGACGAAAGCGTTTGACTACGTGAGTCATAAAATATTGCTAAAAAAACTGTATGGCTATGGAATACGAGGAAATATTTTGAAACTATTGGAGTCATACCTGGATAACAGAACCCAGTGCACAGAAATATCACAACTCTGTCCAAAAAGCAATTTGTTAACCATTTACACATCTGAACCAAGAGTTATAAAATACGGGGTACCCCAAGGTAGCGTGCTAGGGCCGCTACTTTTTTTAATATATATCAATGATCTCCCAAAAGTCATATCTCAAAATATGGTACTGTTTGCTGATGACAGTACAGCTGTTGTAAAGTGTACTAATCCTGTTTATTTTGAGAGTGATATTAATGATTGTCTCAGTAAAATTATTAACTGGCTTACTAGCAATAACCTAGTCATTAATTTAAACAAAACAAAAGTAATGTACTTTCATCAAAGGTGTGAAAAACCTTCAGTTCACATTGCATATGATAAGTACCAAATAGAAGATACAAACGAGGCAAAATTTTTAGGTATAAAAATTGATAGTAAGCTAACATGGAAACCACATATCGAAGAAATTTGTCTAAAATTAAATAAATCAGCATATGCACTATCTCAGCTGTCAAAAAAAGTTAATACACAAACACTTTTAATGGCGTATCACGGATTGGTTGCATCAGTTCTGAGATTTGGTGTTATTTTTTGGGGGCAATCTACTGAAAGAGATACTGTTTTTAAAGCGCAAAAACGATGTATTCGATCCTTGTGTGGCTTAAAAACTACGGAATCTTGTGCACCCGTTTTTAAATCTTTAAAATTACTTACTTTGCCAGCTATGTACATCTACGAGACTGTTTTGTTTGTTCAAATGAATTTACACCTTTTTACTAAAATTTCCGATGTAAAAAAAACTCCAATGCGTTCTCAATATGAAAATAAGTTGTGTGACATAAAATGCAGAACCACTTTGATGAAAAAGAGCTTTTTTGGAATGGCTTCGAAAATTTATAATAAAATACCCGATAGTATAAAACACATGCCCCTATCAAAATTTAAGAAAGTTCTCACCTCTCTATTAATAGAAAAATGTTATTATACTGTTCAAGATTTTATAAATGATAATTTTTAATCTTTTTTAGTCTTATTTGTTTTTTTTTAATTGTTTGTTTTATTTAGTCTTTTTAAGTATCTATTTTAATTCTTACATTATAATTAAAATTTGTATGCCTTCGCGGCAAAACATAGCGCTCAAATATGTTAACCTAACACCATTACGTAAATACCTATGTTTAACAAATAAAGATTCTGATTCTGATTCTGATTCTGATTTGACATCAATTGTCGTTCCTCTACCAAATGACATCGTTCTGACTCTCCATTTTTCACAGCTATATTTACTGAGTAGGCTGGTATACATATCCTTAATGTTTCTCACTGGCACCATATTTCTTGAAAACGTTATTTTTGGAATTGACTTATTACCTCGTCTTTCTCTCAATAATTTATTTTGACTGGTTTGTCTTCGCCTACTTTAGCTCTGCTATAAAGTGGCTGCCTTAAGTAATTTTGTCTATTCTCTGCCTAATTTGACTAAATGATTTTGATTCATACATTTCATTGCGCAATCATTTTAGTATTAGAAGAACAGTAAATTGTAGGCGAGCGGTTATTTGCGCAAGTATAACTTCAAAATTTTTAAAGAAAGATTTTTATTGTTGGACTACTAGACTAATTAATTAATGTTCGGTCGAGCATGTTCGCAGGGGATGTGGTATTTGAGAATTCAAGGAAACACACAAAAATTCAAATATATATTGTGTTACGGGCAATTTGACAAGTCCGGTCACTATTAATAATGGCCGGTCTGTATTCATAATGCCCGACTCAATTGGACAATGTGATTAAAACAGCATGATTAATCACTTTTCCCGGCCATTATGAATAATGCCCACCCTATCTTGGGCAAAGTAATAAAATAGGTGAGTATTTTTGTTTATTAAATGAAATTAAACTAACAAAACTATCATGAAAAGTTAACAAAAAATAACTAACCTAACCTATACTGCCCGGTCCAAGTGATAAATTCAAGCTATATCTCAAACATTGACTTATGGACCACGAGCCGTCGAGCATTATTAATAATGGCCGGTCAAAGTGATAAATTAATCACTTTGCCCATCGCTCTTGGGCATTATTAATAATGGCCGATCCTTATTAATAATACCCAGTTAATCACGTTGCCCGTAACATATACATAAGTCTGTAATAATCGTGTTCTGTACTTATTTTCGTAGTGTAGTTCCTTAATAAAAAATATTTATTTTATTTATTTTATTTTATTGTGTTTGTGTGGCTTACAGCTATCAGTACAAAAGGAATAGTAAGATAATTTACGAAAAGCCATTTACAAGCCTCCACAGTAATATGTTTCATACTCATCGTCGGGTTGTCTGATCATGTTGTTTAACACGTTGAACGCCAGTGCGTTTTCTTCGTGTTTCCATTTGGGCCATGGGGGGCACCATTTGGTCGACACTTATCTGTTCCGTTGGAGCCGCGGGGGACAACATGTGACCGCAAGCTGGAGTTGATTTCAAACGTGTCTATGGAGCCGTCGGACAAATGTTCTAAGCAAATCTCGATATAAGGTGACCCCCATGGCCCTGTAGACTAATGCAGTTCAGTTGGTTTTTATGTAAACATAATACCTAGAAAAATATGTCAAGTTTTCTAAGCCATATTTGCAATGTAGTGAGAATATAAATGTGTATGAGAGTATTGCGCTCAATTATGGTATAATGCCGAAACCAGTTGGGATAAATTTTGATTACAAATAGAATATGTATATGTGTATAAATTAAATACTATTTTTATGACTTGATAAATAAAACACGCATATAATAATAAAAAATATTATAATTAAATCAGTTTTGGTTTTGGTACTAAATAAAAAACAAAATAGTATTAGTTAATATTCATTTATATATTTATTTATACGAGGAACACATGCAAAATCAGACTTAATTTGAGATCAATGCCAGGTAAACTTAAACTTACATCATAAAATGATTCTAATGAACTTGATGAAAACAGTCGTAACAGAGATATGGTTTATTTGGGCAAGTTTCACAAAATGTAACCACCTTTTTGGTCTTGTTTTTTGCCAAAGCCCTTCCCATTATCTCAACGTTATGTTTATAACAATTTTGACATGTACGACGATTATTTTTGGCGGTGCCTTCTTTTTTCGTGGGCTTGTGCTTTATACGTCTTGGCCTCAAGGTTTCTATTGGTTGTTCTTCCTTTTTTGACAATAAACCCTTCAATATCTGTTTCCTGAATTCAACTACTTGCAAGTTTTTCCCAGTGACAGTCTTGTACAATATTAAAGCATTAACAACGGCCGTGTTTAGAAGCAAATTTATGGCCACTTTTTTATACCATTTGACGGACTTTCTCAAAGGTGTCGAATATGCGGCCATCTGGTCAGATAAGTCCACGGCTCCTTTCGCCTTGTTGTAATCTACTACGATTTTAGGCTTCAAAGTGGTTTTACCTCGCTTCGTGACGGATTGGAAGCGGGTAGAATGTTTTGTAGAAAGAACGTAAACGTCCCTTTTGTCTTTCCATTTTAATAGAGTTATTCCATCAGTACTCTCCATGGCAATATGTTCGCCTCGTTTCAATTTAGCATTGATTACTTCTTTAGGAAGATTTTTCCTGTTTTTACGAATTGTACCGACGAGGTGCGTTTCATTTTGCAAAAGGTTTCTAGCCAAACTGACACTTGTGTACCAGTTGTCAGTGTATAATGTGTGCCCTTTGTTCAGAAGGTCACTGCACAACGACATCACAACGTTTTCAGGCGTAGTATTGACTTGATCATTTTGTTTGCCCGCATAAATACTGATTTTGTAGGTATATCCAGGTAACGTGCATAGTTTAAATTCCTTTACACCATATTTATGTCGTTTCTGTTTATTGTACTGTCTGAAAATAATTCTGCCCCGAAATGGTACGACACTCTCATCAATGCACAGATCTTCGCCAGGAGTGTAATGATTCTTGAAATTTTCGTTCATTAGGTCCAGAAGGGTTCGAATGCGATGTAATCGATCAGTCTTGTGAGCGTCATCTTCTTTTGAAAAGTGTAGCATTTGTAATAACAGCTCAAACCTGTTCCGAGACATTATTTTTCGTGCAAAAGCATGTCCTATTATTTCGTCCTTGGACCAATAGTCACTCATTTTAGGAAGCTTCACCAATCCCATAAATAATATCAAACCAAAAAAGTTTTTCATTTCATCAACATTAGTAGGCGACCAATTGCGTATGCGTGCTGACTTAGAAGCTTCTCGTGCAGCTATTTTGTGTATAGCAAACTCGTTAGTATCATACACTATTTTCTCAAAAATTTCGTCTGACACCAAAAGGCAGTAAAAATTATATGGCGATTTGTTAATCATAGCAGAGCGGAGATTAAAAGGCAAACCAGGAATCTCAGTGAAAGCAATAATTTGACGCTGATTACCTGCTGGTTGCGTCCATGTACGTGCAGATGTCGACGGAGTACTCATGGTATTCAAAGTAATTTGTAGCTGGTCCAACTCACTTTCATCACTTTCAAAAACCATAACACGGCGACGACCACGGCAAACTAGTTGATCGTCCAGATCTTCCTCTTCCGAGCTGACGTGAAAACTGTTGTTGAGTAAATTTATTTCTAAAGTGTCTATGTGTGATAAGTCTTCTTGACTTATCTCAAAATCTCCGAAATCATCCATCTTTATAATATGAACGCAGTATGAATATATAAAATTAGCAAAAACCAAATAGCGTTGTGAGCGTATCGCGTTCAATGTGACACTAAACACGCACTAAACGACATAAACACTCTAAACTCGTGGGCTGCTCGTGTGTAAGTACGCGGGTGCGGGCGCGCGGGCGGCGGTGCTCGACACCGTGACCCGCGCGGCCCCCGCTAACGGACTTGCGATTTTCTCTTCGCATAGGCCACGGGGGACGACCTATGAGTGACACTCAAATTATAGCAAATTTAAACACTAAAATGTTTTTTTTGTAATCAATAACTAAGTTTTAGCTTATTTCCGCTCCAATAATACAATAAATAAATTGTGTAAAATTTTACATATTTACGGATTTTCTCCTGGCCCTATCGGCTATTACAGTGTCGCTCATATGTTGACCTCCACGGCGTTCAACGTGTTAAGATAAAATAATATTATGACATTACATACGCACAGGATCGGGGTGGAAAAGGCCCCAAGCTGAAGTTCGTTCTCCAAAGGGAGATGCCCTTGCAGTGTAGTCGCTTAGTCTGTAAGTTTTATGACCTGGCTGGAAATCTTAATTTATTATGGCACCACAGGGTACCCCGGTTAAGCAGCTACCAATCTCCTTGGTTAAATTGCGTGACGTATTTCATTCATTCATAGAAAAAAAAAGTTCTTAAAAGAAGCAGTGAGATAATAGAAGCTGAACATATCAACACCTATCAACAACAAACACACACACCATACAATTAATGTTATCTACCAACCATTTTATATGCCTTCGATAATTTAATGATTGGTTTGCCAAAAGCAGACTTTTTAACGTTCTGTCAACGGTAAGGAAAGGTCTTGAACGTCAACCAGAACAGTGACCATTCCTTAGCCTAACGCTAACCTTGTAAAAATGGCAGAAAAATCGATCCAGCAACTGTCAAATTGAAGCTACGACCCACTCACTTTATAGTAAATTGAGCTTGTCGCCTTTACTTCCTAAAGGTAATTATTTGCTTGAATTTGATTGCAGCTAATAGCTAATCATTTTCAATGCTTCACTGGGCAACGGATTATGCGGATGGCAACACCATTGACCCAGAGAATTCCTGCTATTGACCTAGTTTGTTATTTAGACCTGAATTTAAATCAGATACTAAGCCCTGAAAAATATTTGCAGGGTGGCTGGTGACACTGGGATGGGAGTACCTGAGGGTTTTTTTTTTAGAGGGTGGGAAATCATCAAATAACTTCTCCCGCTCTGGGTGGAGCAAGAGGGCGTGTCAGACTTTTACTGACTAAAACCCACCCGTGTTCCTTCGGTTGCCTGTGAGCCATGGTATCTCTTTCCAGCAACCCGCAGCCCTGGCAGTCATCGGCCCTTGCGGACCCCACCAGTTGGTGCTGACATCTCTTTGAGGCGCGCGTGGAACACAACGCGCCGTCGACCCGGGCTTGGTCCTTACCGGAGAGCCAGCTACCCATTACTTAACGTCTGCAAGCCCGCGCCTACGGTGGCCGCGCGGCAATCAGCCAGGGATTGTCGACGCTCAGGGCATCTCCTGCGGCGACCAGGGCCATGAGGGCGCACATACTGCCTCTCCCTCACGTGCACCGCCTCTTTCTTCGCGAACATTACTGCTTCGAGGAAGGAGGTGACGGCTACCCATGCACTCTCGCTTCGTACCATGACCTGGACCAGGGCCAGATCCGAGAGATCGTCACCGCCGATCGCCTCCACGAGGACATAGCGGTGCTCGCCCCAAGCCGAGCAGACCTCCATCGTATGTTCCACCGTGCCCTCAGGGCGATCTACGCAGTGGAAACACCCGGGCGTTTCCTCCCGCCTTATACGAAACAGGAACCTCCCGAAACAACCGTGACCGGTGAGGACCTGCGTCGGGCGGAAGGTGAGGACACCGTGGCGCCTCTCAATCCAGTCCTCAAAGAGGGGACTTACCGCCGTAATTATGGCGTGTCCAAGAGTACCTGAGGTTTGAGTTGAATGGTGTGTTATTGTTCAATAGACTGATGATGATGGCTAAGCTCCTATGTTTAAAACGCAAAGCTATGATTTTTGTGATATGCTTTCGTCATTTTATGTACTAAAATAAACTGAGAGATTAATGACGTATCTATAAATAACCAATTTTTTACGGTATGGTCACTGATCATGAAGAACACTGTCACTAAGAAAATATTTCGTAGAGTAATTTTTAGTACTACAACAGATTTCAGTATTATAATCCACATATTAAGCTAAAGGGAAAATAAACTTACTTAAGATTCGATTACCTAGCACCCACCTACTTAATTAGCTAATTATAATCACAGATCTAGGCCGTATTTTTTTACTTACGCTACTGCAATATTGCAATTGGTACAGACTAAGTTCAAAGAATCTACTAACCTTTTTTCCTTCAAAACACAGCTTACCTACTACAAGCAGCAGAAAAAAGATGTAATGGTAGTGCTTTCTTAGACCAACTCTTCCACAAAAAGCTTATACTTAACTAAAACCACTTGCAATATCTACGCCAATGATCAAACAACTTTTCCATAAATTATGTAAAGTGCTAACGCCCCATAATGATCGAAGACGCCTCCATCAATCATATTTAGAAAATCCCATTGCAATCGATTTAGCCGATTTTGATATTACCCCATCACTTTCATTGCTTGGACATCGGTGATATTAGTTTCGTAAGTCACAAGAAATGCTTATAGTTTTTAATATGCATATCGAATGCATCACCCACGGTCATCGGTAATGAGACTGTATATCCCGCGAAAATGTGGAGGTCGAGGCTTTTTAAATGCTAAGACTCTCCACAATCGCGAGATATGCAGTCTCAGGGATTATTTCCTAGAAACCGACGTGGGGATGCATCGAGATGTGGTCGCGGTGGATAAGGGCCTCACCCCGCTCTCCTTAGGTAAAGAGAACTGGCGCAAGCCTGTAGTGCTTGACACTAAAGATCGCATGGAGGTATGGCAGAGTAAGGAGCTTCACGGACGCTTTTTCCAGGCCCTACATGGGCCCGATGTAGACCTTCTAGCGTCCGTAGCCTGGCTGCGTTTCGGTGACCTATTTGGGGAAACCGAAGGTTTTGTCTGTGCAATTATGGACGAAGTTATGATGACGAACAATTACCGGAGATTTATTGTGAAAGATGGCACGGTTGACATCTGTCGGGCATGTCACCGTCCGGGAGAATCAATCAGACACATAATCTCCGGGTGTTCTCGTCTAGCTAACGAGGAGTACTTGCATAGACACAACCTAGTAGCCAGGATTATCCACCAGCAACTTGCTCTGAAATACAGCCTTGTGGAATCAGAAGTGCCGTAATACAGGTATGTGCCCGACCCAGTTCTCGAAAATGGACATGTCACACTGTACTGGGATCGATCCATCATCACTGACAGGACTATCGTTGCCAATAAACCTGATATAGTGGTGGTGGATCGACTAGAGCGGCGTGCAATGATCGTTGATATAACGGTCCCGCATGACGGGAACCTCGTGAAAGCCGAGAAAGATAAACAAATCAAGTATCTTGACTTGGCTCACGAGGTTGTCGACATGTGGGATGTGGACTCAGCGATCATTGTACCGATAGTCGTTACAGCCAATGGCTTGATAGCCAAGAGCCTCGACCAACATCTGAGGAGGCTCTCGTTGGGCAGCTGGGTCAAGGGCTTGATCCAGAAAGCGGTACTCCTGGACACGGCTCGCATTGTCAGGAGGTTCCTCTCTCTGGAGCCCTGACCGCCGGTAGCTTGGACCTTGTTCCCGATACCGGTGGGCCACTATTTTTTATATTTTTAAATGTTTTTATATAATTTTATACTAATATTTAAAAATGTAATTTATATTAGGTCTTTACCTATGAAATTGCCGTTTTGCAGTACTGGCCATTTCAAATCAAAATAATTTTTGTTTGGGTAAGAATTCTAATTTCAAATTAATTTTATTTTAAAAACATGGATTTTTTTTTCCAAAAGTAGTCATTTGTTTATTGATTAGTGTTACATTTTCATCGCATTTCAATCTTTTTCGTCATCATGGATACGTTAAAAATTCGAGTAATTATGGAATATGAGTACCGTCGTAGCAGCAACGCGGCACAAGCGGCACGCAACATCAACGACGTTTACGGAGCTAACACTACAAACCAACGCACCACCTGTTATTGGTTTGCTCGCTTCCGTTCTGGAAATTTCGACCTGAAAAATGAACCTCGCGGTCGTCCGAAGACTTTGGTCGACAATGACGAATTAAAGGCGATTGTGGAAGCTGATGATACACAATCTACGGCTGAATTAGCAGCAGCTTCCGACGTTAGCGTCAAAACAATATTGGTCCATTTGCGTCAAATTGGCAAGGTAAAAAAGCTTGACAAATGGGTGCCCCACGAACTCAATGATCGTCAGCGCGAAGTACGCGTCGAGACGTGCCTTGCACTGCTCAACAGACACACAAATGAAGGAATTTTGAACCGCATTGTTACCTGCGATGAAAAATGGATTCTGTTTGATAACCGCAAGCGCTCAGCAAGTTGGTTGGATCCTGGTTCAGCACCTAAACAATGCCCTAAACGAAAACTTACCCCTAGAAAAGTGATGGTCACTGTTTGGGGGTCTAGCGCCGGTGTGATTCATCACAGCTTCTTACCAAACGGGGTGAGCATTACTGCAGATGTGTACTGTGAAGAACTGAACACAATGATGGAGAAGCTGGCACATCTCCAACCAGCATTGGTCAATCGCTCGTCTCCGCTGCTCCTGCACGACAACGCGCGACCTCATACTGCACAGCAGACGGTCTCCAAGTTGCAAGAACTGGGGTTGGAAGCTCTCCGTCATCCGCCCTACTCACCAGACCTTGCGCCTACAGACTACTACTTTTTCCAGAATTTGGATAACTTCTTGGCGGGAAAAAAATTCAATACCCGAGAGGCAGTACAAAATGCCTTTGAAGAATTTGTTGCCTCCCGTCCAGCTGATTTCTTTAAGAAGGGCATCAATAAACTGCCACTGCGATGGCAAAGATGCATTGATTGCATGGGTGATTACTTCGATTAATACAAATAAAAAATACATGAAAAAAATTCGTTTAAATTTTTTCATACAAAACGGCAATTTCATAGGTAAAGACCTATTATGTATATTGAAAGGAATAGTTTTTAATTATTATTATAGTGTTAATAATAACACTAGATAAGCAGTAACAGTAGTTGTTCAAATAATTGTAGAGTGCACGCGTCATTATGTACACGATTTACCCGATTGTTTGAAAAAAAGAGGGTAATGATTTTCAGATACTTGTTGTGCAGTATGGTTGGCATAAAAATTTTGAACACAGATTTAAAAAAAAAACACTGTCTCGTTGGTCTAGTGGTCACAAGCGGTACTACTGAGCATGCGGAGGTCCTGGGCTTGATTCCCAAGTCAGACAAAGTGTTATTGGGTTTTTCTGTATCGAATTTCTCAGTAGCAGTTCGGAGTCTGTATTTGTGCCTAGTTGATGGCAATTAGCTTGCCCCTAATATCATGGGATTTAAATATAACTTGCGAAATATGGGTGTACTAAAAATACACCCCTGCACAACCCTTATAGGAAACAATGCGTAATTTTCTATACTAATATTATAATGATAATATTAAAAAGAAAAAAAAAATTAATAATATTTTAAAGAGGAAAGTAATATTTTAAAGAGGAAAGATTTGATTTTTTCTTTGCATAGAATAGGCTCCATAACTACTGAATCGATTTGAAACATTCTTTCACTGTTGGGGAGCTGCACTATTCCCAGGTGACATAGACTATATTTTATACCCGTATTCCCACGGGAACGGGAATTATGCGGGTAAAACCGCGGAGCGCTGCTAGTATGTTATACACCCCTGCCATATTTGATAGCTAAGATGGCTCGGTTTTGATGAGAACAGTTTTTGTGCAGTCTTTGGCCAAAGAATTCTCGAGTATTGACCACGTACCGAAGGACCACTGCCCAGATCGGCCATGTAGAAGTTGTGCGTCTCTTCTGGATGTGGGCAGTCAAGGTCCTTTGTTATGTCAAGGAAGTTAAAAGAAAAAGTATGGTGACTATGCTTGATGAAGGTGTAGGTAAGCCCACGATCGTACGTGGACGAGATGTAAAAATATTGCGGCGAGATTCTATGGCGTATTGGATTTTCAGCTCTCAATATTGTGCCGAGCATTGAAAATTGAACAGAGCGTATCCCAGCGATTTTCAACTGTCGATGTCGGCGCAAAGCAGTGCAGTAAAAATGAAGTGCGCGAAAAAAGTCGCCGCGGGAAAAATACGCCCGTGGGTACTTGGGCTAAGTCCACTGTCCAACAGTGGATGTCTTTAAGCTGAAAGGACGATGGTAATTATTTCAAAAATTAAAACTGTTTTATAATCATTGACTGACTTAAGATTGCTAACCGTACTAGAGCACACAATAGAGTAAGAATGGTAGACATTGAAAGTACTAGCATGTCAACAATAACGCAAGTATAGACACTTGCGCCTTTGTTCACCTTACAGCCTGGGCAGATACTGATCTTAATCGTCAAGGGCATTAACATTGATTTTATATGGAAATGGGGAGCACATCAATTGTTTTTTGCATAGGGAATTCATTGATACAATTTCTATACAGTGTACCAGGGACAATGACGTGTAACCTGTTACTATAGATTCAGTACATCATTCTGAAACCCCCTTGCACTTTTCAATGAAGCAGCAGATTTTTTTTTTTGATAACCGACTAAAAATTTCTACGCTAAGGGGTCGATCATCAAGTACTGAATTCATGGTTTCAGTTTTGGGCACGCCACGATAGTGGCGGTAAGTCCCCTCTTTGAGGAGTGGCTTGAGAGGCGGCATGGCGTCCTCACCTTCCGCCTGACGCAGGTCCTCACCGAACACGGTTGTTTCGGGACGTTCCTGTTTCGCATAAGGCGGGAGGAAACGCCCGGGTGTTTCCATTGCGAAGATCGCCCTGAGGACACGGTGGAGCATACGGTGGCGGTCTGCCCGGCTTGGGCGGAGCACCGCCGTGTCCTCGAGGAGGCGATCGGCGGCGGCGATCTCTCGCGTCCGGCCCTGGTTCAGGCCATGGTACGGAGCGAGAGTGAATGGTTAGCCGTCACCTCCTTCTGCGAAGCAGTAATGCTCGCGAAGAGGGAGGCGGCGCACGTGAGGGAGAGGCAGTATATGCGCCCTCACGGCCGTAGTCGCCGTGGGAGACGCCCTGGGCGTCGGGAATCCCAGGCTGATTCCCGGCCACCGTAGGCGCGGGCTTGCGGACGGCGAGTAATGGGTAGCTCGCTGTCCGGTAAGGACCAAGCCCGGGTCGACGGCGCGTTGTGTCCCACGCGCGCCTCAAAGAGATGTCAGCACCAAATGGGGGGGTCCGCAAGGGCCGATGCCTGCTGGGGGTGCGGGTTGTTCGAAAGAGATACCGCGGCCCCTAGCACACAGGCAACTGAGGGAACACGGGTGGGTTTTAGTCAGTAAAAGTCTGACACGCCCTCCCGCTCCACCCAGAGCGGGAGAAGTTATTTGAAGATTTCCCACCCAAAAAAAAAAAAAAATGGTTTCAGTTTATCTGTTGATTATCCAACGATCCTGTATACCATTTTAATAATAGGTCTTTCAAACAGAAGTTGTAAAAATATTAGCTACTAGCTTTTGCCAGCGGATTCGCCCGAGTGGAGTTCGGACATTATCCCAAGGGAACGGATAAAAAGTATCTAGAATATGTATCTATCTGTGTGCCAAATTTCATCTCTATCATTTCATCATTTTCATTCAAACATCTTCACAAACTTTCACATTTATATTATAATATTAGTGCTATAGTAGGATAAATATAATTCGAAAAACTACCGCAATTTTGAATTTGCTTTCAATGCAACAGTCAGTTCACAGATATTGATGTGTTTGTTATCATATTCGAATTCGATAACCATTTTACTTGTAGTTATTTTCTTGTGCTAAAGCCCTTAAAGCTTTTCCATCTCTCCCTCGGGTCAGTTGTCGTACTCATGAATCAATGAAGTAGAAAATGGAAAAAAGAACTATTTACTCAAAACAGTCATAGCTGTTCTTGAACCGTTCACCATGGTCTGGTGGTTTGGTTACCACAAAGACAGTTCTCTAGCATCTGTCAGTTGTTTGATCGACATCGACCAGTTGAAACAAAGTTGATTTTTCGTGAAAGCTTTCATTTATTTTCTTACAAAAAAATCATATAAAATTAGGTTTTCAGCAGTGCTTTTTCGCATAACTATGGTTATTTCTTAGTGCTGGAACATTTTTCATAGTCTGTTTTAAATTAATTCAAAAAGTTATAGAAGCTTGATATTGTAAAAAATATTGTAAAAATCATTCAAAAATAAGAAACAAAATTATCTAGTAATTAGATTAGTGAAATAGAACACAAAAAAAAACTGTTATTCTTAGACGACAAACTTCAGAGTGAATGAGCACAAACCATGATTACTAATACAGATGTTCACTCAACATCTCAATTTCAGACAAGATGACAGCTTTTCACCGTCCCAACATATCAGAACATCTCCTGCCATCAAATAACACGATAACAAGTACAAATTGCACCACAATCAATTGGAGAAACTGTCCCCAACTATTAACGGAAGAAGCCACGCGAAAACGGACAAGTTTTTCATTTCGAACACATTTCGTTCATATCGGAATTGAAACCAAAGGAAGCCCGAAGGCCCGTCCGACCGTGAACTGACTGGAAAAACGCAACTTTAAACTAACACATGTATAAATATACCGTCTTGCAGCGACAGTAATTCAGTTTTGCGCGACCGCTTGATGCAAAATGGTGGTACACAGGGTAATGGTCTAAGGAAAGTGAAGTGTTCTGTGTTGTGTAATAAGTGACATTAATTAACTATCAATATGTACTACCAGACTTTAGTGCTTTGTTGTGTGGCCTTGGTTTCAGCCAACGAATACCAGGATGCCTTAAAGAAGCTTTGGAACAAAGACAGTGATTCCGTGATTGACGTCACCAGTGCTTCAATAGTTATCAAACCTTCTAGATTTGAAACAAGAGAGTCTAGACTCCCTTATACCTACCAAAGGTATGCCTTCAAGCCTCGGTCTATCCCGCTAAGACCGGAAGAGCCCCAAGTAGAAAGAAACGTATATTACACAGATGTGAAGAATAACTCCAAAGTTCTTTTCCCTGGTAATTATATCCCAATTGCCAAAGAGAAAAGTAATTTGACAGATGATGGCCAGTTCCAAGTTAGAGCAATACCCTTGATCAGGAGAGAAGAGTACGAGAAGAGGTCTTTGGATGTTGAGGAACCGATCATTGAGAAGCCTGAGGATTTCTCGGAACCTTCTGTCTCACGGAGATCATTATCATGTAAGTATTTGATTTATGATTTTTTGACTTAATCTTTGTTTAAGATTAGGATTGCCCCATTGGGGTTAATTTAAAGATAATTAGCTATTGGAGGGCGAACAACCTGTGACCTTACCCAAGTTAAGGTCTATTATATATGTGCCGAATTTCATGCAAATCCGTTCAGCCATTTTAGCGTGAAAGCGTAACAAACAAACAAACTCGCTTTTGCATTCATAATATTAATTAGATTAAGGACAGTTGAAAAGTCAAGATATGTTAAACGGGATACCATACCATATTTTTGATAAATTCTGGGAGTTACTTCCTAACTATCAGATCATCCAAAAAAAAGCTTCCAATCTTGCTACAGATCAAAACAACACTTCATTAATCCGTTAGAACAATTAAAAGTCCGTTTTGCCACTATGTATTTCAGTATGGCACACCATGTTTTTTTTTACAACAACACCATTTTATTTAATGACAAAATGACTATTCATGCATGCAGATGCTCACATCATCACCATATTAATTATCATCTCACTAATCAACACATTCGAATTGATTATTATTTCATTCAAATCTTCTCATGAATTTACGATATTAGCGATAAATCGAATCATATAAAAACAATTGATTTATATACGAAACTATCGAATTTGCTCGTGTACATTCAACCAATGGAATCACGCAACCCTTCATAAATAAATTATGTATTTAGTATCATTGAACTTGCATTGCATGATGACAAACAAATGACCAAAGAAGTAATAGATGTTTCTTTAATGTTCTAGAAATTATTGAAATATAGACTTGTTTATGATTAAGTTGACATGTAGCATAAATCAACTGAATATTGATTGATGGATTTAGTAAACGCTATAGTAATTGAATTCACGTATTACAATTTATGGAAGTTGGAACAGGAGCATAACTGTTTTACCTACTTCTTGATACGCGAGTTTTTACAGGAAGAGTCAATTAAAATTGAGTAACCTGATTGCTTGTTAGGAAATGTTGACATAGGTAATTAGTTCCTACATCCACTAGGAAGTTCCTGATGCGACTTTTTGTTGAATTTTGCAATTCTAGGTTAATATTATGTTCAATCGATGCTTATCTAACAGTAATTATAGTTTCTTGTCTTGTTTTGACAGAATCTGGCTTTTGTTGATTTTGCATTTTAGTCAC
Source organism: Antitype chi (assembly GCA_947359405.1). Taxonomy (NCBI): domain Eukaryota; kingdom Metazoa; phylum Arthropoda; class Insecta; order Lepidoptera; family Noctuidae; genus Antitype; species Antitype chi. The sequence continues at coordinate 16,612,132 of OX375830.1, forward strand.
AAAGCATTCTTAGATAAATTAAAATTGCGTTTTTTCAACATTTAGAGTAATAATTTGTTTAATAATGATAGTTATTGCAACTTGATCATTGTTCACGTTCGTTGGAATCATAAGTCATCCCAAATTTAGAAAGTCTAAATCTTGTCATCCCATAAAATGATCTCCTCTAATACAAAACGATAATCGTTTTTAATCTATTCCTCTTTATAGTCATTCCATTAATTCTAGCATAGCAAGCCATTTCAATATAACGATCATTACATAATTTGTAAAGAAAATGAAAATTATTTTCTAATCCAATTATTTAAATCTATAAAAGAACTTTCTTAGCATGACTTGGTTTTATATGCAAATGATATAAAACCCATACAATTACACCTATTTATTTCATAATACATTCAATTTTACTACGGGCCTTTCATAGTCATAATTTTTAAGACACTTCCTTTTGTATCCAAGAACTAGTAATTCTTGCACACATTTCTAATCATTATAGTATTTACGCTCTATTAATTTTCTAGACTCATGTTGTTAATCATCATCATCAACGTTCATATTATCTTGTTTGAATCCTTCGCTAATTTTAGTTTTAGCTTCTTTTCTTATGTTGCATTTATCATTACCCAGAACTTTATCAATTCTCTTAATGTCAGCAACTAGCAGCCTAACACACAATGGCAAGCCATTGCATTTTGTCAATTCAACAATATTCATTGCTTTAGTTACTTTGTCAAACACATGAATGTTCCAAACTTAAGAAACAATGTATATTGACTTTAATTGAAAATTCTTTAGATTGTAATCACAAGTATGTTACGCAATCGGGGTGCTGCCTGGCTGACACCGGCTTCTTCAATTTTAACTTTGACGTTTGTCAAAGTCTAAATTGAAGAACTTATGGTCGGTACAAGAAAGCAGTTTTAATTTGTTTTTGTTTATGTCAAATATACAATGTTCCATGACAAATTCATTCACTAAAACCATTCAAGTAGCAATCATTCTATTTCCTCATGGATACAAATTGAACTGATTAAATAGTTAGAAAAAACACAGGACTTTTACATAGAAAATGATGACCATCATAACCCTGCCAATACTTTTTTTTTTCTTGATTCTTTAAGCTACCTATAGCGTGTAACGATTACCGCAACGTAACGTATCGGTATATACAGTTATAATATACATTTACGTATAGTGAAGTCAACAAGCGGAAACGATTGCCAGTTACAATATTGATGAAATTCAGTTCAGCGAGAGTTATTGCTAGTTAAGAGTGACATGTGGTGGTTTGGTACAGAAGGACTATTTCACTATGGTTATTAATAATAAGCTCTTTTTATTCTGTACATCTATACATTACGGTATTTTCTTAGTAGTTTACAAAATTTCTCTTAGTTCAGTGTGCCTTTTGGTAAAGGCTTCCTATGTGTCCTATCCCTCGCAACTGTTCTCCAATTTGGACCTGCTGTGAGTTTTAATTCATCTTCTTATCTTTTATATTGTCTTCCCCTGTTCCTTTTGCCATCTCTGAGGTACCATTCTGACACTATTTTTCTTCTTTCAGGACATAATGAAAAATCTAAATTTTTGTCTACTTGAATTGGAGCTGTTGTTGTTATTGAAAAAGCTCATACTTTTGCTCTAAATTGCTTACTTTTCTGACATTGCTTTAATATCAACACGACGCATCTACCTATAATTGAGCATGTTATACACCATTCCAATTTCTCTGTCTTAGGCTTCCAAGCCATTTTCTTCCATATCAATGTGTTTGTGTGAAGTAGATTTTCTGTTCCAAAAGTTTTGACTTTGTATTCAGTCGACGGTGAATTTGTAACGGTTGGTAATGACAGTGCTATGATTGTGACCGTTTCTCTATCATTGGGTGAGCAGGGCGGTAAGTGTAGTGGAGTGATAGAAAGGGATCAATTCTGGGGGGTAGTTGATGAGTTCAATTGATTTCTATAAGATCTAAGAGATGTTTATTTGTTATGTAATATACTGGTTTTATTTGTTTTCAAGAGAGAAAATAGTATAGACAGAGGTTCATAGGAAAAATAAGGAGAACAGTTTCAGAGCAGCGGTCTCCAACTGAAATAAAAAATTCATCCGGTGGAAATAGATAGGGTGATCTATTTTTTTTAACCAGAACCATCTTAAAGTACTATCTACACCTTAAAGTAGGTCTCAAGAATATCATGTGAGACATAACATAAAAATTACTATGTACAAACATACATCTAACTAATGGCTTAAAAGACCAATACTTCACGATTTATTACCTGATCAATTTCAAATTAAGATCTGCAACAGATCATTACACAATGCCAATATCATTATTTAATTTTGATCAAGTATTAGTATGTATCCATATATCTTCTATACTGTAAATTATTGTTTTTTTACTGCATCGAGTATTTTATGGATAGATATTGATACCTACTGACAGAAATTATCAAGGATTGTAAAGAAAAATAGCATCTTTTAAAACCTTAATCTACAATGATGCATCTTGCTAATGGATGATGATGAATTAGTAACCAATCCTTGCTAGTAGAAATTAATAAGTGACAAAAAAGTAGAAAGTTTCAATTTCTAAACCAATTTTTTTTAAAGTCAATATTGACAAAAAAATGAAAGTCAAAATCGCAAAAAAAGATATTGCAAGTTGATTACTAATAATGACAAAAAAACGTAGCACAAATGAACACTGCAATATAGGAACGTAATTTGAACATATTATTATAATATATCAATGATTTATATGCGAAACATCTTTCTTATTAGTTAAAACAACTTTGTCTGCATAATCTGTGCCAAAAGTGCTTATAAATGCAAACTCAATTTTGGAAGTTATGTTTCAGTTATGCGGCTATTTTATATAATGTATGTGACGTATTCATTAATTGAAACGTTTGCTTTTTATAATAATAAAAAATAAAAAAAGTTTATTTCACAAGAAGCATTCACAAGAATTTGGTACATAGCTACAATATTCAATTATGATGATTACATAAGGTACTGAAACTGATACCCAAACTAAGCCAAGGGCTTGTATTTTGGGAGCCAGATGATGATGTATAGATATACGTACTATAATAAAAGTAAAATGAATTTTATATTATAAGGATCTTTTTAAGTTACTTGTAAAAATATGTCAGCAATCTACATGGTCATCTTACCAGGATTATGTTTGGAAACGATAGGAAACGCCGACCTCATCTAGTTTTTAAAATAAATGATTTTAAAGTCCAGACATAATCTTGGTCAGATCATGTGAAGACCATGTGGATTGGTGTCCAAAATGGTCTTTTGAGAAAAGAACCGCACAGATTGAGTGGACCTGTCCAATCAGTGCACGTATTTATCAGCAGTGATCAGATAATCGGGCGCTAATATACCTAAATTTTACTTTTATTCCCACGAAAGAATAATAAGGACATGCCTTTCAGAAATCCGGATTCCGGAAATTAAAAAATAAAATAATATTTTTCAGTCTTCTTTTCGTGTAAAATACAATAAATTAGTCGATTCGATCACTTATCTGTTAGATAGAAAAATCAATTTCCACTACTTGACCACATTGTGCACATTATCATGTTTATTGATATTCCATTTGTTTTGAATAAAATAAAGATACTAAATCAAAATAACCACTGCTATAATTTCATTAAGTTGGTTATAGTTGTATTTACAAAATTGTTCAATCCCGGGCCCACCCGGGATTACTTATTTATTCAGAAAGGAATGTCCATATTATTCTTTCATGGGAAGAAGTTTAGGTATATAAGTGCCCGATTATCCGATCACTGTTTATAAGTAATAATGCAGCTCAACTCAGAACTTGAGGAGCTCAACGATTTGACGAACAATACCAAAGAAAGGACATTTTGGTAGGCCGCATAAATTACTCAAATTGCCAGACCATGAAAAATAGAAAAAAAAACACCCACGCAGTCATCACATTCACAATAATTAAAGCAATATAATACTTTAAAAAGTAAATATTCATGTCATTGTTGTAATAAAATTCATCAATGTTAATGTGGATATTTAAAAAAACCGTGGTCAGATCATTTGAGTACCATGTAGATTGGTGTCTGATATGGTCTTTTGAGGAAAGAACCACAAAGATTGAGTACCACACAAAGACGCGTTAATGTTTGTAAAAACCTACATGTACAAATAAATCATATACCATTAATAACATAGTAAAAATCAGCCAGTATGATCCTTATCTCAGTATCCAACACGTCGCCGAAGTTAACACATATAAAATAGTCAACTTTTAATGCCAATAAACATCACGACTCTTCTTTAAATCCCAGAGAAATCCTTTTCAAGGATGTCAAAGTCACGGTCAGCAAAGCTGCAAAACTTTCTTAACAAGAATGTACATCCATTTAGTGTGATAAAGATAATAATTAAAGTATAATTGTCAACGTTTAAACTGCTAACAATTACGCTGTTAATCATAATGACACGCATGCTACACGTAATCAGATCACATCAGATGTTTCACGGCGATCGTAACAGGTTGTTAGCATATCAGGCTATCGGGCTGTTGGTATAATCATTATATTTCTGTCAGGTGATAATGATTAAATAACTAGTGAGACTGATGATAGACACACCTTCACAAGTTTCTTTCGAGGAAAAGTAGAAACTGAAGATTGTACCACAAAACCACGACCAAACCATTTTGAACAAGACATCTGTTTAATGTCAGAGTAACGTCAAACTTAATTCATAAGTATTTATATTGAGCCTTTAGAACAGCCAAAAACGGTTTTGTTTAGTAAGGCAAATCTATTCTACTTGGGAGCAAATATGATTGAGTATCGCGTGTAGCCAAGGACTCTTTTGAAGTTTCCTACTCAGAAACAGGCTAAAGGATGGTAAATTGAAAGAGGTCAGATAATCACGGGATGCTGGGAGCCAGGAGATCACCACACTGTATCACTAGCAGTCGTATTTCACGATATTTTGGTGTTTCTTTCACGCGCGCGTTGTCGCCGGCCGGCAATCTTCGAAGTTTAGTTTAGGATCACTTTAAGGTTCATTGTTTGAAGCATTCAGTGATTATTTTTTATCCAACAGTTATTTATTATAACCCATCACCATACACACTTGTTTTAAGTTTGTTTATGCATAATTTTACTAAACGGACTCTTTCTCTTATATTCCAGACATAATGGGTGAAGACGACGACGATGAGGATGAATTCGAAGATGATGACGGAGAATATGAAGAGGAAGACACCGGCAGTATCAAGGGGCACGGAGAGGAAAGGCGCAAGAACAAGAAGAAGAAGATCAAGTCAAAAAAGCTCAAGAAATACATGCTGCCACTACTCCTGGCTTACAAGATGAAATACTTCGCTCTAGTACCGGTCATGATTGCAGGGTTGGTCCTACTGATCGGATCCACTGGTCTGGCAGGATTCTTCTTTGCATTGTTTGCAGCAGTCATGGGATTACAGAAAGGAGGATACTAAAAAAGATCGAAGGCACCGGCTTCAAATTTCTGGACGGCAAAATCGATTGTATCAAGCAGACAGACGAACTAAATTCGATTGAGATTCCGCGCCAAAATGCTACTAACAGGGTTGTACTTTTTTTGGAACGGAATCTCAAATTACACGAACTAAATATTATAGATTAGAGAAATAAAGTTGATAAGAAGTTTGAAGATGAAGGACCAGTTTTTGAAGTCGGTAATGAAAATAAAGTTTAAAATAAAGTCGACGACTCGCAGTTGCCATTCAGTCTAAGTAAGCGTCCATCCAGAATCCACCCTGCTAGTCTGAAGTCGAAAACAAAGAAAATCCACCGATAGTTGATTGGCAGATTTTTCTGTTCCGTTTTTATTTTCTGTTTTTCGTACAAAACTTGACTATGTTTTTCTGAATTTATTTTTAAAATACAATCAACGCTATTTTTAAGCTCGCGCAAATGTAAATATAATTAAGTGCTAGTTATAAGTTATTTATTTATTTATTGTTAGTTCGAGTAGATAATGTAGTTACCAATTATAACGTAGACAAATGTATCGCTAACAATGATAATATAATTATACGCAAGTGCTTTGATTTTTATGATTTTTATTCATGACTAATGGAACTATCCAATTTGGGAAAAAAATGGTTCTAATAAGATCAGGACCAAATCTAAATTAACAGTTTAGTAGGCCAGTTTAGGAGGTTATCAATTCGACATGTTTATATATTTGTTTTTTTTTACGTATGTTCGGGCATAACTCTGCCATATGTATAAACGGATTTGCAAAATTATTCTTTGTTCGAAAGGGGTTTATTTCAAAATGGTACCAATAAAACATATAGATCTGATGATGACTTTTGGAGACAGACAACGGAACGCTTCAAAAAATTACAGCAAATCAACCGCGATTGCTGCTATCGCATAAATATGGCACCGCCACCGTCTTCCGAAATTCCAGTTATTTTTCATTTTGTAGTGTTTTTTCCGGAAGGCGTTATTTTTTTTTTGGAAATAGTTTTTATATAATCCCTAGTGTAAAAGATGGTTGACTCAATTCAAAAGTACAAGTACGGATCTCACTAGCCATTTTTTGCATCAATGTTCAAGAATAGGTTTGGTGTAAAATAAACAACAAGGACCAAGGAACAAGGTGTAAAAGTCACTCATCATCCATAGAACAGAGATAATTCTCCGACCAGATTGGTAGTTCATCTGGTGGACCATTTCCCGTCGATTGATGTCGGGTCGTAGTATATTATGCTAGCTATGCGGTAAACTCTGCTTGAGCGATGCAGGATTTTACGTGTGATACGTAGATGGCATGAGGCGATGAGATTCCGTGCCGCTTCATTCTAAATTAAGCAATGTAGCATCATGGTTTTGTTTACCTAACATCTAAAGGCAAGTTCCCGTATTTTTAAGAACGCTGTTCGCATTCTAATTTCAGTTTCAATCGGTAATTTTAGATTTTTTTCCTAAGTTACTTACTAACCCCTTTAGAGGGTTCTCGAAACATCAACTGCGATTTGAATTTTTTACATGATTGATACATATTGATGAGCAAATTGAGCATCTACCGAATGCAATTGAAGTGATTGACGGTAAACACCACACATCAAAAACATTGACAATAATTGACGAAATTAAATTTATCGGAGACCCTTTAGTTACCTCTAAATTGACAAGAGTTAAATTTGATTGTCGCTAAGGTTAGGTTCCCTACTAGTTGAATTTAAACGTTTATTAAGCAGGGGAATTGGCGTTCTGGTATCAAAAATCAGCTATATCATCAATATTTGAAGGTGTTTTAGCCTATACATAATTATAAAAAATAAAATTAGTTTGTCTGTTTATTGTATCAAAATAACAGTTTTTCACTAAATGTACCTACTAGCTATTGCCAGCGGCTTGGCCCGCGTGGACGTTGAAAATTATCGTACGAGAACGTACTATCGTCAAACGATTTGTGTGCCAACTTCATCCAAATCCGTTTAGCCGTGTAAGCGTGATTGAGTAACAAATATCCAAGCATCTAAATATCCGAACATCTAAACGTACCAAATTTCACATTTTTACCTAATATTAATAGGATAAAATAATAGGATATACGGTGCTTATAACAAAAATACTTTTTTGTTAAAATCTTTGCAGGTTTTCCAATAGCACGTTCCCGTGGAATAATTTCCGATATCCAAATATCCAGACACTTACAAATTAAAAAAAAGGCATTTATATTAGGAGTTTATGAGTTGATACAATAAAGTCAAAGTCAAAGTTTTTTTTTTTTTTTTTTTTTTTTCGGTTGTGGCTTCGCACGGTTTGTGCATTTAGCCAGTGTCAAGTAATTTTTCTTTTCGATCAAGTAAATGGCCCGATACCGGGCACGAATTTACAAAACAGTCATAGTCGTCTTTAGTCAGTCAAGTCAAAGTTATTGTAAAGCGGTAGTAACTTTACAACAACCTAATATGAGTTTTTGGGGGGAACACGAAAAGTCCACGTTAGTCACTTATTTTCACCTTCACTACACTTGTGCACTCACATGTAACTAAATTGAATAATTCACTACCAAAATTATACAATTTAATTCGCTATTTCACTAAATTTCATGAAAATGAAAATTCGTGCGACATGTTCCAACCGTATCCCGCCAAAAACTCAAAGTCAAAGTTATTTATTTGCAAATTTAAATGCGGTACAAAAGATGGCAGGTACACAAATTCTTAGTGTGATGATGATGGCACATTTCGCCATAAGTTGGCATCAACATATTAAAGTACGATGCTAGTGGTAGCATGAATAAATAAGTGGCTGTAGAAACGACCAGAGACAACCACAACTTTGGCGTTATGCTCCATTTACCAACCTATCATTTTCCAAACCCATCTATTGTGGTCGGCTAAATTGAAGCCGTTCAAGAAAAGGCAAGAATTTCTTTTTCTCAAAATCTTCATTTTGAGCAAAACAAATAGTTTCATTTTGCTTTTGATGACAATAACGTTAAAGAATACCATGTTTGGCCCTTAAATAAGTATAAGTCTATTTATTTTCTCTCACAATGGTTCTGCAGACTTAACAGTTTTGAGATAATTATAAATTAACATTGTGAGAGATCATCATCTGCCTAGCCTTTTCAGCTTCCAGATTAACCGGATGCAGCTGAATACGAGTATTTTACTTGGAACGACAACTTAACTAACCTTCACAACCCAGTAACTGGGTAATACGATACCTCTTGGTTGTCAGAATGTCTATCATCTGACGACCGGTAACGACTGTCACAAATCTTTGAATGACAGCTGATATCAGCTGCTTAGCGTGCTTTTCGAGGCAGGGCGGGGTTTTGATACTCATGCAAAGATGTCCATCCATCCATGGACTAACCGCGGCAAGCGTAGGTTGACCTCATCGATCGATTATTACTTAGCTACAAGCCCCTCAAACTTACGCAAGATTCAAAAACAATTTTCTCCCAAATAGTATTCCCCCAAAATAGTATTGGTGGATATTTTATAATTCCGTTTATAACAAATAATTGTTGTCCTTACTAAATACATTGTTAAATATTTTTATAAAATAACCTTACATAAAAATAAAAATAAAAATATTGTGGCCCGCCGGTATCGGCAGCAGGGTTCAAGCTACCGGCTCCAGAGATAGGAACCTCGTCACGATGCGAGCCGTATCGAAGAGTACTGCCTTATGAATCAGGCCTTTGATCCAACCACCTAACGAGAGCTTCGAGAGATGTTGATCGAGGCTTTCGGTCATCAGTCCATTGGCTGACACGACAGTCGGCACAGTACAGCCGAGTTCACATTCCACATGTTGACAACCTCGTGTGCTAAGTCGAGATATTTAATTTGTTTCTCTTTCTCAGCTTTCACGAGGTTACATCGACTATCATTGTGCGGCGCGCTAACTGGTCTATCACCACTATATCAGGCTTATTGGCTACAATAGTCGTGTCATTAATGATAGACCGAGCCTAATACAACGTGACATGGTCATTTTCGAGAACTGGTTCGGAATCATACTTAAAATACGGTACCTCAGGATCCACAAGTTTATATTGCAAAGCAAGTTGCTGGTCAATAATCCTGGCTACTTGGTTATGCCTGTACAAGTACTCACCGTTAGATAGACGAGAAAAACCAGAGATAATATGCCTGATGGACTCACTTGGACGGTGACATGCCCGACACACGTCAACCGTCCCGTCCTTCATAATAATGTCTCCGGTAGTTATTCTTCAAGATAACTTCATCCATAATTGCATAGATAAAACCTTCAGTTTCCCCGACAAGGTCACCGAAACGTAGCCAGGATACGGACGTTAGAAATTTTAACCCATGAAGAGTCCGAAGAAGCACCCGTGAAGCTCCTTGTTTCGCCATACTTCCTTGAGGGAATCTATAGTTAGTATTACAGGTTTGCGCCAGTTCTTTTTAGCCATGGATAGCGGGGTGAGCTCTTTGTCTACTGCGACTACATCACAGTACATACCCACTTCAGTTAATTAGATTCAAGGCTAAGCAGAACCAAAGTGGACTCAAGCTGTCGCCCTGAAATATTCCCCGTTTTATCCACACAGGCTCATCAGTCCCGTGGATCTGTGGACATCCTGAATAGCGAAGGACTGTCCCCCATTGCTCCATGCAAGGAAGGTGCGTAGAGTCGTATCAATCTTGTACAACTCCAACACTCTCATGAGCCATGCATGTGGCCACGAGTCGTAGGCTTTCTTATAATATCTATCTAGCATGTCGACAGATCCTTCGATCGATCGACGAACCTGTTGGCTTATGGCCATGTCGATAAGGAATAGCTCCTTAGTACCGCGGGACCCGTTCCTACATACGTTTTGAGAGGGAGACATAATGGAGTTATTCTCAATGTGCGTATTAATTTTTGCTCTCAAAATGGATGTAAAAAGTTTATAAATCGTCGACAAACACGTGATTGGTCTATAATTATTGGGTGCCACAGGACAAATTGACTTATGGAGCAAGTGGGTAATGCCTGTTGTTAGAAACTACGGTAGTGACCCAGACTCTACGGATGACTGGAATTGAAATGCCAGGCAAGTGTGTGAACTACTTGGCCATTTAAACCATAAGTTATGCAGTCCGTCCGGTTCCGGAGATTTCCTAATGGTGTAATTGAAACCGGTTCCATTTCAGGAATAGTTTCACACACTCGCTCGACATCCTACATCCAACCAGCCTCAGCGTGACAGACGGGCACCGATCAGATGCTGCGTCAGATTACACTCGTGGTGGTATCATCCGGGCAGCACACGTCCGTCACATTTTGTTTGGATCGCTCCCAGGTTCTATACACCCAACTCTCATCGCTGTGGAACATGCAATTCTGCATGTACCGGTCAACCCGCCGCTTATACCGCCGAATACGGCTCGCCCATGCACAGACTTTCTGCTTCAGGAAGTCGATGCGTTCTGTGACACGGGGCATGTATTCTGGAGGACTGATTCTAGTCCCCAAGAAAGCCTGCCTCACAAAGCGCATCACTCGTGGTCGTATATTACCCTCCCTGAAGCAGTATAGTTTGCCGATGAGTACCCTGGCCCCATCGATATGACGCTCGATCCTGCACTGCCAGGCTGATGCAGCTAGTTTCGGTCGAGTTGCTCCGGCACAGCTTGGAAACTTGACGTTAGCTAAACGACATGCCGCAACAGCCACGCAATACAGAATCGACTGTGTATCAACGAGATCCTCTCTGCATTTGAAGAAATTTTTGAGCCGCGGGTCCAAGACATACACCATTTTCCTTGTGCATAGGTAACCGCGGTAATCGGAGTCTAAGTTCGGCCGGAGTGGACCGATACTTGCGAAAAACATCCTCCAGTACGCTCGTCAATCGGTTGTTGCACTGGCTACTTACTGTGGCAACCCTATCATTAATAATAATTATTTACTATATAATAATATTATATGTAAAATTTAATCATTTATAATTATTATTATTAATGATAGGGTTTAGAAATCATTATACTTTTTTATAATAATTATTACGAACACAGTACTATGGAACCCATACTATCATGAAATATGGCTATTTGCGCTTTGCACTTTCGATTGTTGCGTTACTGAATAAGATTGATGCAGATATATAAAGATAACAGGATATAATGGCTAAAATCTAGGAATGTGAATCAGTTGGGTAATGGATCCGGTGAAATACAAATATTTATTATTACTAATATTCGCCCAGTGGTCGAAATTCGACCATAATTCGTTTAAAACTTCATCATCATTATTTCAGCTGAAAGACGTCCACTGCTGGACATAGGCTTCCCCCAAGCTGCGCCACTTCAACCGGTTCTATGCTTCCCGCATTCAGCGGACTCCTGCGGCCCTCACAATGTCATCGGTCCTCCTTGTGGGAGGCCTTCCAACTTTACGTCTTCCGGTGCGCGGTCGCCACTCCAGAACTTTTCGGCCCCATCGGCCATCTGTTCTGCGAGCAATGTGCCCTGCCCACTTAAATCTTAATACCATTTAAAATTTAATGTATTTCTAATGCATTATTATATAAAAATAAAAGCTTTCTAAACTCTAAAAAGTGCAATACTTACGCGGTCAAAATGTATGGAACAGCATTTTATTTTTTATGAACCGATGAATAATTTCAAATTCTGGCTCAGGATCATGTACTGAATTCATAGTAACAGGTTGTACGCTGATATCCCTGCCCTGTATTATATCATATCAAGGCACCACAAAAATAAAACTTGCCAAAGTATCGATCAGCGCCACCTGTTATAGTGAGCATGGACTAGCTAACATGGACTATATTTCCAACCACGAAACGATACGATACATGAAAACTTGTGGTAAAATAGAAGACTAGCTATTGTCCACGTTGAGGTTTGAATGAATCCGACGGTAATGTATGGTTTTCCTGTGTGCTAAATTTGCCAAGACGTGAAAAAGTAACCGGCAGGGTAAATTTCCCATTTATAACATTCTACATAATCTGTATCACTGGACATTACAATATTTTTTGGAATTTCTTAGCATTGAAATCTGGGATCAACAAAACATTAAAAAAAAGTTTGTTGTTCATAATCATCACATGGGTAACACGAATCTAAAAATAATAGTTTTGATACTTAGCTTGGACGTAAGTGATCAGTATTGCGGAACTGCAAGCCACTGGCGCTGGGATCCCGGATGGGATACACTACATAAAACTGAACCGAATTCAGTGCCAAAAGTTTTGAACAAACTCGGGGATAACTAGAACTAGGGACAATGATAAGAATATCAGAGTTTACGAAATAAAATAATCAGAAGACCGATCAGTATTAAAACTAACAAACTTTCATAGTAGTTCTTCACTGTGTGCCTTATGGCACATTATTTGTATGGGTACAGCAAGGTGTATAAAAACAAAGACATTTCAATTTTATTGGTGGTAGTATTAAATCGATTTAGGATGACATATCTGACTGTAGTAATTGGATTATTTAGTGTTATATTGGGTTCCCATATGTAAAAAAGATCAATGTTAGTGTTAATCCATACTCCATAGTAATATTATAAATTGGACAGAAATTCTGTCTGAATTTCTGTATGTCATCTTTTCACACCTAAGCAACTGAACGAATTTCGATAAAATTTGGTAAGGATACAGATGGTATCCTGAAGAAGGACAAAGGCTACCTTTTGTCTCAAAAATATTCGTAAAGGTGATACTAATCATTTAAGCAATGACACTTTGTACGGGACACCCAGCATTTCTTGTTAGAGACAAGAAAATTTAAATTTAAGTTTTTGTTATGAAATAAAGAATTACGTGTTTCAACATTTTTGTCATTCATCCCCAAAGGAAGAAAAATAGGGGATGATTAAAAAATTCGGATGTTTTTCATATTTAAATTGAAGTTTTGTGTAGGTACCTTTTTTAAGCGATTTAAGGGATTGGAAATAGTCTGTCTGTTACCTTTCATTCCTAAATGGCTGAACGGAATTGAATAAAAGGCATACAGATAGGCCATGACCTGGGTTAGGATACCTTTCATCCCTGTAGTGCAAGCCCTTGGGATAATTTTTCGACAGCATTTGCCTCCATCCTCGCCCGCGCTAATATGTACGAAATACAAAAACACTTTCCCCGATTTCAAGCCTTAAGGCGGTGATTTCTTGAAAACGCTCAAAAAGGTGGTTTTTGAAACCAATGTATCTCTTTATCCAAAAATAATTTAAAAGCAAAAATATATGATATTTTCAAGTCTTTTTTGCATAGAGTGATGGAACTCAAAACATAAACATACTTTAATGCATCAAAAAAAAAACATCAGACACCTCTTAATTATCTTTAAAACCACTTTATCCCTTCAATAACAATTATAATTATAATAAAAATATACCATAAAATTCCAAATGCCAAACTGCATCCAGTGACGGATTAATTATTTATTGTTAAATAGTTAATATCTAATTTATACGATTTTATTTGCATTTTTACGACAATGCTTGCTCATTTATTATTCGAATTTATTACAACAGATTTTAACCCATATCGGATTGTAATAAGAACTATTATCGTTCTTAACGACAATATTTAAAGGGCCTTATCTCGACCTCAACAACTCAATTTTCTTAAGTGCTGCTTCCCTTGGACTACGGATCACGGAACCAAATGCAGGTAGCAGGTAGGTACTCCAAAAAGAAAACTAGACACAATGTCAAAGCTTTCCCTAACACTAAAATTAACGCCTAATTACTAAGAAAAACGCATGGAGTCATTAAAACGTACCGCATGATAGGCCATAATGTTCCCATTTTGTCGCTATAAAACTCAGTGACAACTGATGTTAACACCACTTCATTAACGTAAGTCAAACAGAACGAATTAAAAAATAATATGTGAAGAGTAAGCTAAATTGAACTTTAACACGTAGGCAAAAGATTTGTGATCAGTGATCAAAATGCTTCCTTACACCCGCGGTCTAATTCTGGATAATACAAGTAACTATGGTATAGTGAAAACTGAAACGTTGTTTGGATTCGGACCGACCAGTCATGATAAATATGTGGACGGAGGCTTAAATTCAACTGAACCATTGGAGTGGATTATAGCTAGCAGCAACTTCGCACCTCGGTCTTTGCAAGGTAATGGTTTGTTGTTTGTTTAAGATTGGTAGTTTTCTAACTCTCAAAGAATCACACCTAGAAATGTAAGGAATTGCTACCACTTACTTTTTGCCATGGTTAACAGTAAAGCCTCTAGGCACGAACAATTTTTATCACATTTTTCAATAGTCAGAGAATTTTTATCTGAGGAATATATACAGTGTGAGTCTTTATAATGTGCACATATCAAATTGAGAGAGTCTATGCTTTATTTTATCGCAGTTTTTTTATAATTTCTGGATTTTTATTTGTTCGCTATTGTGACCTCAGGGTAAACAAAACTGGGTAACTTTTAAACTAAATGATCTATCGCAATGAAACAATAATGATTGGAAAAAATTAGGCGTCCTCATAAAATGAAAACTGTGGAAAAAAACTACCCTCAATTGAAAATAAACATGTTTGTTCAGCATAATTTTTTACAATAATCAAAATATTTTGCAATTACCTATAAGTTTTGTTTACAGTAAGGTCCCAGTAGCGAACAATTTACTTTTTAATTACATAAAAATATTTAGATTTTTGTAAATATTTTTTTCCTATAAAATTAGGCGTAGATTACCTCATTGTGATATGTGCACATTATAAAAAGTCACACTGTGTTGCAGCTCAAAAGCTTTTGTATAAAAATATGTCCAACTTCAACATTTTTTCTTTACATAAAAGTTATTAGATTGTTTAAAAAACTAGCGCTTACCAAATAAATAGTATAAACATGATTTTTTTTAGAAACTACTACAATCCCCAATTAACTAGACTTACATAAAACAAAGGAAGATAATTTATTTTGCCTTTATTTCCCACAAGTTTCAGATACAGAATCACGTGACCTCAAACCCTTACCACGAACAAAACCGAAGGCTAGAAAAGCTTCTAAAAAGAACAAAAAGAAGCATTTTAATAAAGATAAGAAGCGTAAAGGTAAAGGCAAGAAGTGCATCTTCAAGGTCTTTAAGAAGAACAAGAAGAACAGAGGAGGTAACAAGTACCCCAAGATGCATCGGAAGTATATGATGCCGTTGATTCTTGGACTACTGGCTGCTAAGAGTTTGCTGATTCCTATAGCTTTGAAGGCTTTGGCGTTCTTGTCTGCTAAAGGTGAGAGGAGTAAAACTAAAAAGTACAATGGCTTTGTCTAGATACAGGTGATCGGATCAAATGTAGGATATCAATATGAGCAGATCTTTTGAGGAAGAAGTATGTGGCCAGCATTAGATTGCTATAATTATAGTTTTTAGCGCAGCAGGGTAGAGAATTATTGCGCCCGGTTAGTGACAACTTAACCACATGTCAATTCCATCAAGGAAAAATAGGGCTGTTGTTTTTGAGCGGATTTTTTTTTGAAGCAATGGATTAGCAAAATATTTCAAAGTCATTCAGTTTCTGATAGTGTAGTACGCAACTAGGGTGCTGGTATTATATTTTATTTTAACCTAACAACTCTTATTGTGATATAATTTGTTTGGTTCTTGAGTAGTTGCCAGTTAACCACCTTTTACGGAACCCATTAGAGCGGTAACAATAAGAACCACTTTAATTTGAAGTGGCTTAAATAATTGTTGTATAAAACTGCACGTCGTATAAGGCAAAATACACAATACTTCTAGCAATTAAAGCTTTGGTACTTTAGTTAGCAACAGAATATTACTTTCAAGGTTTCTCTGCAGGACTGATGATGGGATTTTTTTCTACCGTGATGGCATCTATCCTCAGCCTCAAAGCTTCCTTTGACCACAACCACAGCTACCAGAATCGGAAGGATGACACCAAGACTCAGGTGGAAATCATCCAGGTGCCTTCGAAGAGTGAGGATCATGTCTATTATGATGAGCATTATAAAAGGGGGGATTATATACCTGTGCCTGTGATGGTACACTGACGAGCGGCAAATTGAACAAATAGTAGCTTATTAGGTATTTTTTATTTTATTTTAAGTAGATCTAGATTTTAGTGTTATTATTTTATTTGTGATTACATAGATAATGTTAAAGAAAAATGCATTCAACTTTGACTTATAGTGACGCTAATTTCGTTTTCGATGCAGATAATTTGTCTGTTTTTTGTATTATTATTTAACCAAAGAATTATTTGTATGACAAAATAAACTTAAGGAGTGAACTATTAAAATGTTTGTTTTATTTTAACTCTTAAACCAAAAATCATAATAATATTTGCAGTCCATCCCTGCAAAACAATACCTAGTGGAAGAGTTTTTATTACAGAATGTGATTTTATTAAAAGTAAAAAAGCTGGCATATAAACAAAAGCAGTCACAAAACTCAAGGATGACAGTAGCATATCTGACAACCACAAAAACATCACAATGACAGAATGTGAAAACTAAAATATAAAAACATTGTAACAAAATCCAACAAAAACCAAAACAACACATGGAAAATAATGTTATCAGATAAGCACGGGTAAGCGGACAAGTCAAAATCATGGGGAAGAGGAAAAGACGTATTTTCCCGAAAAAGAAGCGATCCGTCTTCAGCAGACCACACCCGATCAGACGAAAAATGGCGTTGCGACACAGGAAAATGAAGGCGTTTTTCCACAAGCACAACCCTAGGATGTTCATCTCGAAAAATATGAGGAAAGTGGTTGGAAGAATATACACTGTGTCAGACAAAGTCAGGGATAAGATAGCTGAAAGTACGATGGCTTTAGACAACCCGTTCAGCGCACAGTTTTACGAAGACCGATGTTCAATCCAGTAAAAAAGATTGTGCCGTCGCAAAATGTTTTTGGATCAAAATAAACAGACGCCTTGATGTTCTTGATCCGTTTTACCGGTGTAAACATTGATACAAGTTTTAGTGAATTATTTTGTACCTTTAAAACCTGGTGTGGCTTCATTGTGAGTTATTATGAATTTCCTAAGTAGTGTATTGACTGACTAAAATCTACTGCACATCTGCTAATTTAATTCTGCTTCGCTTCATAGTGTCAACACCAGTTACGTACTACTATTTTATTATGTGGCTTCTTAACAATATTAAAATATTTTACAGGCTCACTATTTAGTTTAAATTGATTTCTCTTTCAGGACTTATATTATAGGATATTGGGTTGTCAGTTTTCTTAAACATAGATGGAGCTTATAACAGTATGTTAATACTGCATATTGTCTAACAAACTGTAGGAATAGGACACACTATTTATAAAACAAAGTATTACAGAAAACTTAATTTAGCAGGATAAGCGAAAGACTAAACATACAGCAAAAATCTTCAATTTAATTTTGTTCAGATACTTAAACAATCTAACGTTAGCCTTAGGGCTAACGGTCATAGGTACCCTAACCACAGCGTTAGCGCTGTGGTTAGGGTACCTATGACCCTAACTTGTTAACTCATTTAATAAATCCCCACTTTCTATTCTAAAAATGTCTCAGTAATAAATAATAATTTGTTCAGCTCATAACACTGACCACGGCTTGGTATAAATACTTGTTATACAACGTGAAGTGTGCCAACGCACTCAGATCATTGCGTAACGCTCACCCATTGCGTCTCACGGTAGATAGTATATGTAAGAGTTGTAGATACACTTACATACCAAAATTATCTGACCAGTCTTTTCCCAACTATGTTAGGGTCGGCTTACAGTCCAACCGGATGCAGCTATATAATAATTATTGGGTAACACTATACCCCTAGGGAAGACTGTTTGTTAGACTTTCGGGCTTCTAACGATCCATAATGACTGTCAATTCCACGAATAACAGTTGGGACCAACAGTCTAGTGTGCTTTACGAGGTACGGAGGTTTTGGTATGTCAAAATGGTCACCCATCCACGTAGCAACCGTGGCAAGCGTAGCGTAACCTGATTTATCGAACTGTACGGCTGTTATTGCTTAGCCATAAGCCCCACTACATACTTTACGTGAAATTTTTACAGAATAGGTCAGCAAGAAGAAGAAGAAGAAGCTAGTAATAATCGTTTTCTAAGTAACCAAATTAGTGCACCCACAACAAACGCAGTCGTTTAAGATCTGATGTTCCTGCTTGTGGCTGATAATAATTATGCTGCACTGACAGAAAATTAGGTACTGTTCTGAAATGAATTGTTAGATTTCATTAGTTTTGGTGTTAGTGATACAATTATTATTGTCTTCATGAGAGATATTATCTGATTCTATAAAATCTGAAGTATTAGTCAATTGGCGAATCGGGCGAATCGACAAATACAGAAATACGTATTAGGCAATTGGCACGTATTGAATTTAATGCAGTAAAGTTATGGAAAAAGGTCTCTGCACGTACAATCAATAAAGTGCATAAAATTCAAAAGGTGCCAATTACCTATATACGTATTTCTGGAGTTGTCGATGTACCTACCCAAAATTAACTTTGTGCTAGTCACCTATTGAAAATACTATAATTGTAAAATGTCGACTCGCCGTCTTCGGGCAAGTAAATTCATGCGAATCGACTAACAAGCCAATCTGAAGTTCAACTCGAGTTATCTATCTATATATATATATATATATAAATAAAAAGAAAAGTCCTGACTGACTTACTGACTCATCAACGCCCAGCCCAAACCCTTGGACCAAGAAAACTGAAATTTTGCACAGAGGTTCCATTTATAATGTAGACAAGGAATAAGGAAAGATTTTTCGAAATTCAACACCTAAGGGAGTTAAATAGGGAATGAAACTTCCACGCGGGCGAGATCGCTGGCAAAAACTTGTTACCTACAAGCCTGTAAGAATCCTAGAACCAAGTACTTTGAAACCATTTTAAACCGCTCATATTCCTCAGTAGGCTTTTTATCTCACATCCCACCATATACTAGGGGCAATTCAAATAGAAAGTAAGCGACGATACAAGTTCATTGTCACGACCTTGAGCAAGCGATGCAACTGACATCAATCTAACGCTCAACGCACATGTGGTTACCATTCTTTTACATTTTACTTTTATTCCACGATATATTAGATTCAGCAGCTATTGCTATTGTTTAATCTTTATTTTGCCCAACATTTTGCATTTTTTCCTGCATAGTATTCAAATTGAACTAATAAACTTATAGTACTTCAGTTAGTTTAGTCTCTTCCAACTTCAGTTTAGTAGTTCGCTACCAAGAAAATAGCTTGGATGCCTTCAATTATTCATTTAATGTTCAGTTTATTATTTTCCCGGATTATGTGCATTAATTGTCTGAGCAGTGGGCCAAAATAACCACTACGCCCTGGCACACAATGCGTCGCGGCAGACCCTGTAGAAGATGGTGGGACAAGCTGGTGAAAACACACGACCAGTGGACCACTTTAGCCCTGGATCGAAAGAGTTGGAAGTCATAGGGAAAGTTCATTACCCAGAAGTGGAATGATACGGGCTAACAGTAATGTTCATGCCTCTGAAGTATAAGGTTTTTTTATTAAATAAATATTATTATTAAGACACGTAGTAGTAGCCTGATATGCGTTTAACTTTAAGGGACTATCCAATAGGCTATTGGAGAAAGTCTCCGGTAGCATCCTTGACCTGTTTAAAAGATTAGAACGCTTGGGAGATAGCATTTCTAATTCAGAGATATTTGAAATGATTTGGTCGTCACGCAGACGTACTTTTATAAATTCTGAAATGAGAATATTTTTTACATTTTGGGAATGAATGTGTTAAGGTGAACCTAGTCTACATTTTTTGCATGCAAACTTCGGGAGTCTTTTACTCTACTGTCTGACATTGCACGTCCAAAGTAAAATATGATATCAATTTGTCTTATTATTAATATTGTCGGTACGGAAACAGAATACTAAAATAAAAACCCATTAATAAGTTAGGAGCCAACAAAGGTTCGTTTTTCTTGCTAATTTTACTTAACTTTGGGCGCGTTTATGTAATAAATGAAGTGTAAAATCTCCGAAACCAAGTCGATACCGACAAAGTTCAACTATCGAAAAGTCCAATAAACTTTATTGGTAATTGATTTATGCATTGGCTTTTTCATAAAACCCGATCTTCCAAAGGATTTTACTTAATTTTTTCGCGATTTTTTTACTATAAATGATCCTGCATCTCACTCAATAACGTTGTGCATGTAGACTAGCGTCTAACTGTTCATCACTGATACTACCTCTGTCGGACACGAAGCCTGGTGAGACAGCGTGATTTTTAGCCAGGCCCACCAGTGAGTTCGAGCCCGCGACTAGCTTCCCCTTAATGGCTATTTTCGATTCTCCAGCTTTATTTTTCACGTCAAGGTAAAGGTTTTTCTCATTAAAGAAGGATGAAGTATTAATTACTACGCTTTCCAATGCTAACAGCTGTTTTCTTGCAAAGAAACAAGCTTGCCCTAAACTGTTTGGTGACCTTAATCTTTATTTATTCAGTGATAAGAGGATTAAGTGAAGAATGTGAAATTCGGCAGCAGCATTTTGCTGTAGTGTCAACAAAACAAACTGAACCAACGATAGTATGGGGCAGCCCCAGCTAGATGGACCGATGACCTTAAAATGGTGGTTAGAAAAGACTTGATGCGGGAAGTGGAGGACAGGCCTCAACGGTGCCGCAGTCTGATAAAGGCATCTGCAGCAGTGGACATCAATAGGATGAGCTGATTGTTGTGCTGATTACTGTTTTATTTCTGGTCATAGGTATATGTTTATCAGGAAATCATAAATACGGTATACAATCTAACCCTAAAATAAAACCTAGTACCTTTTTACACTTATAATATCATTGATGGTAAGTACTTACGTTTAAATAAAGGGAATAAAGGAAGAGCTCACTAAATATTAAACAATTCGATTGATTGATTTCCATAAAGTGTAGTCACTCTGAGTGTGATGATCATGATACTGTCCTCCCACAACTATCAGTATTACTGTCATTCAGGAAACTAACCTTCTGCAGTAGCCATTACACAGCTGATAGCCATGTAATTTATTCCTAGTAGCTACCTCATTTACATTGAAAACTGACTCATCTAGTATACTACTTAAAATTCATCCAACAACAGAAGAAAATCATGCCACAATTGCGTAAACCTGTTACGTCATACACCATAGGATCCGGCACCAGAATGTCCTTTAGAAAGTACAATTTTGACAGCAAATGGAAAAAGAATGCAACAATAACATGCACTCTGCCAACTGATACAGGACATAAAATAATTTCTCTTGATACGGTACTGGCCAGTAAGTTCCATGGCCGTATTTTGAGGGGCTTGGTTTTGATAGCGTCATCCTATTTTTATATCGTGATGAGGAGCAATTACAGTTCTGGGTGATTCCCTGACGGATGGAACCTAAATGAGACTGGCTCTGGAGCGTGATGAAATATATGGTTCTATTCCTAACAAAATTCTGGGTATGAGGATCAGCGGGGTAATTTTCTGACAGTTCAACAACATTCATTGCGATGTTTACGTTGCTGAGCAGACTATTTTTTCAAACATATGAAGCAATGGATTAGCAATAACCTTCAAAATTATTCAGATTCTTATTAATTAATAGTGAGTTACGCAATTAGTATGCAGAGACGAACGCACATTCACAAAGCAGATGAAAATAATATCTACATTATTTAAAATCAGTCCAATAAAATTTTAAATGAAAGAATTGGACAATTAATAACATGGCAAACGTGATCAATGTTAAATGAACAACATTGATTTATTTTGTATCAATTTTAGAAAGAAGCATATTTTTTTTCTCATTTCAATACTACGGTAGTAATATCTGCTTTTGTTTGTCGCTTGTTGAAAACATGGGTGTGCGCGGGTTAATGTATGTATGAATGAGTGTCAGCTCCCACGTGTGACAGGTCTTGATATTTACAGTACATCGAACTTATTTCAGTTTTATTCGTCAGTATCGTTTTTAACTCAAAAGTTGTTAGAAAGAGTAGTGACGTTATAGGTACTTAATTTATTTGTGTAATGGCAGAATCTGAAAATCTGACTTCAGGATACAGAATAATGCTCAAAACAGCTGAAGCTCTGAAAATCTGTAGGGAGTATTAATAATTTTCCTAATAAGTAGTGGAAACTATGGAAAAGCTACCTCATTAAATTATTCTCTATCTGCTATTACTTATACTACATTTTCTATGACTATTTCGTTCTAGTTTCATCCCAAATGATAAAGCAATTTACAAGGAAGTTCATCCCTTAATGATTTATAATTTTTCCAAACTTTAAAATACCTACTACAGCTAAAAAAAACATCATTTTGCGACATAAATCGTGACCTAAGCCTGAAAACCCAACTTTCAAAATACAATTTTGCCATACAAATCCAACCAAGCATCAAAACTTTTCGCCGCGCTACACAATATTCCGTAACAGCCATCCTTACCGTACACATAACGATGAATATAAAAGCGAGCGGCATCCCGGACCCATCTCACTTTATCCTAAACCTTCTTCCACTAAGGACCTAACAACCAAGGCATTTAAAGCCTAAGGTCAAATCATTTGAGGTCATTTTACCCTTGAGTCCAATTTTTTTTAGGTAATTTTTGCCTAATTCCAAAAGTTTCCTCCAAAATGCGAGTGCTGTGTTTAGTTTTGGTTGTCGCTGTCGTGGCCTGCAGTGCCGCCCCAGGAGGTACAAATGAAGAAGATAAAAGAATTGAGCTCTTCTCTGGAGTGGCTATTGAGAAGTAAGTGTTACCTACTTTTTTAAGAGGGGAGTAAAAGGGTGGGGCTGATGGTGGTGATAAGGGGATAATAATTTTTTTCTCTACGAATTGTCTTACCAAGGGGTATTTAATTAGCTGGTATCTGGGTTGTGGAGGTCAGATAGGCAGTAAAATTAGGCGCCACAGACAGCCCGCTTTGCAGAGGCTGCCTTGACGCCGAGGAATCAGCCGCCCACGTCATCCTGGAATGCGAGGCCGTGGCTTCTCAACGCGAAGAAATCCTCGGAACAGTGAGGTCGCTCCGCGAAGCCTGTGAAGCTCCCAGGAAGCTTCTGTGCTTTTGGGCGGAGCTAGGCTGGCTTTGTTAGCCAGAATCCCCACGCACAACGGACCGAATGGGAGTCTACGTGCGGAAAAGGGAGTCCCATCATCTTCATCATCATCATCATCATAGGCAATAAAATACTTGTACTCAGCCGGATCCTATTAGACTGGAATCAGACTACGATAGTTGGGAAAAAGCTAGGCAGATTATGATGTGATTGAACGTTGAAAGTGTAAATAATAAATAAAATATGCATAAAATAAAATAGTCTTGTAGGTATTACAACAATTCAAAGATCGATCTGGTTTCTGAAAAATTTCAAGGTAAGTGAGTGCAGATTTTTTACTAATAAATTTGTATCGTACTGTACTTTGTATTGTTATTTTATACGTAGAGCTTTTACTAAAGTGTTATGTATCACAATGTGTCTTCTATAGTTTAAATGCTTTTGAATATAATTAAGATTCCTTGAATGTAATACCAAAATTGTAGACAGATAGAAACAAATTATCTGAATCATCATCATTATACAGTTTTGCAGGTATTTTAAGCCTTTTTCGGGCACCAGTCTCTCACAAATATTAAGCCTATTTTTAGAATAAGCTCCTTCTGTTTCCGACAACATTTGTGATGAGAAATTAAATAAATTATTAACGCTCAACCAGTATACAATGGATGCAGTACATGATTCTGAATCTTCTGCGTTGTTGAAAATACTAGTTGTTCCATACATTTTGATCAAGTAGGCATTGATTGCACTTTTCTATGAAAAATCTTTTTCTTTTTTTTTATAACTGACGAAAATATTCTACTAGTATCATGTGCTGAATTTATGGTTCCAGTTTGCGCGTCGTTGCCACCCTGTGTATATATATATCTTTAATTATTTCGAAAATATATTCATGCATTTTGAAAAGTTACCTTGAATCAAGCTATTTTTGAAAAATTTATAAAAATGTATAAAGCTCACACGTACGAGACATTAACGTTATGTTATTTTAGTTAAAGTCATTAAAGGCATTTCTCTGTCCCCCAAAAAACAAGCAAACAACTTTCCAAAGTCCGTTTTTAAAGTGAAAATGAATAAAACAATGGGTTTAACGCTAATTCACCTTAAACACGTGACACTCACCACACTTTGTCATGCGTAGTTGGGTAACGGAGTGATTTTAAAAACAACTGTTCTTTGTTTACTTTTACAAACGCGTGGTTGAAGGGAGACGAATTTTAAAGCTCTTATTTTGTAACAAAGAATATTTTCTACCGTTTTTCAGACTGAAAAAGAACTAGGGCAGAAGTCCTACAGTCTAGCAAGACATAAAGTCTAATGCTAAGTAATACCTGTCGCAAGGGTCAAGCTACACTTGCTGCCGTTGGCCCGTGGATGGTGGCAATCTTTACATACAAGAATCCCTAGGTGCCTCGGAAAGCACGTTAAGCCGTTGATCTCCACTGTCATTGGTAGATGTTTGACAGTCGTTACCGGCCGTCAGAAACCCGAAAAGCTGGCAGTCTGTCTGACCAAGGGTTATCGTCTTACCAAACAATTGGGTTGTGGAGGTTAGATAGGCAGTCATTTCTAAGTAATTTCTAATAAAAAGTATCTGCTTCTATAACAAGTTGCCAAAGTCATTTACTTAGCGATGGAAAGTTTAAAACTCACATTAAACGTGTCCTTATCAAAAAAGCATATTATAAGATAAAAGACTACGTTGAAGACAGGAAAGTATGGCATTAATTCCTTCTGTACATGTGGCTTCCCTGGTACCTCATTAACAGCATTACTATGTGAAAGTATATTAACTGCTCCCAAATTACAATGTTAATTTTTATTCTTTTTATTTTTTACAATGTCTGAAATATTCACCTCATTATTTGACATTACGCATCAATTTTAATATCGAATATTTATTAGTGATGGAAATGATGTCACTTGGTTCAAATAGGTTCATTTTATTTATGTAGATTATTTTGCATATTGTGAATGAGAGAACGTTGTGGCCTATAACGTTCTCTCAGACTAGATTTGTAGACGATTTTCTATTCTGTATTTTCATTCCTCTAAGTACCTCGTACTTATTGACTGGCCTGCACTGTCTACCCATACCTATTATCACTGTAATTTGAAAACATTTTAAAAGCCAATTATTTTTTAAAGAGGGTTTCTTGCCGGCTCTTCTCCATAGGAAGCGACAAATTGGAACCGTGCACCTAGATTCTGACGTTTCATAAGTGCCCATGCAGGTTTATGTTTTTTTTATTTTGTAAAATACCTGGTATTCAGCTACACCCGTTAGATTGGCCAAAAAAAGCCAGGCAGAGTGATCTTGAAAAGCGAGAAGACTACTTTCTAAGGCACCTAATTGCTAATGAAGATGACCTAGAACCTAGACACAGCTGCACTTGCCTCTAATCGATGATTTTTTTTACTATAACTATGATTATTCTGCCTAAACGTTGATTAAAACTTAAAAAATACGCTTACATACGTAGCTCTTGGTTGTGATACTCCTGCCACATTAAACCCATATGCCTTCAAATCAAGGGTGAGCAAGCATCTTCTAGACATGCTCGTTCCATCCATGGTTTTACATGATGTAAAGAGCAGGCCCATTTAGCAGTAAAAATAAAGGTACAATCGTTATGAATCACCCATTACAGCTTACAAACTTTTGACTCTTGAGTTTCAACACACAAAACAAAAGCGAAACAAATTATAATCTTCTGACAACTAATTCAAATCTGAGATAACTCCGCCCCTTAATACATACAATACAGATTGGACGAGATTTACATACAAACACTTTCACGATATTGTCTATATGTATTAAAAGTTTTCACTTCTAACTGTTATGATTGCCTCGTTGGTGTAGTGGTCGCAAGCGTTTCTGCTAAGCCTGAGGACCTTAGTTCGATTCCCAGGTCGGGCAAAGTGTTGTTATGTTTTTACATCAGGAATTTCTCAGAACAGCTTGAAATCTGGATTTGTGGCCAGTTGATGGCTATACAACGAGTAACATAATTAACGCAAGACCTCATACACCCCAATTTGTGGCCAGTTGATGGCTATACAACGAGTAACATAATCAACGCAAGACCTCATACACCCCAATTTGTGGCCAGTTGATGGCTATACAACGAGTAACATAATCAACGCAAGACCTCATACACCCCAATTTGTGGCCAGTTGATGGCTATACAACGAGTAACATAATCAACGCAAGACCTCATACACCCCAATTAGAGTATTGAGTTAAAAGCATAATACGATGACCAAAAAAAACGTGTCGACCCAAGCATTACTTTATGCATTTAAAATTGAGTCTTCTGGAATAAGCTTGAATTTTCTTTGGCTCAATCAGTGGTAGCTATAGCAAAATACATAATTTGAAAAAAAAAACTTATATTAAAAGTTACTGAAATTGATTCAGTAGTCAATTAGGAACAAACTACTATCAGGGCTTGCGTCCGTTCTGTTACACCTTGTATAGACTTGCCCCTGTTACATGGGACTTAAACATAACTGGCGAATTGTGGCTGTACTAGGTATAGGTACACCTATTGCTAACCCTTTGGTGAAAACCAGGCGTGATGTTCTGTTTTTGTATGTTAGATTGAATGGCAATAAAGGAAGAACGTACACACTGAGAGAAATACTAAGTAATAAGAAGTTGCTGACATCTATATACCGATAGACATTTTAGGATACTTTAACAATATCCACGTCAATAAGTTTCAGAAGGCTAAGGCTTCAGTTCAGGGGGCCTGACTCACCATAGTTTTGAATTAGGGGTCATAGCGGCATGTTCTAGAAACAAAATTTCGAAGACATAATCTCCAACCCGCACTTGGCCCGTTTACTAGTTGCTTCTCATAGAGGGGAGGCCTGTGTATCAGCAATGGGGATTATGTATGTGTAATATGTAGTGGTCAAGCAAAAATTCGCCAACTGCGTCACAGGGTCAGACAATAAAACTGAGATGATCCCATCTCATTATCATAATCAGCTTATAATCTTTCCACTGGCGGTAATCTATCACGTGGGCCCTGTTGGTAGATGTCTCATATGTCTTCGAATTTTTGGTTCTAGGACATGCCGGTTAAAGATAAAGATGCATTTATTTGTATAAACATGTGTAAAATGATACATAAATGTGCACATATGGATGGAAATTCGTTTAAAATTGCTGGTTCAACATGTTTTGCCATATTCGGCGTACAAAACAGTTTATAATATTTAGTTTAAAATTATAAATGAGAATGTTTTTAATAATAGTCAAAATCTAATCAATTTTAAATACATAATCAGTCAATGCAAAAATAAAGTCAAAGATAATAATAAATAATTGAAACAATAAAATTACTAAAACTAAAATACTTATTAAATTATCTAAATTCAAAATTTGTCATTCAAAAACTCCGTAACATTATAGGATCCCTTACTAATTAGCATTTTTTTCAGTTCTCACTTAAAGGAATTAACATTCATTATCTTAAGGGCATTAGGAATTTTATTGTATATTAATGGTTTCCTCACGATGTTTTCTTTCACATTTTTGTGAGCAGCGGTGATGAAATAATTAACACATAAAGGGCTACTTGCTCTCATGCTGGTCCTATAAATCTGTTATATTCATATTTGTGTAACATCAGCATGGGTATTTCGAGTTAAATGGTTTTCTGTTTGTGTACGTGAGTTTAAATGTTTGTAAACGCACCCACAATACAGGAGAAATTCCTAGTGTGGGGCAACGTTTTTTAAAAAAAAAAAAAAAAACTTATGAAATAACTCATGTTTTAAAGAAAAATGTTTTCTAATGTATGTGTTTACATACGTTTTGAATTGGTTCTTTATATCAGTGGCATGTTTAGTATTTGGTGATGGTTTTTCTTTGAGTTTTAAAATATTGGTAGCTTCTGTGATGATAAGTATCAAGACTTGTTTTAGTTTTTGAGAGGTTCTAGGCCAGATAAAGAACTGGAGAGTGGTTTGCATACTTAATACCGTTTCAAAATAGTGTCAAATTGTAAATTTTCTTTATAAATAAGTGTAAAATTGAAACTAAATTCGGAACAAATTCGTTGTAATCAAACCAGACACTAGAACAACGCAAAGCATAACATCATGCCTCTATTCCCTAGAGTATTAGGCAGAGGCATACCAATAGTACCGACACCCAAAGTTCGCCAGTAATTTTTAAGTCTTACAGGTCTGTAAATATAACAGAGGGTGAGTCTATTGCCTTCAACCGTGTGCCACAAATCTGGACTTCGGACTGGTACTGAAAAATTCGAATTAAAAAAAAACCCAATAACAATTTTTCCGTAGAGCCAACAATTTTTCCACTTATTGAGCTTGCGGGTTGCTAGCTAGATCAAGGAGTCAGTTAAAACCAAACATTAATTTGTTATTTTTATTTTGTTTGCAGAGATGCGACGGGAGAAGAAAAGCTAAACGTCAAGTTTGAACCTGGTGAATTGAGGGAAGCTGCTCGAACATTTGAGGAAGGTGCGTAAATTTTGTATCATTAGCAATTAAATTTACTTTACCATGTTATTAAGTCTTACCAGAGGTAATGGGAAATTAGGTATGTATTGTATTATACATATAATTGCCTTTTTTTTCGAGTGTGGAAAATCATCAAATAACTTCTCCCGCGTTTGGTGGAGCAGGAGGGTGAGTCAGACTTTTACTGACTAAAACCCACACGTGTTCCTTCAGTTGCCTGTGTGCCAGGGGCAACGGTATCTCTTTCAAACAACCCGCACCGTTGGCTACATATGACAGCCTTGTGTCCACAAAGGGGCCCATTAACTGGGTTGTGGAGCTCAGACAGGCCTCCTAGGATAGAGCTCCTCGTAAAATATTGGTATTCAGCTGCATCTGGTTTGACTGGAACCCGACTCCAACATAGTTGTGAAGAGACAGATGATAATATATCAGACTGGTGTCCGCAACTACAACCGTCTACCTATTACGGTTCGTGAGATTCAGCCCGCTGATAGACAGCCGCTGAATCTCATGAAATGGCTGTCTATCAGCGGCCAGACGGACGAACAGAGGCTAAGAAATAGAATAAAAGTAAAGTAAAACAATTTTGGGTAGTACATCGTAAATCGATATTTACTACACCCATAAGAAAAAAACCTCTCGATATACAGAGAAATGAAAGTTGTGGAGTGGGTCAGTGCACTGTTACATGAGTGCATTGGCCGCGCGGTCAAGGTTACGTCAGCCGGGTTTGTAGTATATGCGAGACCCCTAGCACAGACTAAGCGCTTGCGCAGACAAGCGCGTCGCGAATCTGTCATTCTCAAATAATTGAATTAAATAGCACGGTGTCTTTTTGTTTAGCTTTCAATGTATTTATATCTTCGCTAACATCTTATATATTAGGCAAAATATACAATTATACACTAAAAACAGTGATAATAATTACTAGAAATAAGGACAAACTACGTGCTCCCTTTTACCGGCTTCAAAAGTTCATAACTCATTTGTTAGGCTTGGTATAACCTTTTGTAATAAGCTTCCCTCTTCTTTGCTAGATTAAAATTTTAATGCGTTTAAAGCTAAAGTAAAATCCAACCTTTGTTCTAAGGCATACTATTCTATCAAAGACAACTTAAACGATAAGAATTGTTGGTCGCTGTGATTAACTCGAGACAACGTTTGTGTTTTTCACCAGAATTAGCATACCTACTGACAGGTCATATGAGTTACTTCATATCATTGACTGTATAAACCATTTTTTATTAAATTTGAATTTATTGTTGAATGTTAATTACTTACCTATTATTGTATTGTAAGTTCATCCAACTTAACAGACAGCGGTGCTGCTGGGGAGTTTGTTGCGCAACTTCTTCTTCCCACCTAAAGCACTAGGAAGTCGGCCAGGGGTGCGGGTTGTTCGAAAGAGATACCGCGGCCCCTGGCACACAGGCAACTGAGGGAACACGGGTGGGTTTTAGTCAGTAAAAGTCTGACACGCCCTCCCGCTCCACCCAGAGCGGGAGAAGTTATTTGATGATTTCCCATCCAAAAAAAAAAAAGGACTAGGAAGTGGTGAAGGGCGGGCGTTTTGGGGGATTGTCTTATGTAATTTTTACGTTCAAAAAGTGCTGACTCTCAGCCTAGTTTGAATAAATGACTTTTTTTAAAGATACTAATCTGACATTTCAAGTCTGCTTTTTTGTATAGGAATTTGACATAACACCTGTCAAAATACTATCGGGGTTTATAAATCAAACTATACACGATTAAATTTAAGAAACTTCACATTAAGGTTCATTGATTATGACGTGAAGTGACTGAAATTAAATTAGTTTGACTGCTCAAATGACACAATTTGCGAAAAGTAAGTTTTATTATCTCTGTTTTGATTGAATGACAAAATTATGATTAGATTAATAAATCTGACAGTTTGTGCAATACTGGGTTGGCACGGACATCGATGAGCAAATTGGTTTCATTACAGGATTCTGAACAAACTTCATTTTTTTTATTATTTTGTATACATAGAGTACAAATTATACAGACTTTATATAAAAATATATTTGTCCATACTATGTCCCGCCAGAAAGCATACAAAATAGGGTAGTTAATCGAATTGCAATTAACAAAATTAAAACAAAAAATAAAGTCATAAAGTAAGATGTACGCACGGGGCGTTGAAGTTTTCGTCGGTTAAATAAAAAAGCTGTTCCTTACATTTTTATGGCGTAGGCATTGCTTTGGGCTATGAATCAGCAGTTTTTTTTAAATAACCTACGAAAAAATTCTAGAATGGTGTGCCGAATGTATGGTTTCAGTTTGTGCTTCGATGTCTTCGTCTGGTTCTACATACATATTTATTTTACATTAAACACATACTTAAATTACAATATACAACCAATTACATGCTCACTGTAACAGTTATGTAACAAAAATACTAAAGTGACAGCTAAAATCTGTCAAAAAAGTCTAGTGGATAAAAATCCAACCGTAGTAAAGTCGAGTTTGTGAGTTATTATTATTGCGGAAACAATAACGATGGCGTGTATCAAGCTTATGATAATTAATATTAAATAATATGTTATCGTAATGAAAGTATAGTGTGTGAATGAACTGTTACGTGAATGGTCGCGTGGTCAAGGTTACGTCGTGTGGTTGCCGTTACGGATTAGGGCTGACGGGTTGTGATTTAATTAAGTAAGCAAAATATAGGTATATTATAGTGGAATTAAGAGGGGCTTGTGGCTAAGTAATAACAGCCGCACGGCTCGATCGATCAGGTTAAACTTCGCTTGCCGCGGTTGGTCCGTGGATGGGTGACCATCTTTACATCCCAAGACCCTGCCGTGCCTCGGAAAGCACTTTAAGCCGTTGGTAACAGTTGTCATTTGTGGATCTTTGATAGACGTTACGGGTCGCCAGAAGCCCGAAAGTCTGACAA
Organism: Antitype chi; assembly: GCA_947359405.1. Lineage (NCBI taxonomy): Eukaryota > Metazoa > Arthropoda > Insecta > Lepidoptera > Noctuidae > Antitype > Antitype chi. The sequence continues at coordinate 16,644,156 of OX375830.1, forward strand.
CCAGTCTTCCCAAGGGGTATCGTATTACCCAGTAACTGGGTTGTAGAGGTCAGATAAGCAGTCGCTCATGTAAAATGCTGGTGTTCAGCTGCATCCGGTTAGATTGGAAGCCGACCCCAAAATAGTTGGGGAAAGGCTAAACAGAAGCAAAATTAAGGTGGGAAATTACCGTGTTCAGTGTGAATTGAAAGAGCTCGAAGTCATAGAGACATGCCTTTGTCCAGCAGTGGGATAATCCAGACTAATGTTTTGTAACAATAAGTTAAGCAGCCTTGAACTTTATTTTAGAAGTATAAATAACAACTAATAAATTATTAAAAATAACAAAATGCGTAAGTCCAGCAGTGGATGTATTTTGGCTGAAATGATGACGATTATGAACAAAATTTTATCCTAACTTAAGTAAGTATACCTATTCACAAATTAAAATATAGCGTGGCAAAATTCATCCACATCGCTGTCGTCTGGTAATGTATACAAGAGACTGGCGGCATTGCCACGTTGTATGGCAACGCTTATAGCCCTGGCTAAGGTAAAAACCAGCTCTTGGGTCACGAGAAGTGTGAACCAGCCGTTTCGAGATATCCTTAAATAGACTATGACCACTCAGACCCCACTTACTCTTTATTGTATTGAAAATTTTATTTTGAATGTTACATAAATAATTCAAATTGAAATAAGAAGAAAAAACACAAAATTATTATCAAAAAATCAGATCAGTCTTAAAATTAGTATTATTTGATTTCACGTAAGTATTGAACCTATTTCAGAAAATATAACGTAATACTGCCTCAGTAGTCTATTGTCCGCAAGCACTGCTACTGAGCAGGAGGTCTTGGGTTCGTTCCCTGGTCGCGGCAATTTTTTTTGTGTTTTCCCGTCAGGAATATCTCAGTAGCTCAGACTCAGGGCGAAGTTTGAATTTGTGCCTGGTTTATTGCAATAGACTCGCCCTATATTCCATGGGACTTCGACTTAACTGGCAAAATGTAGGTGTACTACATTACAGACAGGCGTTATCGTATGTTTTTATGACGTAGGTGACGTATTTTCAACTGTAGCACCTACCTGGATTTGAGGGACACCTAAAAATACTAAAGAAAATACTGTACCATTGAAATCAATAAGAATTGTAGAGTATGTCACTGAACTGTTACATGACTGTATGTTGTAATACCTTGCGGTCAAGATTGCGCGATTACGTTGTATCATGTGGGATTGCGGTGACGTAGAATATACGTAACACTAGCTAGTGCACGACTACTAAGTCGAGTGTAATGGTTGCACTCGAACCCGCGGTTAGAATTGAAGTACTAATAATTTCCCACTGCTTTCCCCATTCCTCTTATAGAGTGGAGGCCTGTCCCACAGGCCTGTGCGCCTCCACTCTGTAAGAGGAACGGGCTGTAACTCACTTTGTGGGGCCAGTGACTTAAGATGGAACCAGCGCACGTGATAAAATGGACAAGTGGTCACAATTTCACTACGAATGAAAAACAAAATCTATAAGTGATCAGAATCCAATACCGATCCGAAGACAAATAAATTATTTTTGGATTTGTTGCTAAATTGGATTAGAGTACACGTAAAAATAATAATCAATCTGCCAAACTTTTTCCCAATTATGTTCCAGTGTAACCGTATGTAGCTGAATACTGGTATTTATCTAACCTCCACAACCCAGTTACTGGGTAACACGACACCCCTTGGTAAGACTGGTTGTCAGGTTTTCGGGCTTCTGACGACCCGCAACGACTGTCAAATATCTACGAATGATAGCCGGGACCAACGGCTTAACGTGCTTTTCGAGGTGCGCAGGAGTCTCTGTGGATGGGTATCCACAGACCATCCCCGGTAAAAATAGCTTTACCTGACGGATCAACCCATGCGGCCGTTATTACTTAGCCACGAGCCCCTCGAGTACACGGAATAAACTTGGTACTTACTTATGCTGTGGATAATAACTCCATTAAAAAGTGTCTCCACTCTGAGATTCTTCTGCTCAAATGGATAATAATCTTTTTTTTAGCTCGAGGCAAAATCAAGAAATATTCGCCACTCCTAGCAGGCATCGGAGTCAAGGTCCTTGCAGTAGCTGGTCTTCTCTTCGGAGGTCTGACCCTACTGGTCACCAAGGCCCTGGTGGTGGCTAAGTTGGCATTCGTGGTGGCTGCTGCCTTGGGTATCCAGAAATTGCTGAGCGGTGGAGGACTCAACAACATCAGTGGAAAGGTGAGCGATTATGTAAGGATTTTTGATCTTCTTTCTTCTTGGTTGAGGGTTCAGTCATATTTTAAAATATAATTAGGGCATCCCTTGTTTCATCAAAAAAAATTGACAAATTATCACTTCTCAAACAATTTTCCGCTTATTTTCATTTGCCAAATAATAACTTAACAAATAAACTCTTCACAAATAGGTGTAACGCAAAAATAATGTTTGGCAAGTGAATAACTTGCTTATCGACTAGTACTTTTACCAATTTTAATGTAGTCAAATATTTCAGTTGGTAAAACATATTTTACGCAAAATAAAATAAGCCAAATATTTAGTATCGTCAGTTTTCAATTTACCATTTCTATTCAGTCAACGACGACGTTTTATTACAAGGGTGTTTTTTCCACTTGGGACAAATTCAAAACAGGTAATAATCATAATAAATATTAAGATTGTGGTTATAATTTCTGGTTTTATAATTAAAAATATGTTTCTGGCGTTGTGAGGTCACAGTTGTAACCTAACCTAGCCGTTTCATAACAAATAATTTGACTAAATGTTTATTGTCTAAAGATTGTTTGCTGTAATAAATCATTTGATTAAAGACCAAACGCCTTAATGACATTATGCTTGGTAATATTATGCCTAGAAAATTTGACCAAATGAAAATGTGCGCACTAAAATCAATCCAAATATTGCATTGGTATAAAAAAGGTTGCTAAAATTAGTTTGGATACTGAAATATTGTCAAAATAATTTTGGCAAAACGGCAGGATCCCGGTCTCGCAATCCTCTGAAAATGTTTTCTTTCCATTCATAGAGTCATCAGGACACTCAACTTATAGGAATAAAATATCTAAATTAAGTAAACACATTTTCTTCAGCTCGCCGGCTTCCAGTCGTCCCAGCAGTGGGCATCACCAACAGCATCAGCAGCAACCTACCCTTACGCCAGGTCTTCGAACATCGCAAATGACGCCAATGATCTAGCTTACAAGGCTCAGATCAGCTCATAAGTGCAGATTTAACCTGGGAGGGAGTAGATAATTGATGTTGTGCTAAAATGTATTATGAACTTCGCGATCAAAATAGGAGTAGTTTTGACTTCCAGCCATATTAGTTGTCGAACTTCAGTTGAGACTTGACATTTTTTTTAAAGAATGAGCTGACTTGGAGTCCTCCTAGTAATATTGGTACAGTTCTTCAGCCTAGGCTAATCCTATTTTAATTTTAATCGTATAGTACTTAATAATTTTCTTGCACATTTATTTTTAATATTTTTATAATAACAGATTTCAATTACTTAATTATTATTAAAATAAATTCTAAAGTATTACCCGTTATAAAATTTATAATCATAGGTTTATATTTTTTGTAAAATTTCAAAATAAGTACAGATTTCCAATGATCTTGTTAATTTTAAGTGAATGTTCAAAAATAATTGATTTACTATTAATTTTAAGATATTTAAATAATTGAATGGTGCGTTTTTAAGCTTTAAATTTTATGTTATTTATTTAAAAAGCTGAATGAAATGGTGCATGATTCATTATGAATTTAAGATAATCATATTATTTTATAATTTTTAACTATTATTATAAATTTAATGGTAAAAATCTGTACAAATTTAAAACAAAACTTTGGATGGTACAGGGTAAAACCAACAAATAATAACAAAAAACAAAAACATGTTAATGTTTAAAGCGTTTTGGATCCGAAAAAAATAAAATAACTAGTTTTATTATTAACTATTACGGGTTTATGTGTCATAACCAAACGTATTTAAATATAAGAGTATTATTATTAAAAAATAAGACTGTAAAATTACTTTTAAGGAATAAAATAAACTGAATTCTTATTGACGTGTCATTGTTTTCTTTTCATTGCTGGAAAGAGATATTTCTTAACACGAGCAGAGCTGACATGTCAAGCGCAAGAAGGCTCACTCTCACGATTTGTCGAAAATTGTATCATTCAGTAAACTCGGAAGAGGCAGTTTGAGACTTTGAGACTTTATTTTTTTTTGGTTTCATAATTAGGTCTACCCTTCTCTTCCTAAAAATTCAAAGACGACGAAAGGCTAACTTTGTTCTCACAATCACAATCAGTCTCATATATTTCCACTGCTGGGACATTGGCCCTCTCTCTCTGAGAGGGAGTGGGCCATAGCTTTAATCTACCACGCGGACCCAGTGCACTGTGTTCGAAGTTTTTGTTCTAAGACCATGGTTTCCTTCACTGTTTTGAGAGCAGTGTTGATGAAATTAAATACACAAAATGAAGTGCCTGCCTCATAGGTTTGAACTCACGACTTACAATACGTGGCCGATACTACAAGGGCCACCAATACTTTTAACTTTAGACGCCGTCATCGGATTTTACGTGAGTTGAATGGTCAAAATTCGAGATAACTTAGCCTAGTCTAAAAAAATATAAATATAAAGTTTGACGACTAGCCATGTTAATACCTATGCTTATGCTTCTTCTTCTTCTATTAAAGACAAAATTACTATACAGGGTATGAGGCACATCATCACGCAACCTTATACCACGAATTCAGTACATGATTCTGAACCTTCGTCACCAAATTCGTCACCTATTAAAAGAAAAAAAGCAGGATCATATTAATCTATGAAACCGCTGATATTTTTTTGATGACCGATGAAATATTTTTTGGCTATGGGTTCTAGAATCACGTGCTGCGCGTCTAAGCCCCCCAAAAAAAAAAAGTATGTTAGATGTGGCCACGCCGATGACGGCAATAGTTTTTTTTTTTTTTTTAAGTAGCATCTCGCAGTCAGTCAATCTAGAATGTTGTCGGCTGCTTAACTGGATTTGCTTGTGGCTGCCTAAATAAATTTTGGCTTTGGCCTCCAGCCAGGGCTTAATAACTTAAAACGAAGCGACTACACGCTGAGGTCACCCCATGTAGGGTACGGACCTGTGGGCAGGAGACGGACTGGATCGGAGTTATTAATATTTAGGAACGAACCACAGGCTCAGCGTTGCGGGCTGGCTCGAGCAAGGGTTGGGGTGGATATGAATTGGGATGTCACAGCGGCGCAAACTGACCAAATGGTTAAGTTTGGTTAGAACCGTAACTAAACGCACGCATCCCCAGCGAGTTCTACTTACAAGATGATCGCAGTTACCCGCTATTTAGTATTATTAGATCCTCAAAATAGGATTTGACGTGAGATTTGAGGTTTATTTTTATTTTCTTATTGTTGAATGCGCCTGCTAATATGCATAACCTCGATCACTCCTGATGGAAAGAAATGGATGAAGTCTATGAGAGAATGTGCCCAAATTATGCCTGTTTACTCTCGATTTGAAGGCAGAAGGGTAAAATATGGAAGGGAATAGACGCTGGCTGTTCCATAAAAGAGACCTTTATTAGAGTATTAGTTATGGATCGATTAATTGGTCCTTTTAATACGAGTATATTATGGTGAAATGGTTACTTCATTCTCTCAACTGTTCGGTTCTAGAAACATCGATATGAAAACCTACTTATCTTCTATAGGTGCAGCCTTACGGTGTGTTTATACAACTATGTATTAAAACGTTCGAACATCGACGGAGCGTGACACTTTATTATAGTGTTCGTATAGAACTGGTGGCGCCATCTCTTAGCAAATTAAGTAACTATACTGAAGTTGAGCAGAACATGGTTTCAATTTACGGTCGATGTAGGGATTCTTAAAAAAATATATTACTATTTATTTATTTATCTCCAATTGGGACGACCTAAATCGTGTTACCCAGTAACTGGGTTGTTGAGGTCGGCTAGGCATTCGCTCCATGTATAAGTCTGGTATCTGCATCCGTTTAGACTGGAAGCTGACCCCAACATAGTTGTCAAAGGGAAGGCAGATTAATTGATTGATTGGGATGACTTAAATCCATGTTACATCAATATTTTCGACATAATAAAAAAATCACGAAGCTCTTACAATAATTAGCAAAAAACTATAAATTGGTAAGACAATTTCATATACATACTCGTACTATCATTAACCAAGGATTTTTTAGCAGTCTGAACTTTTTTTTTTTTTATCTTCAGCAAATTATTATAACATGATGACTGCATGGCAAAATCATCCCTTTTTACACGCTTTATATTAGCTTCACTTGTATGTCAGTATGTAACTCTCCGTGGGTAATTTGCGCGCCTGCGGCCTTCCTTGGTTCTGGTAGCCGTTTCTCAGGCTCCCTCTCCGAAATCGAACTCTGATTCCCCGTATTTATAATATTTATAATTAATTATTTTATTCTCACTAATAAATAATTTACACGCTTTATATTAGCTCGGGTTGTATGTATGTATGTAACGGAATCTTTGAGCGCGATTTTGACCCACTTTAAACGGTCAGATTTCATTGAAACTTTGTAAACTTGTCGAGGACCGATGACAATTTACTAATTTAAAAAAAAAATGGGAAAAAAAACACGTTTTGTAGTTAGCAGAACTAAAAAATAGAAAATAAATAATAGTTTAAAAAGCTTTTGGTTTTTAAAGCGTGTTTTTTAGTTTTTTAAACTATTATTTATTAGTCTTTTTTTAAACCATCGGGAAATAAAGATAGTCTTTCTATGGGTAAGTATTCATTCTGTATAATAATATTATTTCATCGTTTCAAAATTTAAGGGAGTCTAGCTGCTGTTCACGACTTCATCTGCGATCCAGGATCAAAAGCAGCATATGTCTTTACCCACATCATGATGGATCTGTTTGTCAAATTTCATCCAAATCGGTTTAGATTCAGGAATCAGGATTCAATACACTAGTACTGTAACTTCTATGTGCTAGTCTTTTTTAATTTATTACAAAAATAGTATAATCACTGTCACCGGACTGTAATGTAAACTGTAACTGCAATTTGAGTAGATTCACTTTCATATTTTAGTTTATTCAAATAGAAAACTACTTGTTTTATTACGAGATTAGAATAGAGTTTGGATAAAAGATAAATAAAACATCAACTGTAGGTATAGTTTTAATACTACTTTTGATTCTTATGAATCCAACGATTATTTAGAGATTTTTTCCAAATAATCATAGTATCATTGGATAGTCAAGAATAATACCTAATATTATAACTTCTTCAAGAAATTATTTCTTTAAAACCGACCTATCAATTAATATTAAATTCCCATTATTGAAAAAAGATCTCTTACAATATTTCCTGAAAAACATTAACAAGACATTCTCCCATCTAAAGCCGTTTAGAAACTAAGCTGTATAAACGGACGAACCCACTTTTATACTAGTTTTCAATATAGACAGAATGTGAAAAAAGAACATACCATCTTCACGCACACACAGACAGCGGTGCGTGGGTACGATCGTGTACGTACACGCCTTTCACTCACACACATTGCTGGGAAAATGATTGGAAAGAGAGATGAATGGAGTAGCCCTGTGTGGTTTTTATTTTTTGAAAACTGGAAAGTTATTTCTGCATATAAAGTGATTTTAAGCCCTAAATTAAATGACTAGTACCAAATGTACACAAATTCAAATTCAAAATCATTTATTTGCAAATATGGGTAAACAATATGCAGATGTTTTACATGCAATGGTAGTAGCCTAGAATGCTTAAGACTGGTGTTAATCATTTTAGACAATAATTTTATACATTAATGAGCATTTTGTTTCTTTATTACTGGTTGGGAAAGGATGCTCACTCACCCTCACACTCACATAACTATATCTTTTTAGCTTAATAATGAATTGTAAAACCAAAAATGGTGTATTTGGTGTTAGCCTGTAAATAAATGTTTTGTGTAAACAATTTTACTGTTAGTTAACCTAAAAAAGTAAATAAAATAAATGTGGCACAAGAAAAATTACTGCACATTTAAAAGCCAGGATTGAAATGTTATAGTGCTTCTCTTATGTTATTTACAAACTGGCAATAAACTAACAATACTATATTGTTTCCTGGGCATGATCTGCAGTAGGTATTGTAGTAGTATGTTGGTTAATAATTTGCTTATCTTACTTTTCATTTAGTTCAAATAGGTATAAGATTTTACCGAAGGTTGGTGAATAGAATTAAAACGATAACTGTCTCATGTATAGAAAGCAATTTCATAGAGGGGACTCGTGATTCACTTGAACATTTTCTATTTCATCAAAATAATATTACAATTTTTCGACTCCATTCCCTCCGCAATCTCTGTTATGTAGACGGCAAACTTTCTCCACTACTACAGTCACATTCTGTCTGTGTGTGAGTGACACTTTCACTAAAACACATTTTTGTTGTATTTTGTTCCGTTTTCTTATATTAATAATTATGATTGTGAGTTACAACAAATTAAACACGTTCATTGTATTTATTTTATGAAATTGTGCACTGTTATTTGTATTGAAAACTATTTTAAACTTTAAAAGTTTCTACTTGTAGTCTTTAATACTTGATATATTTCATAAAAGATATAGGAATCTTTGACTGAGAGTAAAGTAATTTAAAAATAGAGATTAGTATATTTTGGTTTTAAATTGAATGACCAATAACAAAACATTGAACTTTTCTTCAATCAATATATCACATTCTTGCCAGGGGCATTCCATATCCACAGTTTGACACTACATCTATGTCTAATATTTACTCTGTAGATAAAAATGTTCATAATTTTTATTACTTTATCAATTATACATGAAGTTTTGGAAATAATTTTTGTACCCGATTGATGGCAGTAGGTTCGCCCCCTTTACCTTCCTACATGGGGGCAAAATGTGGGAGTACTAAAGGTACACCTCTGCCTAAGCCGTCGTGGAAAACAGGCGTATTGTTATGATATGTTTGAAAAATACAAAATGATCTCATAAAGTTCTCCTTATAACTAGGTATTTCATTAACCTTCCAACACCTAGAATATGTTCACCAACTCTTCCTCGGATTGTCTCGAAAACATAGTTGTTTTTTTGTTTCAATGATTGAAACCATAACATCAACTATATATAAACTATTGAAGCAAGAAAAATATAGAAGAAAACATATCAAGAAATAATAGTTATTTTTATCAGAACAGTTGGTACCGACTAGCTAGCTAAAATTAGCTCCTAAAATTTCGAGATTTTTCCATAAAATGGGTATTGACCCATTTTATGGAAAAATCTCGAAATTCGAAACTCGAAATGAATCTCCATTCGAATCTCTATTGAGTTCAATGTTATCGATTGCGATAACATTGAACTCAATAGCTTCACAAGATCCTATAACTGTTTGACTCAACCACGTCTTCGAAAGACGTCATCCAATATTCCTCCCATGACACTAAATTCTTCTTCACCATCACATAACTTACATCATCTACCTAGCCTTTTCCCATCAATAACTAATACAAGAAAAATCAACCCATCACATAGGCTATTAAAAAGAAAAAAAATCTCTTTCACCGACGAAGGAATTTGGGGCCTCGCGACGTCCGCTACACCTTTCTCTCGCTTTCACACAGTGAGATCGAGTAAACACAGTGCCCTCAATGGTTTTATTTACCCCATGACATAACACCATAAGTCCTCAAAACTTTCTTCAAAAAACCACCTTGGATTCAAAGTAGGAAGGTTCCAAATTCATTAGGAGTGGGTAAGGAGTTAGGTGAAAATTGTGGTGGCATAGGAGTAAAAACAGGTGGGTATGTCGTTTCCACTTTTTTTTTTACATTGTGAGATTAGGCGCCCACCCGTGTGATAACTCCATAATTTATATAGTATTTTCTATGAGTTATATTAAGGTTATGTTTGATTGGATTGAGGTTGTATGCTTCAATGGCTGGTTGAGCAATACCGTGTTCACTTCTTGAGCAAGAGACGAAAATTCTGTAGAATTTTAAATTAAAAGGAAATTGATGGAATGATTGAATTGAATTGATACAAAAAATATTATAAACATTAATCTTAATATTTATAATAGTAATATAGTCAAATCTAGTTAGTGGTCAAATCTTGCAACTAAAAAGTAAATTTTTATGCTGAAAATCAAGCTACATAGATGTTTTTACTAAGATAATATGTTTTAAAAAGAAAACCGGGTTCCATTTAGAACATTTTCATAATATTCCACCAAAGTAGAAAGATTTTGTTTAGTTCTTGTATATTTATGTTACATTTATATTCTGTAAATGATTTTAGTGATGTCATTGATTTAGCGCTCAAGATGAGTTTAGAATATTGATTAAAAACTCCGAAGCACTTAAATACTATAAAACCTTAAGACTCTTATAGAATTTGACAGTATTCAAGTGAATGCTGTTCAACATTATATGGTTCTTACCAGTAAAATAATTAAATAAATATTATGTGAAAGGAGGTAAAAAACTGATATCATATAAACACAGTTTCTTTAATTATGTATGTGTAAGGAAAATGTGTTGTTGATGATGTAAACTGAGATTAAAGAAATCAGTCCTAAACCAGAGATAAAGAAAATGAATCAGAAAAATGTTTTTTCTGCAGCATTTAATTTACATAAGTGTTTTGTAAAATGATACCAACGATTTTGATAAAACGTTTAAGTTTTTCTACCCTTACAACTGTTTTTAAGGAATTTAATACTCGCGTACTGTTTGATTCCATCAAATTCCACGTTAAGTAAGTAAGTAAGTAATTTATTTGCCAAAATGTAGGTGTACAAAGTAGTATGATGTTATATTAAAGGTGACCCATTTACATTTACATTACATTTACATTCTGCCAGGGGTGCGGGTTGTTCGAAAGAGATACCGCGGCCCCTGGCACACAGGCAACTGAGGGAACACGGGTGGGTTTTAGTCAGTACAAGTCTGACACGCCCTCCCGCTCCACCCAGAGCGGGAGAGAACAAAAATTCAGTATTCAGTAATCTCTGATCACAGTAGGCTCACCCCCTATTTAATGGGAATTAAACAGAACTAGCGAAATATGGCTGTGCTAAAGGTACGCCTTTGCCTAACCTTTTAGAATTAGGCGTGATGTTATGATATGTTATCTTAAGGGTAAGTTTCTTAGAGTAAAAATAATGACTTTAAATCAGATTTTCTTTCCTTTGAAAAAGACCAGAAATCTAACTGATAAAAAAACAACAGTTCCATGAGCCAATATTACAACTTCCACAGAGCTCCAACCAGACATCATACTACAGGTGTTCGCTGTGTACTCACTACCAAAAAAATCCACCACACCTCTACATCAGGTGGTACATTTCACAACAACCATTCGCGAGCCGGATGTGGCATTTTTCTCTCGAAGGTGAAAGTGTACGAAGTGGCACACACAGTCGAAAGTGACGTGAAAGTAATCTCGCGGATGTGTTTTGGTAATTTACAAGAGACGAAAGCGTGAGGAAGGATGGACCGGTGTGGGCGAATTTTTTGACAGGAACCCGTTGGTGAAAAGTTACCGATGGGGTAAACTCAACGAGTCGTTACTATTACCAGTCGTTCACACTACCTGCCTAATGTCATGTGACGTTTTTAAAGTATTAATTGGCCGATATTCTATGATTATAAATGGAAATTCTAGGCCGGATATAGCCTCTTAAAAGAAAGATTCACTACGCAACATTGTAGAGACTGACTTACCTACTGTGCAGAAGAAATCTGTGTATCAAAGCTATATGGGAAAGGAATCTCTGAACGACTAGAGTCTCGCCGATGAGACTAACTTTAATCAAATTTGGCTCTACCAATTACCACGTAGTTATTTGTGAAGTACAGATTATTATTTCAAGATATTTTCTTAATAAGGTAGACTTACATTACAAAGAAAATATTTTGCTCAATGGTTTTACATAAAGTCGAAAGAAAAAGGATTTACTTTATTCAGATTCTTTGATACATATGGTATTACAAATTTAAAATTTAAAAAAGTTGGAAATTTTTACAATGGTAATGTACATTTTTTCATATCCAAACCAAAAGAAAGATTCAAATAATTTATTAGATAACAAATTATCTGTCACTATATAATCAAAATACTACAGTTGATACAATACAATTAGGTACTACGTAAAATACTATTTATGATGCACTTTTTTAAACGCTTATATTTTGAAATTATTGTTATTCGTCAACAGGACACTGAGAACTAAGTCTTAAAAATCCTATTAGATAAAAAAAAAACACCTCACGTAAAAAACCAACATTCATAATATATAACTCAAAACATCTCTAAATAATGCCATCCACACAACACATACATTACCTAACATTACCCGAACTCAAAAACAAAAAAAGTTATTCAACTCAAACTTTCATTTCGGGTGACATCACTACAGCATCCTTGTTACGTCACTTTCCAAGATGGCCGCCGTAGAAAGTCGGCCGTTGAACCCGACACACTTCCAACGTACTCGTGAGCATTGGAGAGTATTCGAGTACTAACTATAGTATTGACTGGTTATGTAATATTGGAAATCTTGAAATGAATGGTCACGACCATTCTTATGAGATGATTTTTGATACGTTAGTCTAAGTTTTTGGAGACTGTTTTGAGATTTTTGTGGTGTTGATGGAAATCATATTGTGAAACTGTTTTGGAAAAAGTTATTTTATATTTTGTTTTTATGTTTATTTTCGTGAAGTTTCATGTCCGTTCTTCTACTTGTTCGTACCTACTACGCTTCGGAATGGGCAACTAGCTTCATTTTTCTGCGGACTCTTTGACAATTCAAAAGTTCCTGTAATTGGTTTAATAATTGAAATAAATACTTTCGGCCTTATTTCATAAAAAGTTATCGAACATCTAAACAGTTGCTAAAGTCTCTCTTTGAAAACCAGACTTTAGCAACTGTTTAGATGTTCGATAACTTTTTATGAATAAGGCCGTTTAAGTTTAAGTGTGAATGACTTCTGAACTAATCCGAAATTAAGGAAATGAGACCTTTTCATTATAGACTTCTTGATTAGAAAAATCTATAGTCAAGGTAAACTGCGCTTTTCTTAGCAATGTTTGCCTATAACATTATAATACTAAAACATTTCCTAAGTAGGTCCGGTTTTTTAGTAGATAAAGTCATTATGTACATTTCCTGTCCTGCAGCTGCTTGCTGCTGTCAAAAAGAAAATGGTTGCTTACGCTTCAGTAGACTAACAATTTTCTTTTTTGGCCATTTCCTAACTTTAATTACCACAAACTGCTATATTCTAAGTTCCTTGTTATAACGGCGACTCGATGCTCGTTGGAGCTCTTAAAACTTTATAGAAAGCGTTTGTATCTGATATCAAAGAACCCGAAGACATTATTACTAACATAAAAGAAAAGGTTTTTCTCTGTGGGTCTTGGTCATCATCATCATCGTCCACAGCCTGACTTCACCCACTGCTGGGCGAATCGGCTTGATATTGGATGTTATTATTATGAGAGAAAACTAATGTTAGGAAAATAGGGTTATGTCAATTTTGGATCTTGTTATTTATTAAACAGAGTTAATTTTTAATCAGTGCGCAAACTGTAACCATGAATTCAGCATATCATTGTAGATCCCTGTAGCGTAGAAATTTTTCGTCGGTTATACAAAAAAAATCAGCTGTTTCATAGAAAAGTGTAATACCTACGCGGTCAAAATGTATGGAATAGCTAATTTTTTTTTGTATTTTGTATAACGGACGAAACATTTCTACTTTAAGGGGTCTAGAATGATATGCTGAATTCATGGTTACAGTTTGCGCACTGGTTAAAATTTTATCCTGTATAAGAAACTTGGTAATGTCAGCTTCTCTATTAGTAAAGACTTTGTTGTTACCTGAAATCAAATCAAAAAGATGAAATAGTATGATCTATACTAACTGTTCCTCTCCTTATGTAAATATGCTAAGCAAACGAGTCAAGATAAGCAAACGTATCTCTTCAAAAACATTACCATTATTAACTTACCAAGTTTTCCATATTCTTAAGTTTTATTTAGCCTGTGTACCTGCTTACCGTATCGAAGTGCTTGTGGCTAAGAAATAACAGTCGCATGGGTCAATAGATCTGGTTACGCTACGCTCGCTGCAGTTGGTCCGTGGATGGGTGACCGTCTTAACATGCCATAACCTCTCCAGCCACAGAAAACACGTTAAACCGTTGGTCCCTCTGTCATTCGTGGATCTTTGACAGTCGTTATGGGACAACCAGTCTTACCCAAGGGGTATTATGATAGTACCCAGTAAGTGGGTTGTGGAAGTCAGATAAGCTGGCGTTCCATGTAAAATACTAGTACTCAGGCTGCATCCGGTTAGACTGGAAGGCTTTTTTTTTTACATTGTTCTCACATTTAGAAGCAACAAGAATAATGTTCCCAAGATTTTGTAATACCTAACATGATTAAAAAGAGTGTCCATGGAGTTTCTTGCCCGTTCTTCTCCATAGAGATCTACGTTTTGGAATGGGTAACTAGTTTCAACTTTCCAACTGGTCGACTTTTTGACAATTCAAATGTGCCTGTAAATGGTTTAAGTAATTGAAATAAATGCTTTGAGTTTGAGTTTGAGCCAACCCTAATATACTTGGAAAAAGGCTACGCAGATTGATTGACCTGCTTATTGTATTTTCTGAACAACATCTAACCTTCTGAGTATTTATTGTATACATCATAAATACCCATTTCCACCCATTCAAGCAGGTGCAATGTAGGTATCTACTACGTACTCACACTTTCACACTGTGTATGTGTGTGTTCCATTGGCATTCACTCACACAAACACACACATCCGTGTACCTGACCCTCTTCTTCTGTAACGTCGGGTAAGATTATGTATTTGGGGTATACACAGGAATGCAACGTTTGTGTGTTGTATGTGAAAAGTGGCGTTTAAATGTATGGGATTTTGTTCGTGGTGGGATTTTAATGGGTATTTGGCACGTGATGATAGCGTTTGCAATGAGAAAATATATTCATAAAGTTTTCTTATTAGATTTATTGGTCACGCATCTATAAATCACGGTACAAGACATAACGACGTCAAAATCCCAAAAGAGTAAGCAGAGGTATACCCGTTGTACACCCATATTTTTCCGGTTATGTTTAAGTCCCATGTGACAGGGGGCCAAACCAAAAACTAAATAATAGTAATGTTTTTATATAAGGTTAAACAGTAAGATTTTATTTTTATAAGCGAGCACAGAAAATCTCCTAAAAATGCAATAAGGTTGCGCGTTGATATCTTTTGTACTTTGAAATGCGATTGTTGATGTGAAATTAAAACTTTCGGTCTGGGTAAAAAATAATGTGGATTGTACTATTTAGATTACGCATTTCTTTTGTAATGATTCTAAACATTTATCAACCAAAGTAAATAAAGTAAAAAAATGGGAAAAGCTGGATGTCAAAAAAAATCGTCCGCAACGCTGTCAGTGCCCAAAAGGCTGTCAGCGTTGCCACGTTGTATGGCAATGCTAATTCTTTGACCTTTTTTGATACTTGTTCATAATATCATTACACTAGTTTCTAAATTAAATTACTAACTAACTATACAAATAAATACAAAAGCAAAAGGACACATAGGCGTCAAAGAACTCGTCCGCATCACTGTCATCCGGAAACGTGCCCAGAAGACTGGCAGCATTATTATATTTATCTAATAGTTTTAGATTGTTCATTATATTAATAAAAGTAATATTATTATTTCCTGAAACATGCCTTGAAACCAAGTTTTCATTGATTTCATACCAAGTTATCAATACTATTTATCATCTTACAATCCTACGCATCTTACAACTCTGGCGCACCCCACGCCTTACAACCATGACATTCACACATACTTACAAACACATACTCAGTTATATAACTCATGACACAGGTGCTAACTTTCACGAACTTTCATTTATCCACCTGTAACTTACACTTGAAACTCCGCCTTATTTCCATTGAGATACACTCCAATTTTTAATAACAATCTTTTCATGTTTCCATTTATTATTCGTTACAGAAAATGCTACCCTATGTTAAACAAGATTAAGTTTAATTTAGACTGGAGTAAAAGTTTATTAGTCAGGCGACGAACGATGAATGAGCCTTTCAGTGTTGCATAACGATTTTGTGGGCAAGGACATTGACCTTACACTGAAGAAAGCGAATGATTTTAAAAGGAGTTATTTATATTTAGAATGAAATCTTTACACTTTTTACTTTTTCTGACTAGGTTAAGTTTTAAGGAGAAGAAAAGTAGAAAAAGATATTAAAAATGATTGAATTAATCGTAATACTTGTATCCTTATAAAGCTGCTATTTCACCTGTATTCGCTTTCTATTCTCCTCTTGAAAATGTCATAAAATGCAACTAAAAGATAATGTCAAAAGAATGGGCAACATCATCCTTCTGTCTGTGAAAACCTAACAGTTTAATGATAATTTATTAAGATTGTTCACTACTTCTAGGTTCACTACTTAATTTTGTTACTTTTCTCTTTAACAGACTCAAAACTCAAAGCATTTATTTCAATAAAACCATTTACCGACACTTTTGAACCGTCAAAAAGTTTGTAAATTTGTCAGAAAGTTGATATATAACGGTGGAGTTTCTTACCCATTCTTCTCCATACGCAAGTACATTTTGGAAGGGGCGACTATATCAATTCTATTTTAATGTAAATGTTGACGTTCAAAAGTGCCTTATAAGTGCCTATTTGAAATAAATGCTTTGACTTTGACATTGATACTATGGAGAAGTACGGGCAAGAAACTCTAAGAACACTGTATTACAATCCTGTGAACATTATTCTTGTTGCTTAGGGGCATGAAACAATGTTAAAAAGAAATAAATACGGCAGTAAGAACTGCAGTAGTTTTAACATGAAATAATGTGCATTCATAGAGCAACATGAAGTTTTCATAACAAGTCTTGTATCTATTCTTATATCGTTGGAAGCTGTGCTGTGCACGCATTTGACAATTGAATCGGATTACCAACCCATTATAAAGAGTTTACTTTTCACCAAAAACGTTTATTTTGACTCATTGTTACTTAATAACTTGACAGAAAAGCCATAGAAAAAATTACTTCCACCTAATCAAATACATACGCTAATAAAAGGAATCAAATGTTTCGTTTTCTATTCTTGGTCATAATTCTTCATATGCTAAAAGTAGGTCTACTATATAGTACTTACGTATAAGTATTATAAAGAAAGCCAATACAAACCCCTGTTTCCGGAAATAATTGACACAGAACTGCATTCCTGTCGAGAAAGTTAGATCATGCAGCTGCATTATTTACTAAGTAAATCGTATTTTAAATTGACATAGGTAGGTAGCTATTATCGTTATGTAGTCTAAAATTGGTTTAATTCTTACCTACCATAGTGAAAATTGATTGGTTTGAAAACTATAGGTACCGGTATTACTCTTCAAAGAAAGTGGTTCTACCTAATTGTAGGTATATAATAAAAAGTACATTTACAAAACATGATTACAAAATAAGTGAAAACATTACAACTCCAATAGAATCAAATCGAACAATATCACAAAAAGACAGAACACTAAGAAAACCTTATTGGTCTTTTTAACGCATACGCATATACCTAACGCCATCTATTGGCGACGAAGTTGAATCTCTACGAAACATGACCAGCGCCATCTTTTGAACTGTGTTGAGAACTAAGATGATAGTTGGGGAGCTGCGGAGCAACAAAAAGTACAAAAAGTTTGAAGCAATCGTCATCCGTCGCTAGAGAGAGTTGTTTTCAATGTTTTATTCTTTTTGTGAGACAGCGCGTTTTTATAGAAATTAAAGAGACAATAGAAAACAGTTTCTTGAACATAAATATTTTGAACACTACGTGTAGGAAGCTGAAAATTAATTGGTATACTGATTGTAATCAAGTGGTGTAATTAGTATATTAAAATGTTTGAAGAGAAAATTTTGGGAACTGGTTTAAACCAGTGTTTGTAATTCTTAAAAAAAAAAAAAACTAGATAGGGTTGTACGGCTTGTATCATGTGGAAACTTCACAAAAATGGCACAAACACAAATATGCTTCTGTTTGTCTAAAATTGCTCACTTAAACCAGTGATAAGCAATCGATCCAATAACAGTTGTAGTTTTAGCTTCTAATAAAGGCAAAAAAATATTGCGAACAGAAAACACAGCTGATTTAATAACGATAACATCAAACCCAGTACCTGGCGATGAGTAAACATAACTCGAACCACGTAGTAAATGTGATATGCAAACCTAAGCCGTACCGTTGTGCGGTCCAAATCCTCGTTACGAGTTGATGAAGCTTGAATTCTATTTCCTTTGTTTTAACGTGTATAATTCGTTGTTTTGAAGTTTTTATATTACAATTATAATACATTGGTGATGCTATTCTATGGACGAATTTGAAGTTGAAGTACTTGTACTATTATGAATTCTGATTGTTGAAAATCAATAAAGAAATTGGTGAAGTAAAATACAACCATAGTTTTCAATTCATGATTCAAGTGAAAAAGTGGAAAGGTTTTTTTTTATTTCACCAATTTTCTATACTTACTGATTTTAAGTGTTTTCACAACGACATAATATGGTGATGTTTACCAGAAACCTTAGATGTTTCAGCTAAGGTATTGTAAGTTACTACATACATAACATAGACAGCTACTCCTATTACCTCCTGAGTACTTGTATACCAAGTTCAAAGAAATCATTATCTTCAATTTCTTTTACAAATGCTCTGTACTTTACCCTATTTGTGGAGTTCCACTACAGTTCTGATTGGAGGGTATCGTCAAATAATTGCCAAGAAATTTACAGTGGAAAAGAATTTTGTGGTAAACTGGTCATTACCTTCATGTTGTGAATCATGCGCCCGAGTTCGCTCTATTTACTGACATTTGATTTGACCCATACATAGGTACACCAACCTGTGAAGTTTTTTGTAATGAAAATTGATAATGACTTCCTAAAGTAGTTTTTAAGTTTTTTAAATATTCCATACGTATTGTCTCATGGCTAGACAAAGGCCTCCCCCTAATCATTCCAGGATCTCTTATCCCGTGCTTTCTCGCACCAGCCCTCGCGGCATGTTTCCAAGTTATCTCGCCATCTCTCTCTTGGCCGGCCTCAGCGGCTTATTTAACTTATATTTTGAAAATTGTCTGGACAAATATATTCATTTTTAGATCTTTAGTTAACTCCGTTGTGTTTGAGTTTACATGAATTGCCCAATTTTGAAACTTTATGAATGAATACCTATCCACCAACCTAAGTAAAGTTATCATCTAGGTGATTTTGGACAGACAACCCAATTATAGGACATCACCTATATTCTGAACCCTAACAAATAGGCTAAAATATATCTTTGAGGTATTTATTACTAGTATATATTTATTACCAGATCAAATACGAGGTTTTTGTTCAATTGTATTATAAAATATTATATTGAATTTATAATTATAATGTGCGCCTTGTTTCTGAAGAATAAACCATTTTTTCTTGTTATTTTCTTCTCAAATACTAGCAATTTTGATCCAGTATCTAACACGCAAACCGTACCAAAACTTCTCCTGCCACTATTTCATTTATCAAAAGTCCACGCTCCATGCCTGTGGCACTTGACAAGCGGTCATTAGACACACACTGCCGCACACTTTCTGGTGCCGAAACCATGACACTTTTTATGTAAACAGTAGTAATTGTACGGTCTGAAAGTGAGAGTTTATTTAAGGATTGGCAGAAGTAATGTATTGTTTTTGGGTACTTATTTATTTATTAAAACTGTATGCATAACTAAAATAAAGTAAAAAAAAAACTGTACAAAGACAGACTTAATACCTGAAGCATTTTCAACTAGTCAACCTGGTGATGCAGAATAAAACATGACAGGTGCTACTTAAGGGATATATAGCTCGGAAACAACTATAAAATACAAGACACTAAAATAAAAATAGGTACTAATACACACTTAACAACATACTACATATAACATCAAGCCTCGGTTCCCCGAAAGCTTGGGCAGCGGTGTAACTATAGTATACCTACATTTCGTCAGTATTGCTCAAGTCCCATGAGATAGGGGGCGAGCCTATGCATTAACCAGAAACAAATCCAGGCTCCGGGCTGCTACTACGCAATAACACTTTGCCTGACCTGGTTATCAAACCCAGGGTCTCGTGCTCAGCAGTAGCGCTTGCGACCACTAGACCGACGATGTAGTCGGGTATTTAACTGTCTATTCAAACTCAAACTCAAAACATTTATTTCAATTAAACCAATTACAGGCACTTTTGAACTGTAAAAAAATCGATCAGTCAGAAATTTGAAGTTGTTGCCCATTCTAAAACGTAAATCTCTATGGAGAAGAATTGGTAAGAAAGTTCAAGGATACTCTTTGAAATCAAGGTAATACAAACTCCTGGGTAAATATATGCTCAAGCCAGAGCACCGGAAAAAAGTTCGGATGCGATCAAGAAGGCTGTTAGGGGCACCATTTACCGAGCGATCCACACTGTAGAAGACCGCATAATTTGGACACGCGTCGTATGAGGTCGCGATCCTCATCATCGAAGTAACGACGAAGAAGAGAGATCTATCTACTTTAGATAGAGTATACTTTATTGTACACATAAATTATAACACCTACCTTATTTAAAATATTGCTAATTCTCTGTATACAATGACGGTCTTGTCGCTCATAGTGATATTTTCCTGACAAAAGACAAAACAGATCTTTGATTTTGAGGTAATACTCATATATTAAAACTTAAGTACTTACAACTGCAACTGGATTCATACATAACCTGAAGAGATTTTTTGGCCGTTGGTACAAGCTGTCATTCGTAGATCTTTGTCGGTCGTTCCGGGTCGTCAGAAGCCCGAAAGTCTGACAACCAGTATTACCAAGGGCTATCGTGTTACCCAGTATCTGATGTCAGATAGGCAGTTGCTCCATCTAAAATGCTTGTATTCAGCTGCATCCGGTACCTAAGACCGGAAGCCGACCCGAGCATAGTCAGAAAAAAGCTAGGTAGATGATGTAGGTAGATGTCGCCTAATCTTAGTGAAAATAGGCATTATACTATGTTAACAAAAAAAAGGCACTCAGAACAAAGTGTAGATACCATAGATATCCAAGTAGATGCCCAAAAACCAAAGCTGCAGTTTTTGTTTTTTATCTAACATCGCGAACCGTGAAAGGCAATTAGAGCGGCGTTATCGGATCTTTCATCATTGGAAGTAATGACAAAGCAATAACACATAAGTCATAACTCATACTTTTACTGAAACTTTTTCAAGAAATTTAAATTCAAACCACAGACGAAATTCATGCTGCGTGTGGACGCAGCTAACAGCTTTATATAAGGCCACGTTTGGACGGTCGTAAAATATCTTGGCGTAATTTGACTGCCCACTGAATTTTCAATCATCAGTGTTGAACTGAGCATTTAGAATCCAACTGACTGTTCGATTTTCAAATCTCGGCCCTAGACAGTGCGATGAAGATCGAGTGCTCGAAAAAATGCCACCGCGATATTAACGTCCGTGACTGACTGATAGATACTTAGGTAGGCGTTTGTCCCACCGCCAGTGATTAACAAGAAACGAGTGTAGAGCAAGCAAAACTGAACTACTTAATCCATTGACCGCGACATGTGACAATAATTAACAATAACAATAAAAAAGCATAAGCGGTGTTAGCCATCCTCGGCGGCCCGCGCTTTAGGCATGCTGCCGTCCACAAGCTACATATATAATGCCGTTAACTCGCATATGGTCGATTTTCGTTTTTTGATGCCAGCATAATCAGAAAAAATTATGTATCTTTCTGTCTAAGCAGTATTTTTATACTATTTATGGATCCCGAGATAAAAAATAAATACGCCGTTAACTTGCCTTATTTGACATGTTTACTACGCTAAAACGCAGGAAAGCAACAACACTAAACTATTACTAAACTAAAAAGTGACTAAGGGCTTATAATTTACATTTTTACTAGAATTTTTCACATCCGTTGCATAACTAAATAACATGCATTTCATATTTTTCTGCGCTTTTTTGTCCAAAACTCGAAATATGATCAGCATTATAGCATGGTATTCTTACCGCGCGTCCTTTTAAATTAGCTGTAAGACTGTATCGACCTACTTAGATGTTTAATTAAATTGTTGATACCAAATGTTTAAAACGAGCGCTAATCCTGCCGACAAACTGTCACGCAGTTTGGCAGGTTTATAAAAATTGTACAAGTTTATATTTTATTTTTCATTTTTATTTACGCTACTAAAAACGATTTAGCATACAACGAGCACCAAGTTCTCATAGGCAGCGAGCTATCACACCCCATAAACCTATTAACATAACTTAATTATCCTATAATGTTCCCACAGCTGGGACACAGGCCTCCTCTCTGTGAGAGGGAGCGGGCTTCGCAGGTCCAGTGCGGGTTGGTAGACGTCACGTGTCTTTCAATTCTTGGTTCTAGGACATGCCGGTTTCCTCACGACGTTTTCCTTCACCGTACTCTAACATATTAACGTAACATAATTTGCCTATAATGTTCCCACTGCTGGGACATCTCATCTCTTTGGAGAGGGAGTGGGTCGTAATCTACCAAGCGGGCCCAATGCGGGTTGGTAGATGTAATTTCTTCGTTGGGTTCAAAGAAATATCGGTTTTCTCATGATCTTTTCAGAATAAATAAACTACACAAAGTAACGCGCCTGACTGGGGTTGAACCTGAGCCGTACAACTCATAAAACGGGACCGATAGTACTGGGCCACCTCTGGCTCCTCTTGCGCCACTTCTTCACTAAAGCACTAGGTTGTGGTGGAGAGCCGGCGTCTTGGGGAACGGTCTCATGTAATTTTGATGTTCAAAAAGTGCTGACTCTCAGCCTAGTTTGAATAAATAACTTTTGATTTTGGTCATCATCTGCTTAAGCCGTCTCCCAACTATAACTGGAAGTCGACGCCTATTACCTGTCATTGTTTTATATTCAATTCTGTTATTCAGATGCTACCGGTTAGACTGGAAGTTATATTAGGAAATGGTTAGGCAGATGATGTTTATTTTTAATTATTCTTATTTATTTATCTTACCATTTATGCACACACTTATAAACAGACAAGACCACACACTTATTGTGGTATGGTAATTTTATTCTAGGCACATCGTCTTCACATACGTAATAATTAATGTTAACAAAAAAATTAAAACATTTTTTTAACTGTATCGGTGGAGTTTCTTGTCGAGTCTTCTCTATACGACTACTTTTTGGAAGGGGTAGAATCAATTCAGTTTTTTTTTGTAAATTTTGACGTGTAAACTTGCCTTTTGTGTGCTTATGTGAAATAAATGATTTGACTATGACTGAATTATTATGTGCCTCTAATAAAGATGAAAAATTCTATTAAATAAATTTTCCCAACGGCGATAACTGCTTAATTTATTTATTTATATATGTTTTATTGTACACCTTTTTTTTTTTTTGTTGGGCATCTCGCAGTTGGCCTTGAGAGGCCGTGACTGCTCAACCGGGCTTTCCTGGGGCTGCCATTAAGAAACTAATCTTAACGCCTCCAGCCAGGGCTTACAAACTAAATTTATATACTAAGCGACTGCACGCTGAGGGCACCCCCTGTGGGGTACGGACCTCGGCTCAGGGCGTCACTGATAGGGGGACAGCTGTCACTATTGGGGACAGGCTGGATCGAAATATTGGCATTATTATTATAAGGGGAATTTAAAGCTACTGGCTCAGCTGCGGCGCGGGCTGGCGCTTCAACGAGCAAGGGTCGGTCGGGGGTCTCGACGTTAGGCGCCGATACTACTAGGGGTCTTCGCGGGGCGCGAGGACCTCGGCGGCGAGGTCGGAAGGACGATTTTGTGCGGTGTGTGCGAACTGACTGGTGGCCCTATTGCCTTCCTGAAGGATAGTAATGTGGTCGTCAGGGTTGGTGAGGACATGTCTCGGCCGTCGGACAGAGCTAATCCTACTGGGGACATACCAAGTGGCGGCCTTCACAATCAAGGGATTGCGGTGAATTTCGGCTTTATCGAAGAAACGCTTCGAGTTGCGTTTCATGAACTGACTGACCGTATTGTATACCAGAACATACATAACAAAAATAAACCAAAAACATACAATGGGCGGCCTTATTGCTTTCTGATATCTCTTCCAGGCTCTTAATTCCAACACTAAAAACATATTTAGATACATAAGCTCTTGTTCAGTTTTTTAACCCAAAATTAAATAAATAATGATAAATACCGGCTAAACATAAAACAAGTAGGCAAATCTGTACCTATGACAAATGACTGATTAAAATAAAACTCTATTTACCTCAAGCTGAGGTTCACTTTCCTGTGAAACGAAGGTGTTATTTATGAGCGTAATAAAAACTTAGTCTGCCCATTGTACAGTATTAATTAACATTATGATGAGTTAAATATGGTGTTGTTAGTCATTAGTCTAAAGTTCACAGCTCTTACCGTATTTGACCGTTTTGCTAGGTAAATGGTTCTTGTGGCTTAGTTATAACAGCCGCATGGATGAGCCATCAGATTAAGCTATGATTGGCGCGGTTGGTACATGGATGGGTGGCCATCTATACATACGAAGACCCCTCCGTGCCGTGGAAAGCACGTTAAACGTCACGGCTTTCAAGTCGTTGGCTTTGGCTGTCATTTGTGGATATTTGACAGTTGTTACGGGTGGTCAGAAGCCCGAAAATGTGACAACCAGTCTTATCAAGGGGTACCCAGTAACTGGGTTGTGTATGTCAGATTGGCAGTGACTTTATGTTAAATAGTAGTTCTCAGCTGCATCCAGTTAGACGGGAAGATGACCCTAACATACTTTGGAAATGGTTAGGCAGGTAGGATAGGGTTTATGTCATCCTGTACCATAATTGCGTATCGCACGATCAGTCATGCTAATTCATTGCTTCGTATGTTCAAAAAATATGTCTGCTCAACAACGCAAATAACGCAATGAATATTGTTGAACTGTCAAAATTTTGTCAAATTGATCGTGCGTTACGCAATTTGTGTGCGGGTTTAGTTATAATCAGAATTATAAAAGAAAAATATTTGTCGCGTGCGTGAGCGCTGCAAAAAATAATAGTCCTTACGGTGTATATAATAGAGGTTAGTCTTCTACAGCCACTTTGGAGCAATGATGGCCCAATTGTAACGGCCGCGACTTACGAGTTTTGTGTCGTAGGTTCGACCCAGACTGGCTCTTTACTCTGTACATTATTGCGTAACCACTGCTCTCAAAAGGGTGAAGAAAAACATTGTGAGGAAACTAGCATGTCCTAAACCAAACATTTAAAAACATAAGACATCTGCTAACCCGCATTAGGCCTGAGTAGTGGATTACGGTCAATTATGTGTTATGTACCTAACCCACTAATACAGCACATGATTCTAGACCCCGAGTATTTTTTTTGTCGGTTATTAAAAACTCTTTGCTGTTTCATAGAAAAGTGCAAAACCTACGACACAAGTTATAATTTTTTTTAAATACCGACAAGAAATTTCAAGGGGGTTCAGAATCACGTATTGAATCCATCGTAGCGATTTATGACATAAGACTAACAGGAAGTGAAAGAGAAGGTTCAAAAGATCCAAATACACGAAATACATAATTTATTTGACTACCTTATTATTTACGTACACCACTGAGTCTGCTAAGAACTACTTTTCTTCAAATACACATTACACAGACATATGTGAAATCAAACTCTGACGAAGCAAAATGCAGTGATTACTCTTAATTTCGGTCTTCAAAAAGCACTATGCACAGCTAGAAATTACGAATTATAATCTAGTCTGATTCATATGAAAATAAAACAAAATTAACGTTGCGCACCGATCTACTCGCTAGTGTATTTTTTTGCATTCACTCGTACGTTGGGTCAAATAAAACAATGCATCTGCAATAAATCTTTAAGCAAAAACCGACCGTCGTACTATGGCACAAAGAACTAATCCACATCAAACATATTCAGCTAACGAGCAAACTTTTGCTAACTGCCCTACCAAAATCTGACAAAAGCCAACTTACTTTTGCGACTGGTTAAGCCAAAACTGATGCCAGTGCAATTGGAAATGGTGCTTCTGTAATAAGTAATAGAGTTGAAGTATAACCAAAAGATGATTTACCAACTGCAAAAAAATACTTCAAGATACAGATTCAGAGCCACACGCAAACTGGGAGCAATCATTTGACTGACCACAAACATCAAATATAAAAGGGTGACAATATACAAGATGAACACAGTTTTAGTGTGAACTGCCCAAAGTGGACGTGTTATTCAGTAAAAATGTTCAAATACATCATTTTAATCACCATCGCCAGTGCAGTGGCTCTTCCAAACCCTGACGAGGGTAAATCTGTGGAAAGTTTACGTGGTTTTAAACAGGAATGTGCAAATGGACTTTTAAATACAGCGTGTTTGAAAATGGGAGCGATCACGTTATTGGAGAAGCTCAACAATAAGGATGAAGTGTCTTTAATTCCTGGTGTTAGCCTAGTGAAGGATGGTGGTCAATCTAACTATGAAGGAGTAGCTGCTGACCTAGCCAGGTCATTCTCCAGTGATTCTGATGAAAAGCTGGACAAATCACTCCTGTACCATGTCGGGAGCTTCCTGGACAGTCACTCAGTGAAGCTCAGGCTCCTTGACGACAATGCTGTGGAAGAAGCAAAAACTGCGATGGCGGAAGGCAGAAGAAAGGGCGGGTCAGGTCTTGGCGGCAAGAAGGGAGGAATGGGCGGCCTCCTTGCTATGGCGATGATGATGAAAGGTATGTGGTATTCATTTAAATTAAAGATTTAATACTAGCTGAAAAACAGCTCCATGGCTTGAACTAGCCGTAATAACTGTGGTGCGGAATGAAGCTAAAAGATTTTGTTGTATAATTGCCAGCTGAACAAAAGCCATGAAATTACTGCTAATTAGTAGTTTGTTCTTATATTTACACTTGGAAAATTGATTGGTGAAATAAAATTTATTGGTTTTAATATACCTGCAGGACCATCCATCGACTATTCAAAGTCTGAGTGTAAAACTTTGATTATCTGGACTAAAATGATTCAATTCATAAAGCACTATGAATATCGTAGTCTGCTATGGATAACTGTACTTAGATAATCACCACAATCCGATGACATGAAGATGCTTTAATTCGCTGAAATAATTCTGTACACTCCTTTAAGTTTTTACTACAATTAATTTGCCATATTTATGAAAATCATCTCGCCTAACGAGTTTCATTATATTTCCACTCTAACACTTCCATAATTTATAGTAGTACATTTTAAAAAGATCTATATTTAATAGAAGAGAGTTTTCGCAAGGTAATCATAGTAAAATTGCCCTGCATGATATTTGTATTTATTTTGCAAATTATTGAAGGTTATAAAATGGCCTAGTAATTAAGTTATCATAACGCCTGTATTTCCCGTACATGTAAGAGATAAGCAGAGATGGTCTGATAAGCTATGGTATTCTAGACTTCATCCTATGTTCATAGGTATAGCTAGTAAACACGGTACATCTGCTAGTTCTATCAATCAATTAATCAATGATATTGGAAAAAAAATCCCATCATGATTATTCTTTTTAACCAGAAGATTGTTAAAAAAAACAATCTTATAAAATAATGTTCTATTGTCTTTGTAATAGATGTCTTTGTAATAGATCAAAATTAAATTACGCTAGTTCAATTTTTGGTACGAGAGTTCTAAAAAAGCAGTTGTGTTTTAAACAGTGCAATCATACCGTCTTTTCTTGGGATTTTTAGTCACTTATGGTAATGTAAACGTAAGACTATCCATTACATAACATAATCTTAGCTTCCTTATATGTATTAATTTTTTTTTGTTTTGTCCCGTAGTAGGTATATAAGTTTTTGAGAAGCAGATAATCTCTGCTCCGATTTTCATTGAAGTTACTCTATTATTTTATGTTTTTATCTGATAGACATTTGTATAGCGGAAAGGCTATCAGATACAATAGCTATATACAAGGTGTAACTTAAATAACGCACAACCTCTTAGGGGGTCATCATTATCAACAACTTTTACTATGGGACCAAACCTGAAATCGTAAAAAAAAAATCAGCTGTTCCCTACATTTTGACGATTTATGCGAATACAAGTGTATGGAACAGCTGATTTTGTTTCGCGATTTCAGGTTTGGTCCCATAGTAAAAGTTGTTGATAATGATGAGCACAATAACCCCTTAACAGGTTGTGCGCTATTTAAGTTACATCTTGTATATATAGATAGCTATACATTTACAACGGATGATGCCCTTCCTGGCCAGGACAACACTATTTTAAGCAATCATTAGACGTACAATAGTCTATCAATATGTACTGCGTATTATGATACCTATAACCTACTTATTGTCTCCAATTATAGCTGTTAAAAGTGTATCTTGGATTTTTGATAGACATAGAATAGTCATGAAACAAACAGCCAAAATATTCTTTCATTTTGCAATCAAAGAGAACAGTAAATGAACAGACAGACAAACAGAATTGCTGAAGTTACGGCCTATAGCTGGGCACACGACCGTGAGGAAACTATTTTACTTTTGGATGTTATCTCGCCAAATCATTTTATTCGGTCTGGTTGTTTGGCCCTACATTTTAGGGTCTCCAGTACGAAAATGAAATGCGAATTATCATTAGAAAGAACATCAAGATACAATAATTTGTTAGAAAGCAAAGAATTTCTAAATAATCTTTGCTGTTTCATAGTTTGGACAATAGTAAAAAGCTAAGGCTGAAAAAATATACGGGTGCACATTTAAATCCTGAGGAATAAATACCATTGATTTGCATATATGTAATGGAATTTTAGTTAATTGTACAACAGTAAAGAATATTCACAAAACACAAAACCGCTAAAAGTGGAGAGATTTGGAAGAGACCTACACTCAGCATTGGGTGGCCAAGGGTTGAAGAAGAAGAAGAAGAAGAGAGACAATATTCAATGGAGAACCAAAACCTTGTGAAATTTAAGACCTGTAATCACCAACAGTTGTTTGTGAGGTGTATTGCAAATAAGACGAAGTCTTAAGGGAAACATTGAGATGGCGGCAGATTAGGATTTTTTTTTTTCAAACGTTGCCCCACACTAGGAATTTCTCCTATATTGTGGGTGCGTTTACAAACATTTAAACTCACATACACAAACAGCCAGACCCGGAACAACTACTTGTAGGTCATACAAATATTTGTTCCGTGCGGGAATCGAACCCGCGACACGCAGCGCAGCAGTCAATCCCTTAACCACTGCGCCAAGTATGCTGTCAAATTGAAGATAAAGTCCCGTATAAATAAGAATCAGGTAGGAGGGTAATGCAATGGGCTAAGAAAAAGCTGTGTACAATGATAATGAAAGCATATTCGTAGTGATTCCATTCATGGAACAAGCGCATTTGATTAAGTTGGTCAAATTACAATCGTTGCTTATTTTCACGCGATGGTTATGTAGTCTAAAAATAAAAACGTCTAGACCAACTTTCAGTAAATTTTTTGATACTTTTTTCATGCATTTGTTAAAATAAAGTTTATATATTATAGTCTGGCAAATGCTGGTTTTATTTTGCTTTTTGATATTTTTGCAATTTTTGATAGCTAATCAAAAAAGGTTGATATTCAAAATGATACGTAGTAATAGAAAGACCAACCAAGTAATTTATAATCCAAAAGTCGGTACTTCAAAGTTTTATGGAGTATCAGATATCTTGATTGGTTCCTCGAAAAAATTACGAAAATAACAAAGTTTATTATACTTTTGGAGAGTGAAACCAAAACTACGTGACTTAAAAATTAATTTCACCTTTTTCTTCGAAAAAGTCCAAATAAAAGGAAAATATAAGGTGTAATAAAGTGGTTAGTATATTAAAAACCCATAAAATTACTATACATTTACATCGGTCGCCTACTCCAATGACTGCATGCGATAATAAACGAAAACCTTACGCATTCAAAAGCTGCGCACCAAAACCAACCTCATCTAAAGTCAGTAACGTTCATTTTACTTTGACAAACCTTTTTGCAGTCAGCCTTCTATGAAAATATAATGGATATAAGAGTACTCCGTACTAATCATACATCTATGTGAAACATATAAAAGGTGGACGAAACAATTGCTTATCAAAGTGTACCAGCATTCGTTTCGATACAGACGTCCAACATGTATCTCATATCGATATTATTTTTTATAACAGCAGTGTATTCACTGCCAAACCCAGAAATAGGAGAATCACATAAAAATCTAGTGGAACATAATGTTGAAAGTGCGGCCAGAGCAATAAAAAAGGATTGCACGAACGGGATTTTTAGTCCAACGTGCCTGAAGATTGAAGCTATAGCGATGTTAGAAAAGCTTAGTTCAAAAGAAGAACTGCAACTTCTGCCAGGAGTGAGTGTCGTCAAGGAAGCAACTAAAGAAAACGGGAGTAAAGTTGAAGAATTCGCTGCTGAACTGGCAAGGTCATTCCCATCAAAACCTGATGAGAGATTAGACAAATATCTGCTATACAGACTTGGAAACTACTTGGATACTCACACTGTGAAGCTCAAGTTGTTAGATGAGAATGCAGCTGAAGAAGCCAGGGCTTTGGTTGGAGAGGCGAGGGGTAAAGGAGGACTTGGAGGAGGAAAGAAGGGAGGCATGGGAGGTTTGCTGGCTGCTGGACTTTTGATGAAAGGTATGTTTGTAGTGAAGTGATTTTACGATGGGGGATATAGTTACCTGTACTAAGTTTTGAACAACAAGGGATGAGGATGTAGGATTTTAGTATGTTTTTTATCCAATGAGAGGATCAGTTACTTGGTCGTTAAAGTATTCAATTAATGCGATGGACGAGCTTAGATTCAGTACAATAATGTTGAATTATTAAGTGTGACGCTCTATAAAATTATGCAAATTTCGGACAAAAGATTTTGGTGCCAGCATTATTGATCAAATATATTATTAAAATCAATGTTTTCCATAACTAGGCATACAATACATTTGGATAAAAGCTAGATTTAAATAGCAGTTGTAGGAAACCAATATCCATTAACACTTTTTTTGCAATCTAGATGAAGGCAGATGCGATATAACACATTCAAGTGAAAGCCAAAAGGAAATAGAAACTAGATCTAAACGTAATTGTCTTTGTTTCAATCGTATCGATGTCTTGGTTTGTCGTGTAATTCAGTACGTTTGTAAAAAAAAAGTAAGCGCTCAGTCGACTGTGGTAAACAAAATATTAAAATCTTTGTATGTTATCGTATAGTCTTATGATAGTTACATTTCAATATGATATTGTTAACTGTACAGATTCACTTCTATTTTAGGAAGCAATATTTGTCAGCCATTTAATAGTTTCAAATGATGGAAAAGGGCCTTTTGATCGACTAATGTAGTTTTTCCCCCATCTTTAAGTGTAACATCTGTAACTCTTAAATATAAGCCAAAAACTTTGATTATATTTTTTACGGGGGCTGTACAAATTACTTAATTATTTATATATCGAAGCCCAACGGTGTATGTGATAAAAAGTCAACTCATACCTTTGGATTGAAATCGTGTCCAATTGTATCGTGAAAATAAATTCATTCCAACTCATTGACAATTTGGGACGTCATGTTGTCTATTACGAACAGAATCTTACGTGTCAATATATACTCTACTATACAATTTAAGCGTGACTACTATGAAGTTTGCATAACGTCTTTCTCAGTAACAAAAATACTATCTATCTTTCAAGCAAATAATTTACCAAGATTACTTTCAACCATCGCAAAAACTTCTAGTTTATTATATACAATTGATCTACTAAATTAGTTTTATTCTTAGTTTTTTTTTGGCACACTATCAAAATGTTGAATCATTTTACATAACATACATACATAACCACCCGTATAAGATATCTCCACATAAAATGCTACTTTGTGATCTTGGAAGGATAGTGCAGTAATAATCACTACTTTGTTGAAAGATGTTCTTGATCATAGTATGTCATCTGTGTGCAGACGGATGCTGCAGCTATTAAAGCCACCCCATTATTACTAGTATGGTTTGAATCACCAGTAGCTATTGTTTCTTTTTTCTTGAGGAACATCATCGAGAGGCTTAGGTTTTGAGCAGCCCACTCAGATAGGTTAGGTTCGATGGCTATTGAGCGAGCAAAGAGCCCTTTAATTGTCTAAGAGCTATAATGTTAACTTTTTTTAGGATCTATGTATACTTCCAACTCATCTGCTAAAAATGCATTGAATACGAATCACAGATTGGGACGACGCAACGGGACTGTATTTTGCAACCATAATATTCCAAAATCATAATTTGTTTTTGGATTTGATTACCCAGGCTATGGTCATCCACTGGCGGACCATGACTAAAACTTCCTTATACTGTGGGAATGCAACCGTGACCACTATTTTAACAAAGAAAGTGTCGCAGCCGATACTAGACTATCATGACTAGTTATGAGGTTACAGTTTTGGTTGTCGTTGGTGCTTTGAAAGGGTTCCAGGACTTTTAAATCGCCTTCTATCATGCCATAAGACACCAAACAAGGCAACAAAGAAAAGCATTTTTGAGTAAAATAATTAAATCTTCTTCAATTTTATCTACTTACAATCAATTCTTAAATAATTACTTGAAAGCATTGTCGAGAATTTAGTTCTTCATTTTTAAAATTGTTCTGCCGTTGACAATCAGAGCATGCCATACTGAGAAAATTGTTGGTTGTCATTTGAGATATACTCCTTTTTACTTTTACTTGTAATCTGAGTAAAAAATTGTGAGTAATTTGTGTAATGAGCAAGCGAAGTAATGGAACATACGTCTTTCCCTCAAGAAAACAAAATGGATTAAAATCACTGAGCAATATATGGTTCCAAAGTGTAAAAAGAAAAATAACAAGTTGTCGACATAGCTCGAAACTAACAACAATTTTTAATTATATGGCCCGATTAAGAGTCATACTTTTGACAACATTTGCAGAATCTAAGACTGAAAATCGACCTTAACACAGTTGAGAAAACGCTAGGCAGATAATAACTCTTAATAACAATCGATGATTTATTTTTGGGTACAATTTATTCTATCTTCTCATAATATTGAAACAGCAGCACTTACTACATTAAAATTCCGCAATACACATAGGCCCCACCAGCCTATTTTAATTTGCTACGACATCATCGTACCATAGCGATTTTACCAGCAAAAAAATATGCACAGTACTTGGAGATTTCTACCGAAATTAGTATAAGTCGTAGGTGGCGCACAGACGCTTTACTTTGCGAAAATTATTTCATCACCACTCCTCTCAAAACGGTGAAAGAAAACATTGTGAGGAAACTGTTATGTCCTAGAACTAAAATCCGAAGACATGTGACATCTAAAAAATCGCACTGGACCTGCGTGATGGATTACAGCTCTTCCCTTTCGAAGCGAGGAAGCTTGCGTCCCAGCAGGGGCAACATTATAGATTGATTATGCTAAGTTATGACTATGTCTTTATCTTAATAATAACCATATTATTCTTTAACAGGTACCCTCATGTCAGTCGGACTAGGAGCCTTAGCTCTGCTCGCCGGCAAAGCCCTGATGACAGCCATGATGTCACTCCTGCTCTCAGCGATCATCGGTATCAAATCTCTCTCCGGAGGCCAGAAATCTACCACGTACGAGATAGTCTCAAAACCCGTGTATTCTCACTCTCATTCTCATTCAACCGCTCATGAAGATGTGGGTGGGGGGTATGGGCATTCGGGATACGGGAGGAACTTGAATGTTAGGAGACGTTAATGATTAAAAGACTTTAATTTATTTTTTTGAGTATAGTTAGATTGGGTAGTGTTGTTTCATTGTTCTTTTGTTTTTGTTTGTAATTTTTACTTTTTATTTATTGCTATCTGTAGTTGTTTTTGAAAGTTTTGTTATTGTATCGTTCTAACAACGGAGAGTATTTAATTGTTTTATTTTATACTTTTTATTATTTTATTTTATATTTTGTTTTTAATTCATCACTTCATATCTATTACTACATTTTGAACAATGAAACAATAATATTTACTCGAAACACTGTAAATTAGAATCATTTACATTTACAAAGTCTGTAAATTAACGTAATGCATCGAA
The DNA here is from genome assembly GCA_947359405.1 of Antitype chi. Taxonomy (NCBI): domain Eukaryota; kingdom Metazoa; phylum Arthropoda; class Insecta; order Lepidoptera; family Noctuidae; genus Antitype; species Antitype chi. The sequence goes on from OX375830.1 coordinate 16,678,431, forward strand.
AATACTCACTATTTATTGAAACTATTTATTGTAAGGTTAAGTTCACAATTTTCTTAGTTGAATAATTTCTCATATTGACATAGAAACATTATTGTATTTTATTTGTTTTTATTATTTACTTATTATCTATTTATTTAATTGTCATTCAAATTAATTATTCATTTTATTTTATTCATAATTATTCATATTTCATTATATATTATTTCATTCTATCTATGTAGGTATTTTATTATAAAAAATATAAAATATGTGTTATTTTGGGAAATATTAATTATATTTATTATTTTACTTATGATATGAATTATGATACGTCTACCCGCCTATTTTATGGTATTTTGATATTAATAATATATTACTATTGTGTTATTAGAACGATATTGTTATAATATTAATATTTTATTTTATAATATTTTCTACTGTGTATGTGTTTTCTATTACGGCTAATATGATTTATTATAAGATAATATGTAGATACGTATGTAAATATTATTTCATAATGTTGTGTTAAAACTCATTTATGTATTTTATAATGTATTATTTGTATGTACCTATTTTATACTATTTGCGTATACTTCAGCACCAAGAGAGAATAAAAATGTTTGTTAAGAAATAAGTTTTATTAATTGCCTGATGAGTCTGATGACAGTACCGAAAAGATGGGAACACTAAAATTACGCCCAAAGACACACACACACATATTATCATGTGTTAATGCCAAAGGTTAATGGGTGAACTAGGTAAACAAAGAAGAGCTAGAAAGTCATATCCAGTGCCATAAGCATGTTTCTAAAAACCCATGAATTGAATAATAGGAACCTACAACATTTACTTTAAGTTTATCTTTCCATTGAGTTTTAAAAAGAGCCTCATTGGCTTAGTGGTCGCACGCGGTACTGCTGTAAATGAGGTCCTGGGTCCGATTCCCAGTTTGGGTAGTGTATTGGATTTGCCCATCAGGAATTTCTCAATGTCAGCCCGGAGTGTGGATTTGTGCCACAAAGTCTTGCCGCCTATTACATGGACTTAAACATAGCTGGCAAAATGTGAGTGTACTTTTGGTATACATACCTCTGCCTGACCCTTCGGGAAATATAGGCGTGATGTTATGTTTAAAAGAAAGAACTTACAAATACTCGAAGGACAGCACGAAAAATAAATGATGAATACTAGTTACGAGCCTTCCTTAAACTAACACACTGACAGTTCAGAATTACTTTGCATCGACACTCGCTGCATAACAACTAATACAATGGTTTAATTTGTCACCAACTACAGAAGGACCATAAAGAAACTCACCTACAGTTCCCTTCATTATAGGAAAAGAAACAAAAGAAATAAAATAAAAAACTGCAACTTTCATTCACTGATGAACTTCACCGCATTTTGTCTTTTTGTAACAGAACTGCTGCAGAGAAAGCTGAGTTCTTTTATTTTCAATATTATAGATCTGCTAGGTGAACAGTGGAACGCTCCTTACTTCTTTTGAATAGAGAAGGTTCATTCATCCCTATGATTTAAGAAGAAAACATAAGTTGATGTAAAAAGATGATTCAATCTGCTTGGCTTTTTCCAACTATATAATATGTTGGGGTCGGCTTCCAGTCAAATCAGATGAAACGCAAAACCAGTATTTTACACGAAGCGACTGCCTATCTGTCATCCACAAGCCAGTAACTAGGCAAGATGATATTCTTGCCTAGTTACTGGCTATCACAGATCGCCAGAACGCCTGTCAAAGATCCACGAATGACAGCTGGGAATCGTTTCCGATAACCGTAGCAAGCGTAGTTTAACCTGATCTTTACGCTTGTTATTATTTAGCAACCAGCCCCTAAGGTAAAAAGTTGATTTTCGTATAACCCTACTTCCTACTAATATTATAAACTAGCTTTCATCCGCGGCTTCATCTGCGTGAAATTCGGAAATTATCTCGCGGTAACGTACTACCGGGATACAAAGTATCCTATGTGTTAATCTAGGTTATAATCTCTGTGCCATATTTCATCCAAATCCATTCAGTAGTTTTTGCGTGAAAGAGTATCGAACATGCATACATACATACAAACTTTCGCGTTTACAATATTAGTAAGTATGTGAAAGTTTGTATGTTTAGATGTTTGGATGTTTGTTACTCAATCACGCAAAACGGCTGAACGGATTTAGATGAAAATTGACACACAAATAGTTTATAACCTGGATTAACATATAGGATACTTGTCATCCCGGTAGTACATTCCCTCGTGATAATTTTTGACCTCCACGCGGGCGAATCCGCTGGCAGAAGGTAGTATAATATCATTTAAAAGAGTGTCCATGGATTTCATTGCCCGTTCTTCTACATAGGAACATAACACGCTTTGGAATAGGCAACTGACTGCATCTTTCTGAATGACCAACTCCTATATCAATTCAAGTATTTGTAAATAGTTTAGCAAATGTATGATCGCTTACAATCTCCCCAAGCCCGGAGGATAGAAAGGATCTATGAGAGAGAGTTTAGAGAGGCCTAGAGCGGTTGGTAGATGTCACATGTCTTCGAATTTTTGGTTCCAGAACATGCCGGTTTCCTCGCGATGTTTTTGTTCACCGTTTTTAGAGCAGTGGTAATTAAATAATTTACACAAATTAAAGCGCCTGTCTGGGTTCGACCTACAACTCGTGTGTCGCAGGCGATTTAATTGAATTTGAATTGAGTACAGTGTCATTAAAATTATTAGCACATAAGATATTTTAAAGTTAGTGTCTTAGGTAAGCTATGCATCGTCAAACCATTTCGTGGCGCCTGCAGGATCACCTGCTTGTTTGCGAACTTATAGTATTGAAATAAATCAGATAAATGAGTTTGAAGAAACCATAACCGTAAATCAGGGCCTGCCTCATTAGGTCTGCGGTTGTGTACAAGACTGTGGAGCGGAACGTTCATCAAATTGAACCGTGTATCAATGTAGGTGGTACCTGGAAACTTGACCAGCATCCGCCATTGTGTACACCGGAAATTATCAACGAGAATAAGATTATGATGATTCTAGATTGGTCAAATTAAAATACATATGTTAATAGCGACACCGCTCTCAAAACGGTGGAGAAAAAAATCGGTGAAAATTTTGAGACATGTATTATCTACCAACCAATACTACTACTGCAACAATGGGAATATTACAGGCTTATTATGTAAGTATATATTTTATTATGTTATGTACAAGTACATATTTTTTGGCAACACTCGTCTACAACTTCAATTTTGTCTTTACAGTAATTCGTTGAATGTGACAAAGTCTAAAGGTGCGCTTACACGAGCAACTAAAATCGCTACATCCTGGTAAATTCTCGTCAACTATGACGTCACGACTACATCCAGCAATTTAGGGAAATGGCAACATGTAGCAACCTGTTGCCAGAGATACGGCCACACAATATCATGCAATATGGAGCAACTTAAAAAACTAGGTAATACGCGGGTCTCCCGCTGCTTTTACCGCCGGCCGGTTCCTCTCGCAATATCGAGACGTAGTTATACGTACAAACGAGACAGGATAAAATTTTATTAAAACTTTCAAAACCGATCGGATATTCGGCAACTCAAATTGGCGACATTGAGAAATGTGAAATATATGGAGCAATCAGAAGCAATATGCCCGAAACATATCCGCAATTTATTGTTGTTACTCCAGATTGCTTCAATTAATTGCTAAGTTGCCAAACAATAATTGCTCCAAAAATTGCCCGTGTAAGAGCACCTTAAAAGTGATCAACTTTTCTTCAGCTGCCTACTTCCATAATGAATGTAACTTCTTTGGATCGATTAAAAAAGTTCATTACAGATCTATTGTAATAGGAGACCAGAAAGTAGAAAAAATGTATTGTGTCTGTAATGTACATCTGTATTAGTAGGTAGTTGATGAGATTTTGATGAAATAATCGTTCTAACAGTTTAATATCTTGGAGTCGTTTTTGATTCAGATTTTTTTCTTCTCCTGTATGCTCCTATAGATTTAACACATACATGCGTGCAAAATCTTGGGCCTTTTCAACGTGGAGGTAAACAGAAACTACAGAGCGCCACCTACTAGGTACGATTATTTCATACTCCCTTTGAGTAATTTAGTTTACATTATTAGGAGAATAGTTCTTTTTTTCGATTTCGTACCGATAAAATTTGTAATTTTAGTGCTGCGACACCTGGCCTGAAAGAGGACAATAAAAATGCAGTACGACACGTAACTAATAATAAAATTACAGTAAATTTTTCAAACATATAATCTTCTGATACATAATTTTAGTCACATACCAAATCAAATTCATTAATACATGTTTGTTTTAATGAATTTGATGATTTCATTCATTCATCCAAAAAATCATACCGGAAACAAGTCAAGCAGATATTGTTAAGTAAACAAGTTGTGTCATAACTCACTCTTAAAAAATTAAAATTAAAAATATATATTTCATCAAAGCACGTTCCAATTTTGCTAAGTGGAAATTTATTTACAATGTTAAACATGATGTTTTGGGCGGAGTATTTTAAACAAAGTATTTCGTTTTAAATATTTTGTTTTATTTTATTTTGTTTTATGTTATTTTTCCTTTTGTTAGTTAAGATAGTCATAGTATTTGGGTTAGTACCCACCAACATGCAATGTGTCAACAGTCGTACTTTTTTGTTTACCTATTTTGATAGCTGCATTTGTATTTGTATAAGGTTTTTCTTTTTTCTTTCGCTACTTCTAGCTAGCCTAGCTCTATCAATGCCGTGAAACTCTGTTATTGGCTTAAGAGATATTTGTTTTCCATAACTCATGTGAATTAATTATAAGCTGTTGAGTTTCCTAATAATTAAATAAATAAATAAATAAAATTTATTTATCTAATTATACGAAACTAATCCAATACATATACTTGACATATTAGCTTACGTCAATTGGACATGCAATATTATGGTCAAGTCGTACATAACCGAATGAATTATAGTATGGATATGAAGTTCGTAATCCTTTATTTTCATATTTTTATACCTAGATGTCAGGCATGTCACTTTGCACATTGTGTTAGGGCAGATTTAAACAATTTTTTTATTTTTTATTACTAAATGGGCCTGCTTTTGACCTCAATCACGCCTAATGGAAAGCGATTGATGAGGCGTATGATGGATCAAGCGTGCCCAGAAAATGCATGTTCACTCTTGTTTTGAAGGTTAAATTTGGAAGGGAACACAGACGCAGGCAGAGAGTTCCACACTGGCTGTGCGCATAATAAATGTGGAGGAGTAGCGCTAAGTACGACTGGTCGAGATATCAACCAAGTGCGGATGGTACCCTGCAGTGCGTCTGGTAGTCCGGTAGTAACCGAGGTTCCGGTGGTTTGTGGAACAAAAGTGACGCCTGCCAGTAATTTTTGTATGGAAAAGCTTTTAATCATTCAAAATGATTCCTCGGATAAACATAATATCCATCGATGAGATAAGGGCTGATTTTTTCATCGCCAGATATGTGACACACATCTGGCGATGGAAAAATCAGCCCTTAGAAGAACATCGTACTTGAATGGAGTCAAAATCATTTTAACAGAAGCAGTCTATACTTAGGTAATGGTTTATCAACTCGGCCATTATTCAAATAAGTTATAAAATCAATTATAACATTTCAGTCATTATCCAATTCAGCTAACAGCAGCCGATTATCGATTGGAAACCGAAAAACAGCGAACCACTTTCGACTTTTCCATTATAACAACCTTTTATTTACAGAACGAAAGTGCTGTTCACAATAACGTTCAAAAAGCAACGACATTGCTCTTTTTAACGCTTTTCTTGTACTTTTTGTAATCATGGTCGGTATAAAATAAATTGCAATCGGATTAAATCTATCAGTCCACAGCGGTCCCCCAGAGAAATGTGTCAGTAATTGACAGGAACGGTGAAGTGATAAAGTGAATAAAAATGCATCTTAAAAGTGTATCCATTGCCGTTTTAGTGACTCTAAGTTTAGTGATTAGTTCTCAAGGAGCGATCGATGGATCTGAACCGAATGCGATCATCGATACTGTTAAAACTGTGCCAAATAATACGGAACGAGTTGGAAGGACTTTGCATAAGGAGTGCAACAGTTTGCTGAATTCAAAATGTTTGAAGATCCATGCACTGTCCTTTTTGGAAGATCTGAGCTCTCGCGATGAGCTCAACCTCCTTCCTGGATTGAGTATAGTGAAGGAGAACCAGACTGGGAATACTCCAAGTCCCGAGGAGATGGCTGCGGAGTTATCTCGGCAGTTTCCTGGGAAGTCTGAGGAGAAACTAAACCGGTTTCTCTTGTATCGTTTGCAAGATTATTTGGATGGACATTCGCTGAGGTACCGGCTGCTGGATCCTCAGACTACGAAGGAGGCTTTGAATATGGCGAAGGGTGATAAGGAGTCTGTGGGCAGGAAGTCTGGAGGTGGCGGTGGCGGAGGATTCGGTGGTGGCAAAGGAGGTGGCGGTGGCGCTCTGCTAGCTGCGGCTTTGATGATGAAAGGTAATTTGTATTCAGTTTTATGATATTGTGTAATAGCAATATGAGTTGTATTTAATACTGGTAGATTACCAAATTATTGTACCAACACTACTTTATTTTTGGCGTCGGTAATGGATATCCATTCAGCAGACAGTTGTAGATTTTATTATAAACCTACATAACTTAAATGACCGATAAGAACAGTTTTACGATTACATGTCATCAATGTCAATATAAATGTTTTATTTCATTGAATACTACTAATTCTCACATTCCTAGTTTTTTTTTAATATTTTGTGTCTACAAAAAATATATGACATGGAACGATCCAACTACTTAAATCTAAATAACTAAAAGATAACAAAGTCATTTCACTGTGTGATTTTCAAACGCAACATTTTTTTATCAATACTTACACAACCATCCATCATTATCTGCCTACCCTTTTCCCAACTATATAGGGGTTGGCTTCCTATTTAACCCGATGTAGCTGAGTACCAGTATTTTACATGGAGCGACTGCCTATCTGGCCTCCATAACCCAGTTACTGGATAAAACGAAACCCCTTGGTTGGTTGTCATACTTTCAACTATACCTCTGTTACATTTATATCGTGTTCACCTATTACAGTACACCAACAATTTGTGCTTGCATCTCCTACTTACGTATGTGCGTCAATTTCTCCACTCAATTCACCACTGTCTTCTTTTTTATTTCCAGGAACCCTTGCAGCAGCAGCCCTTGGAGCTTTAGCCCTATTAGCTGGCAAAGCATTGATGACAGCCCTCATGTCCCTTCTCCTCTCAGCTTTAGTAGGACTTAAGGGCCATGGCGAACACAAATCCACCACCTACGAAATCATCACCAAACCTGAGGTCTCCCATCATCATTCCCATTCTCATGAAGAACATCACGAGCATGAACATGGTCATCATGGTGGATACAGAAGGGCGTATGACCCGAACAGTTATAATAGCTATATGCCCTATGATACTACTACTAGTTAAGTTGTAAATTGTTCGTAGATTGGTATTTTGCGTTTGATTTTAGATGATTCTTTGTTTGTTGGTCTTTGTGAAATGCAGAAGTTGCCAGATGACTTTTAGCTTGCTTTTGTAGTTAAATCGGAGCGTATGGGTCATTACTATGGCGTATACAAATAATTTAATGATTGTACTTTCCATAAAGGTTATCTTGGGGGACTGTCTGTGGCATTTATTTTAGTATTAGTTTTATTACTATACCAACCTTCATACTTCGAGGATATCGTGAAATGTAAATGCTAGATATTATTGACTAACTATTTATTTAATACTAACTTATTTATATCGCAATTAACTAATTTATTCGAAAGATTTCATTATAAAAATGAAAATAGTTGTAAGTTTATATAATTGCTTAGTTTAATTCATCGTTGTTTTCAAATTGTTTATTTATTGCAGTTTCAACGTTAGGCGTGTTAAAAATTCTTGTTATATCTTATCTTATTTATTTATTTTATGTATTTCTATTTTATTTTTGTTATTTTCTCCCACCGTTTAAAAATAACATTTATTTATCTATTTTGTTTCTCTATCTATGACATAATATCCTATTTTATTATAAATATTTTTAATTTTTATTTAAATGTATTTAATACGATTTATTTATGCAGTATATTTAACTGTGATATTTATTATAATTTATTATTTGAATGTAGGTACGCTTTCATTATACCAAATATTATGTTTATTATTATTTTGTTTCTTCGTATTTTATAATTATTACTTTAATCCTATTGTCACATTATCTCATTAATCATTTCATTTATGTGTATGTATTTCAAAGTAATATATACCAAAACGATGCATTTTCTGAAAATAAAAGTTTTGATTTAAATCGATGATTTTATTTCACCTTCTTTGGGCAACTTCCAGCAGTAATCTTAGTGCCAATAGCGCCGACATCTGGATCTGTTTTCAATTAATTTATTCATTTATCTTTAATCATTGTCCTAAGCATAACGTTGCTGTAAAAAAATACCGAAACATTAGTGAGTCATGACAATTGACAATCATTCAAAAACGTATGAAAAGTCACAAAAAAAAACGAGCTTTAATGCTCCATAATTATTCTTTAAAACTAAATTCTAGATATAATTTCCCATTAATACAGAAAGGGGTACCTAATAATAAAATAATAAATAAGTTCGGGCCAATATAGTCAAAGTATTTACTGAAACTGTTCTGAACGACGGCCGTTGCGTGGAAATTACGTAACATACTTACTGTAGGAATGGCTTTAATTTTTGTGGTTCAACAACACTCATTGCGTTATTTACTTTATGTTGTTGAGCAGACGAATTTTTCGAACTTTTGAATAGAATAGGATAGAATAGGTCTTTATTTGCTTAGAATGTAGGTACATAAAAATAAGTTGTTAAATTATATAATAGGATCCATGTACATTCTGCCTTAATATAGCATGTTTTAATACAAAGTAGAGGATAATAAAGATATTACAAAAATCATGATTTAAGAAATCGTGCACAGAATAATAACATTGATCTACAAGGAATTCTGTGAAACGTTTTTTAAATTTTTGCAACGGTAAGTTTTTAATCGGGTCAGGTATTTTATTATAGCCATTCAAATCACATTTCATTTTAATAAGCTAGTTTTAAGTACGCCCGTGCATAATAGATTCTGGTATTGAGATCTCATAGCTGTATTTCGTTTTCTAGTTACTATTAAAGTTGCAAATAGACATCGATTAGTTAATCCAAATATTGCTTATTCAAGAATATAAAGGCATGTGAAGGTTAATAATTTATGAGACTTGAATATAGGTACGCAACTGTCTGTTACTTTAAGATGAAATATGGCTCTTAGGCAGCACTTTTGAGCTTAGAAAATGAACCAATGGATTAACCTGAGCTAGATCGATCAAAATTATTCAAATTGTTTGCAACGCAATTAGGTTGCTGTTCTGTCTTTGCGTATTTCTTTGCTTACACTACTAGATAAACAAGCTTGATACTTGAATGTGAAAAGTGTGTAGGCAACACAGTTTCACTATTACCTACTAACTACATTGTAATAATAATGATTGTGATAAAAGTGTTTTCTAATGTACTCCAGTTGGAAAACTGCTGCTTTATCTATTTCATGCACAATTTAATCTTTCAGATTTAAGAAAATGTTGCTTATCTATATGTCTTTACGCTCGTTTTCTTTTTCATTGTGAGCAAGTTTAACAGAAAGCATTTTAATTAGTGTCCGACCGAAACAGGATTTTCAGCCGAAACCGAAACCGAAACCGAACCTTCGGTCTTGGTCCCAGTTTCGGCCGAAACCGAAACCGAAACTTATTTGAATTTTTAAAGCATGTTAAATCTATTGTATTTTTACGCATTTATAGAAGAAAATAAAACATATTTGTCAAACTTTTTCAAAAATCAACATTAATTACTTATGTTTACAATAGTCTTAATAATTAGATAACTTGTGTTGTTATTTTGTACTGAGATCTAGTATTTCATTTAGTATTTAAAGAATTATCTTACCATCATAATTAATTATCAGTGATAATTAATATTTACCAGTCTCAAAAAAGATGACTATATTTTGTACGACAATCAAGTACTTTTTCACTTCTCATGCTCTAAAAGTACGCCAATATAGCCCTACGAAGCGGGACTAAAGTGACCACTTTAGTCTCTAGGGAGTGAAAAGTAATTAGGTTTTTTAATTTCCTTGATGTGACATAGACAAACTCAAACAGCCAGTAAATGTACTATTATTTGTGGAGTGTGAACCATCTTCATTGCGAAAATGTTGAGAGTTTTAGTTCCATAGTTTTTCCGCAAAGAAGGTGGTGCCAAGTGTTTTAAATTGTAAATCTGTGACTGGTTTAGAAGGAAAATTGACCGCGAAAATTTCAGAATTTTTGTCGTGTCTAAATTTGTTCGGTTTTAAATAAATTTATTAAGAATGTCCAGTGACAGTGAATAGTTTGACGTCGAGCAAAGAGCAAAAGACATAATAGATATTGTGTTTTTTTTATTAAGTAAAATTTATTACTAATTTGACTATTTTTGTCGCACTCAAAGTGAAAAGTATAGTTTGCACCTCGAGACCAACGCTAACTTAATATACCCTCGGTTTCATTGACTCCCTCACACGCTCGGGAGTCAAACCACCTCTGGTATATTATGGCTTCGTCTGTCCCTCGATATAAAATATACTATCACCTAATAATGTTTGCGCGAGAAAAACCTCAAATCATCACGATCGCGCCGGCTAGCGAACTCAACTGGCAATCACGTTCACTCACTCACTCGAAGTTAGCCGAATGATGCGCGACAATTCACGAACACCTAGTTTCGGCGGGGCCGAAGGTTTGGCCAATTATTGGCCGAAACCGAAACTGTGGCCGAAACTAGATTTTTTGGCCGAAACTAGCCGAAACCGAAACCAAAACCGAACCTTCGGTCGGTCCTTAATTTTAATCAAGAGATTCAGTATTTCAATCTTAGCTTTTTCTTCTTCAATTTTTCCGCTGTAAGTATTACAATTATTATGAGCCTCGTGGCTAAGTTATAACAACCGCACGAATCGATCCATTAGGTTAAGAAGTTTATCCCATGGATGGGCCATTTTTACATACCGTTACTCTTCTGTGCCTTGGAAAGTAAGTTAAGCCGTTGCTCCCCGCTGTCATTCGTGGTTCTTTAATAGTCGTTACGGGTCATCAGAAGCTCAAAAGTCTGACTACCAGTCTTACAAAGGGGTACCTTATGAAACAGTAACTGAGTTGTGGAGGTTAGATAGGTAATCGCTTCATGTAAAATACTGGCACCTACTTATCTGCACCAGGTAAGACTGGAAGCCGACCCCAACATAGTTGGGACAAGGCTAAGCAGATCATGATGATGAATTCATACTAAGTTTTCCTATTTTTATCTTCATCAACTTTTGGAATTTGGTAATTGATAATATTATTTGTTTTTATATCATTGGTACTCGTATAATCGAAACCCAAAAGACGCTTCTCGTATTGTAGTTTCGTTTTAACCGACTGTTATCTCAAAAATACTATTCCTGAACTGTTTTTTTAAGCCAAAACGAACCTTAACACTTACAAAATAAGAACTCCTCAAACCAAAATCAACAGCACAAACTTCTATTTGCACAGCCTTTTCTAATCCCGTAAACCACAACATTATTTAAATAAATAGTAAGTTAACAACAAAATTACATGTTTTCACGCTAACACAATAGCACTTGACCCTATATCCCATAAACAAAGAAAATAAATAATATGAGCCCGTTACCGCGTTTTCCATTTGTGAACCAACAATGGAACTAAGAACAGTCATCCTAGAACTTTTTTGTATCGTTATAGTTAATGCTAAAGTTGTCAAAGTTGAACACGGTGTCAAAGATGTCATCGATGAAGAAATAAAGGATCCAGATGATAATTTCAATGGTGTATACGCTGATTGCTTCCTTCACATGTCTTTTCCATGTGTGCAAAGAAAAACGTTAATGTATTTGAAACAGTTGAATAATTTGAGTGAAGTATCCGTGATCGGGGATTATGTTAAGTTTGGTGAGTGCTTTTTTAGTTTTAGTAATAATAATGTGGTACATAAAATTAACTGTATAGATTGAGAGAACAAGCAAGAGAATAATAGCAATTAAATACATTATTTTATATTTGAAATCAGGATTAATGTAGGAGAATGGTGTATTTATATGTTAGTGATAAATAAATTAGAAGAATTGTGATTAACAAAACTCTTGACATACTTTCATCAATCTTCACGCCTGAAGATTTTGCGACAGCAATGTTCAAGCTAGCAACGATGTAAAAAAAGTTTCAATAGGCTGCAAAACCAGTAACCTGTTGCATAATGTTTTCAGTGAAATTAAACAGCAGTAAAGTTGAAGAAAATAAAGATACAGAAGACGATTTCACCGAGAAGAACTCTGAAGAACTTACACATATGATCGACAGAGCTATTGACCATTTTTTTGACAACCATATCATCAGATTCAGTGCTTTAGGGAGAGAAACATCACTACCGATTCCAAATAACGGTAAGTTATAACTTATTTTGTTTTTTAAGGAAATAAATGGTTCGTTTACTTGTGTTTAATAGAAACAATAAGCTAACAGTTATAAATAAAGATGGTTTCTTTATCCATAAGAATTAACTTAGCAAAGTAACTCGGCAATCAGTCATCGTTCGACTTGGCATTGCTTATTTAAAAATACCATAGATGCTTATACTTTATTGATTAATTAAAAAGGCCACGTACATCTAAAAAAGGTGACGAGGGCGGCTGGATTTACATCCAGTGTGCTCTAGTGAAGATAAAAAACCTTTCATTGCATAGCAACTTGGGGACACCTATAATAATAATATATCGAAATTCAGTACTACGAAATTAATGGTAAAAATTAGCAGCATAGAAATGACATATATTTTTTTTTCCTAGATTTAATTCCTCGCCCATTACAATGTTACAGTAGAAGACTTTGTCGGTAGAAAGAAGCGTAAAGGAGGAGGCGGGGGCGGTGGCGGTGGTGGACACGACGGAGGAGACGGGTTCGGGAAGAAGAAGATGATAATGATGGCTATGATGTGTATGAAGATGAAGCTCATGATGGTAAGACTAAAGGATAAAGAAATAGTATAAGTTGTTGTGAAAAGAGATAGAAAATGCAGAACAAAAATTAAACATGAGAAATTGTCACTCAATTAATGAAGCAACACTGAATTCCAAATTAAGTCAAATAAATATCTCCATGATGAAAATTACGAGGTCTGATCTCTTAAAAATGTCTTAGCTTCCACATGACCTTGAACTTTGAAAGCACTGACTGGACTGGTCCACCCAAACTCTTTGTGGTTCTTTCCTCAAAGGACTTTCTCAGGCACTAATCTACATTGTCCTGCATTGTTTGCATGATCTGACCAAGATTAAGTCTGGTCTTTAAAAAGAGTATGAAAGTTCACTTTGTTTCTCCATTTTTTCTGAGGGGTAGTCAGATAAGGTGGGTATGTAGACTTCATCTAGGTTATTTTTTATAAAATGACTTGTGAGACTAATTGTAATATAATATTTTTAGAATAAACAATTTCATATCCTGGGTGTGTTCTGGTGTTTTATTTTTCAGAGGTAGGCAGATCATAATAATATGGGTTTAAACTGAAGTGTTAAAAGTGACTATCTTACAGATGGTTCCAGCAATGATGGGCATGATGGGAATGATGTCTTTCAAAGGGATGATGTTCAGTATGATGTCATTCATGTTGGCTAAGGTAATATACATTTGCTGTAACTGTTACTTGTTAAGATTTAGTTGTTACCTTAAATATTACTTCGACGGTCTATAAATCCCTTACTTGATACGAATGCCTAAGAGACACAATATCAATTGCAGAGAACGCGGTTTTGCTTTATACTTTCACAAGGCAATCCTAGACAGAGTGTTCAGTTATTGTCAATTCGTTTGCTGAATACACTATAAAATTGTAAGAGATAAAGATGCAATTCACTAAAATCTACAGTTAAGTGAAAAACAAAGCTAAAAATAATGTTGATGCATTTAGATGATGCTGCTAATGAAGATACTGGAGAAAAAAGGAGGAGGTGGTGGCGGCGGCAGTGGTGGTGGAGGTGGGGGTGATGGAGTGAGTATATTACAACAGCAAGTAGTAAATTACTCCAAATAATATGTGAATAATGTATGACACATTCTGCACCTAGTCTACAGAAACGCAACACCATTGTAGATTGAGTGAAAAGTGCCTTCTAATAAGCTCATAGCAACGTGCCCTAAAAAATCAACATGCAATGTAAGTCTATGACAATGGTGGTATTTTTTATCCTACAACAATAATAATATTAGCCTTTTATTATCCAGTACAGTGCAAAGGCCTCTTAAAAACTCAACAAAACAAAACAATGAAACAGTTATATAAGGCTAATTGTGAATTCCACAGGGATGGGCAGCCGGAGGCGGTGGAGGCGGTGCCTGGATGCCAGCAGGTATTATCCCAGTATAACCAAAACAATTACATGTAACTCAACAAAGAATGAAAATTCACCTTTTGACATCCAGGTGGACCAGATTATGGAGGAGGAGGCGGTGGTGGCGGTGGTGGTGGTGGCGGCGGAGGGTACGATGCAAACGGACAATGGCAAAGTAGATCCATACTAGATCTTGGAGACAAAGAAGAAATTATAGAAAATAGACCTATCATTTCCTATGTAGCACCTATTGTAAGATACAACAATAATAACATCGATAAAAAGACAGCAATATATGGAAATGAAGACGTCATCAAAGTAAACAAAAATGGGACTACAGTCAAATCACGACGAAAAAGAAGTATAATTGATGTACTCCAAAACTCTTACCTATACTGGATGAACAGGCTTTTAGGCATCAACAATAACAGAAGAACATCAACCAACTATCCGAAATACAAGATTGTGAATGGCGTGAAATATGTTTTCTATCCGTATCGACAGCAAAAAGTGAAGTTGCCTAAAGAAATACAGAGTAACAGAATAAAAAGTGTCGATGAAGGTTTTAAACCTATTATAACTGCAGAAGATTTTAACAAGGGTGAGATAGTTGAAGGAGCAGTTGAAAGTAGAATGAATAGGAAGAAAATGAACAAAATGAAAGAGACAGTGAATGATACTATTGATGAAAATCCGTGGGAATGACTATTTTATTTGATGAAGTTCTACGTACTAGATAACTTAGTGGAACCCGAGTTTAAATCGTTTATATTTTTGTAGACAAGTGTATGATTGTTTCAATGAATTTACGTATGTGATTAATTTATGTTATTTAGATAAGATTGGTTTATAGTAGATAAGTAAGTATTTATTTGTGCCTGATTTAATAATAAACATTTTTAGTCAAATATAAAAAGTTTTCATTATACTGGGTTGCAAAGAAGGCTGATTACATAAATTGTTCCGTACCTAGCACACAATGGAAAGTAAATATTTTACTATTGTGATGAATTCAGATCGCATTAATCTTTTACAGACAAGTTTTCAGTAAAAATACTTGCTTAAACAAAAATTGCAAAGTCAGACATGATTTTGCGTAGCTAGACTTCTTGATCTACAGTATTTTGTCGGGAATGCCACATTTACAAACGAAAATTATTAAAACTTCACAAAATACAGATTAAACGCCATCTATGATTTCATTGCAGCAACAAAATCAAAAGAAGATCACCAACAGATGTTAACTGTCAGTATTAGTAACGACGTCGTATCCAATGTCAGTAGTTAGAATGGTAACCACTAGATGGCATGCATCAAGAAATTGATAGTACATTTAACTCTTTTGTAATTATAGTAGTTTTCTGCAAAATCCATTTTTCTTCAAAATCTGTTTTTTATCTTTATTGTATTAACATTGTCACAAATTGAACGAATGATTGATTTTTAGTATATGCAAGTTTAATTCAAATCTTCTTTCAATATCCGATATGGTCTAGTGGCTAGGATACCTGGCTCTCACCCAGGAGGCTCGGGTTCGATTCCCGGTATCGGAAAATCTTTTTGGCCCACTTGGGCATTATTTTTCACTTCGATATTAGAGGACTAAGTTCCATCTAATTTTTTCAATGTTATTTCAAAATCTTGATCACAAAAATCTGAAAAAAGTATAACTGACAAGTATAGGTGACATACCTCATTCCATGTGTATTTTGTATTTTCTAATAAATCTTCATGTACCTTTATGTCTCACTATTTCTATACTCATTCCTAGGACAAACTAAAAGAAGTTTCCTAAGTCTCATAGCATATAACAAACATACTTTAAATCCTTGCAGAAACCCAACAAACAAAATAACACCGTAGCAAGTCATCTCACCATAAACAGGTAATTGTATACCATTACGACCACAATAATACCCACGGGCTGTAACCTTTAGTTTAGTACTGAGATGAGCAGCTGACATGCTCTGGTTTTTAGCTCTAGATCTATGAGAATTTGTTTCATATTTTAACCGACTTCAGAAGATCTCAATTCGTCTAGATATGGTTTTTTTATTGTATTTCTGTCCGGCGATATTTCCGGCATTTGTGGATCGAATTCGAAAATTCTTTCTTTAATCAATAGGGTCAATAGGGTCAGGATAGTTTCTCGGTTAGATTCAATTATATGTTTTTAATCCACTTTATATATCTTGATGATGTAGAACATAATACAGAAAGTATCACTAGCTACCTATGCTGTGAAAATGCTTCCCTTGTGAAGCATGTATAGTGTGACTATGTGATGTGAGACTGATGAATGATATTTAATGACAAAAATTTAAAAGAGTATGCTTAGATGGTTCGGTCATGTTGAGAAGATGAATGAAGGGCGGGTCATAAACAGTGGTTTATAAGGCAGATGTGAATGGAAACGTCGAGAGCGAATGCCCTAGGAGGACATGAAGTGACGTTATTGGTGATGTTCTCCAGAAAGGCCAAGTGCGTAGTACTTGCAACCGGCCAGTATGACCAGATGCATGAATGTAAATGAGACAAAAAGAGAAGATATGTAAGATAAGTAGCAGGTGGCGTGCTGTAGTTTGCCTGCATCCCATAGAACATAAGCGTAAGTTTATGTGTGTATGTGTACCATAACAACTACTGCAAAATTCGAGAATGGAAAATCCCAATAGCACTTTGCCCGGCCCGGGAATCCAACCGATTGGTCAGCAGTAGCGCTTGCGATCACTAAACTGATGAGACAGGCATCCTTAGCAACATTCTAATTAACAACAGACACTTTGTAAATCTAATACAATTTTGTATTTAAGTAAGTAAGTAGTAATTTGTATTCAATGAGCGATTGAGACGTGCCGGCACCCACCTTGGCTGTTGCTTTCGAAAGCGAATGGCACGGTTGTACCATGCTTAACTATAGTCAGTGTGTTTGTTAAATCTCGAAGTTTCGTAAAATACATACAACTTAGAAAAATTTATGAGTTTTATGATCAACATTAAGAAAATAAGTAACAGACATGGAACTATTCCAACTTGACAGCAGAAGTGCCTCAAGGACCCTATTTAGGTCTGGGACTTTTTACAAATTAATGTATTGTTAATATTTTAAGGGTCTAAAGATTAATGGGAAGTTTTGCCAGCTAAATAAACAATAGTAAACTTAAAGGTAACTTTATAAACACAAAATAATCTAATAATTGAGACAAAGCGAAACTTGAATGAATGAAGAATAAAATATTATACTCTTATAATAATGTTACAGCCTGACCACTGATTATTTTTAACATTTCTAGTTTTAAAAGTTCAAAAGGTTTTGTTACCGACCACTGTTCCTAAACTAAAACATAGCAGACAGTTACCAGTTGGTAGAGTCAGCCGTTTGTAATCGGCCACTGCATACGGTCAAAGACCCAGATCCTCACCTTGCTCTTGAGACTTGGTTTGACGTATATAGAGATGTGCCTGCTGCGGTTATCGATGTAGACTTAATTAAATTAAAATCGTGTCGATATTACTATTGTTCACGTTATTTTTAGAGATGAGGTAATTTGTGCGTCTTTTGTCTTTTTTTTTCTAACAGCTTTTATCTTATTTGTCTTTCTCCGTCACTTGATTACCTTTTTAAAGGTTATTAATTGGAAACCGTATGCTTGACGTTATTTCTCATTAGCAAATATTACGAACTTTCATCCAGTTCTTCTTTTTAGCGTGTCAATAGAAATCTATATACAGCCCAGAATTTGGCTATGAGCTTGGCACTTGTAGTAGCGTCCATCAACTCCTGTAACGTGGGCGCGCTGGACACGATATTAAGTGCCCCATTGTATGACAACACGACCTTTACTCAAGGGCGGAGTCATCTGTGAATCTCCACCTGAGCAGGTTTTCTTTGCCTCGGCCTACTTGAGTCCGAAGTCTAATTAAAGACATCCAGGTAGGCCAAGGCAACTTATGTCCAGGTGCAAGATTTTCAGCAAGTGGAACAAATGGGTTTGATAGGGAAGCAACATCTCGCCACAATTCTAGCCTTTTCTCAGATCGCTCGCCAGTGAGTGAGGACACACTTTAAAAGCTTTGCTACTTTTTAACCTTTTTAAATGATCAATTTAAAAGAATACTTCCTTAGTGCTCGCTTTTGTTGCATAAGAAACTCTTGTGCAAAATTATATGCTTCCTGATCCCAGCGGTGTAAGCTGTGTATTGTCTGTCAGTTAATTTAAGATGTTTATTGTGTAGATGGCACTAAGTGTGTGGGATGTTTAAGCTTTGAAATAAAATGCATACAAATATTATAAATTTGAAAGTAACTCTGTCTGTATGTTACCTTTTCAACCACTGAATGGATTAGGATAACATATGGCAAGGAGATAGATTGCATCCTGGAAACGGACATAAGCTACTTTTTGACCCAGTAGCACATTCCCCTGGTATAATTTGTGACACACACGGGGGTGAACTACATAGTTGGATATATGTAATGAATATAGCAGTTTTATATTGGGTGACAATCTTCCACCTTGAGGTATACATTTGGAAGCAGGAGAAGAATATAGCTTAACTTTTTGACAGCACTATCGAAATTATTCGCACATCGACAACCGCCCACCACTATACACCAGTGCGAAAGAGACTCACCAATTTCTCCCACTTGCCGTTCAGCCGAGATGAACTTAGTAAGCCAAGCGATAGCCGTCGGTTCGCGCGCTTTTCTAGTACACATGACCTGTTTACGAACGTAAACATTAACGTAAACGTGATTGTTTTGTGTTACGGATTTATAATTATGGGATTCAGGTAAATTAACTTTATTTTCTTACTTTTTGTTTTTTTTTTTCTACAATTACCGGTTTTTCTAGCTTGTTTTTATTCGAAAGTTTCACAAAAATGTAGCGCTTGCAAAATGTTTTTTGTTTCTGTCCGGATTTCTGTGGTTTTATAGTATGTGAAATGCGGTTATTTAAAATCAATGTCTGACATTGCAATACACTTTGGACTAAATATCAAATTGATGATCAAATTGACTAATCAAAGATCGAAAAGACAAATGGACTAATGATCAAATTGACTGTTAGATAGCATTTATCTAACAGTCAATTTGAATCGCAGTGTCTTCAGTGTATTAATGGTAGCATTGATCTATTTGCAATCGTATGTTTCTTGTCTACGTGACGTCAAACATGTGTCAACATGTTGAGGAAAGACTATAATTATCATATTATATGAAGCGCAGACTCATCTTCACTTTCTATTTGTTTATCACCCGGAAGTTGAACAGGTGTGACCTTGGTCATGATCAAGAATATATCCACGATGAGTTGCAATGGTACCCTCATCGTCAGTATTATTTCAGCCGACAGACTTCAAATGCCTTGAGTTGTACTTCCCCAAGTTCAACTTTGTAAGGTTTCCTCGATCTTCTGGGTTATTAAGTAACACACTAACAAAAGATGGCTTTCATTTTGACAGTTCAAAAACATTAATTGCGTTATTTATGTTGAAGAACAGACAAACCAAAGATTGTTTTTAGATAATAATCCAGTCCGCTTTAATTTTGAGTTTCATACTATTTAAGGAATCATTGTGTCTGTGCGGATAATTTAATAGGGCTTGGATGGTGGGAACCATTTCATATGATGGGTACTAGATCTTCTATCGTTAAGCAGAGATTGCACAGCATGTCACAGCCACCCTTCAAAGTTTACAGAAATAATAGATAAGCCATTAATCTTAATCTCACTACAAATCTACGAATACGGCTGCTGAAAAACTGGAGACAATAACAAGGATTCGTTCATCTGGAAATGCAGCATAACTTCACGCCATACCTCATTGGGTATATTCAATTATGATATAGTTTCTCTGTCGAAGCAACTTTCTTTCGCATGTCCACTTGCATTCCTAGTCATCTTACGTTTGACTTTTCAGTCTTTGTCATTTAGGTGTGAAGGAGACAAAGAGATGAGGAATACGTGTTGCTAGCTCTTTCTGTTAGTCAAATGGATTGAAACATTTTTTAGTTTTTTTAGTGCTGAGTAAGCCTGTTCTTGCCCTCGATCACGCCTGATGGAAAGCGATAGATGAGGTCTATGATGGAACGAGCATGCTTAGAAAATGCCATTACTCGTGCTTTGAAGGCACAAGGTTTAAATGTGGAAAGGCACACAGACGCCGTGTGGTAGTTGGCGCGCAATGGCTGTGTACATAATTAACGTGCAGGAGAAGAGCTGAGTACCAATTCAGTATGCTTCATTGCAGTGGATAGGTTTCTTGTAGGTCATTCAATAACAGAAACAGTTACTGAAGGCTACTCCCACTCTATAATGTTTCAAGCTTTCAACCATCCCTCTGACTCAATCGATGGAGAACATATCATGCGACTCTTCAGTTTTGTTTTTGATGCTTGAGTTTTCTTTAGATACATAGAGTGAATATAAAGATTCATGACTTCTGAGGAGATCAGTAATGGTCATCTACATGTAAATGATACTGAACCTATTTTTCTGATAGGTGTTAGTACATTTTATATCCAATTCAGTAACACTGCACGATCCTGGTATAGGAACTATACTCTCATCGTCGTCATCGATCACAATCATAACTAGGAGTAAGTTCTCAGAAGGCAATGTCTTAAAAATTATCAAACCAATTAACTACTTATACGGCTACACGGGATCACTCTTTATGCAAATATCAATTTAGAAATTGCTGCAAAAGATTAGTTTTCACCGAATTTCTTTAGCTTCTAAACATTGTGTCATAGAAAGTCTCACGTCATTTGTTTACGTACTGAGTAAGACGCCCCGGACGACCCATAATGACTATCAAAGATCTACGAAATGACAGCCGGGATCAATGGCTTAACGTGCTTTCCAAGGTATGAAGGGGTTTTTTTTTGGTTGGGAAATCATCAAATAACTTTTACCGCTCAGGGTGGAGCAGGAGGGCGTGTCAGACTTTTACTGACTAAGACCTACCCGTATTCCTTCACCTGCCTGTGTGCCAGGGGCCGCGGTATCTCTTTCAAACAATCCGCAACCTTGGCAGGCATCGGCCCTTGCGGGCCCCATCAGTTGATGCTGACATCTCTTTGAGGCGCGCGTGGAACACAACGCGCCGTCGACCCGGCACATGGAGGGATCATGGTGTATAAGATAGATAGATAGATAAAACCTTTATTTAGTGCACACAAAAGACATAACACTACACACAAAAATACAAATACTTATCACTTATCCATGGACCTACCGTAGCAAGCGTAGCTTAATCTGTTCAATCGACCCGTGAAGCTGTTATTATTTATAGCCACAAACCTACAATATTAAGCCCGTTTATTATTGTCCAAATAATTTAAAATCCAATTGTTCAGAGTCAAAGTCCAAGTCCCTAAGATACGACTTTAACGAAGCATTTCCCTGATTCAATAATCTTCTGTCGCACTTCACACCTTATTTGTATGTGTTAAAATTCATATTCTAATCACATAAGCAAACAATGTATCGGTCACTCATAGGATAGGGTTATGAATATGAATATTTATTGATTTTCTAACCATTTAAATATTGTGTTATTTTCACCCATTGTTTGAATAAGGAAAGTGTACAAGCACATTTCTTAGTTATTTATCACATTGACATGGGTAACCCACTTACTCTGTTTGTAAGAAGTCCCTGTTACTAGGTATATAGTTTGCTCCGTCAACGGAGAGCTTATTCCGTTACTTCGTCTTCTCAGATAAAGCACTATGGAGTTGTGATAGGCAAGCGTTTTGGGGATCTGCGGGATAATTGTGTTATACACTAACAGTAGCAATAGCTTTCAATTTGAGAGTTTAAAAACATTCATTGTGTTTTTTACGTTGTTGACCAGAAAAAAATATCGAACATATGAACCAATGTATTAGCAATATCCTTCAAAATAATTGAGATTCTCATTGGTGCTGTCTTATGAAATTTTGACAAGTAAAAGACCTATTCTCAGCCCAATTTGAAAACATGACCCTCGATTTTGATTTCATAACACCCAACTACGTTGAAGTCCACTTCCTCTTTAACACAATTGAATATTTTGCAGGTTTCAACCGTCCCTCCAACCATTTGCTTAGAAATCCTTATCTAACTAGCAATGTAGCCTAGATCTTTTGTGATTTCGGTGATAAATATTTTTTAGAATGACTATAGATCCTGACTATTCGTAGCATTTTTTTCCTCTCGACTGTTTATCATGCTATTACTTATTTGAGGGGCTTGTGACTAAGTAATAATAGCCCCACGGGTCGATCGATCTAGTTAAGCTTCACTTGCCGCGGTTGGTCCGTGGATGGGTGACCATCTTTACATACCAAGACTCCTCTTTGTCCCAGAAAGCGTGTTAAGCCGTTTGTCCTGGCTGTCATTCGTGGATCTTCGACCTTCTTTACGCCTCGTCGGAAACCTGAAAGTCCATGAACCAGTATTACCAAGAGGTCCGTGTTACCCAGTAACTAGATTGTGGAGGTCAGATCAGCAGCCGCTTCATGTAATTGATAATCGGCTGCATTTAGTTAGACTGGAAGCCAACCCCAACATAGTTTGGAAAAGGCTAAGCAGTTGATGAACTTCCTGCCATCAATCTATCTTACAACCATTACGCTCCTTGGATTCACTCAAGCCCACTATTTAATTAGGGACTTACTCTTTTTGCCATGACCACATCTAGCCAAATACTCTTCCTAACACCACATACAACCTAATGACATAGATGATATAGGTACAACCATTTAAAGATGAATACATCATTGCTAAGCACCATATTCTTCATTCCGATGTCAAACCTGACCAACCGAACCATAAGTCAATGCGTCTGAGTCGGAAAAAGTGTGTTAATGCGTGTGACATTGTTCAAGCGAGCGTCCGGACGACACTGGTATAACTTTGGGTGTTTATAGGCATATTTAGTTGACGACTGGTTTTTTATTAGAAGAGAAAAGATTAAAATCTAGGCTATAATTTTATGATTAAATAGTTAACAGTGAGGCTAATTAATCGAATACTAAATCTACTGCTACTGTGACAAAAAAACATTTTTTCTTTCTTAAACTCTTCTTTTTCCAATGTAAACAGTTTTTTTTCTGGTGTTTCATTCAAATATAAACCACCTCCATTAGATTTGAATTAGCTTGTAACATTCAATTCATCAATGACCTTATAAACAAAAATATTGTTTTCGTTGATTGCGATCAACTGGATACGTGTCGTTTTCTAACATTCATCAACAAGATTGAGATTAATAGTAATTACTTTCCCTCCTTTGCTCTACTACCGATCTAAGTTCAACGTTCCACCTCACAAAATTACACTTTTATGCCTACAGATCACAAAATCGAAATACTATTCTCAATGTTAGCACATAAAAGTGCGTGCTATACCTCTATCTCCACGCAAACTGGTAGAATATAATTAACCTACTCCCAAAGATTTTTGGAAGCCTATGAATATTAATTATATTCTTTTGCCATGGATCTACCTCATTTACATTTGTATAAAATCGTAGCGATGGGTTAAACAAAAGTGCTTAAAGCAGTTTGAATAAAAATCGATGCAATAGATCACCGATTTTCCTATTTCCATTCACGGCTCTTGTATAAAAAGGATATTAGTGTGGGCACCAATTCAGCACATTTGTGCTGAACTGTGACTAAGCCCATGATTCTTAATCAGGATTAGTCAGACACTCAAACTATTAAAGACATGCGACGTTATAATTATCTACAAGGAAATCATGAAGAATAAAATATTAGAATTCCAAAGAGAAATTTTATTAACCAACTAGATACCAACCTAAGATTATGACAAATGCCATAAAACAACATTTAACATAGTTTTCGTAATTGCACATTACGAATACCTCCAAAAAAATCTGCAGGCCATTCCAATATTTAAGCCTCATGTACTTTACAAATGATCAAATTCCAGCCAGGTATTCATTTGTCAATGTTAACATAACCAGCTGCGCATCACTAGATAATGAAATATAATCGAAAGTTCGACCTTGTTCCATTTGGACATCGGACCACACGTTTTGCGTCATAATTTACCGGTTGTGGAGAAAGTGTTCCATAAATGCGCCCTTAAACAGGAAATTGAGTGAAACTGTTATTTATGGAAGAATTCTTCTAAAATTGGTGAATAAAGGTTGGGTTATGGATGGTTATCTTAGTAAGACTGTTTTAATTTGACGGCGCCCTTTTGAAGAATTTAGCCATGCCCGGAATATTTGTATTAGTCAGTATGGCTTTTTTCGTTGTGATATCTACGTGCCTTCTCTCAGTGATTATATCAATCATTGTTAAATCAGGGAATTGTTTTAAACAATTCTCTGTATCCTTCAGACTTATAGAATTACCACTCATTTATTCCACGTTATTAAAATAACTTTCATTTAATGTATTGAATATGTATGTGTTCAGGATTCTGTTCACCATTTATTATATCCTTTCTTACATCGTCCACAAGAGCTTCAATTTCTCCTTGAGTTGCTTTCTTAGAACAGTCTTTTTGTACGATTAAGTCACTCTAGCTAAGTACTTCACTAAGTTTTCAAACTCTATTACTCCATCATGGGCATGTCTTTTGTTATGCAAGACAGTGTTGCAATTTGTCAAAACCATCGTTTCTTTTATTTCCAAATACACGACTTTTCTCCGTAATAGTAACTTATCCATCAATGGACGGTGAAGTAATTCATTGTCCTCTAAACCATTTTGAAAGAGAAAGCTTAAAACTACTAATTGTTTATTTTTTGGCGAGGTTATTTTAAAAGAAAGGTTTTGTACGTTGTATGTATGGGCAAAGTTTTCATTGTTGTGTGTTTTTTACAAGTGTTCAGAACGTTTTTTCTTTTTCTTTTTGA
Organism: Antitype chi; assembly: GCA_947359405.1. Lineage (NCBI taxonomy): Eukaryota > Metazoa > Arthropoda > Insecta > Lepidoptera > Noctuidae > Antitype > Antitype chi. The sequence goes on from OX375830.1 coordinate 16,703,830, forward strand.
GAGTCTAAATTTCGAACATCTGAGTCATACTTTTTATTTAGCTACCATAGATCCAACTATTTGGCTTACGCATACTGATGTTATTGATAGAAACTGCCGCATAATCATCATTATCAACCTACAGCAATCCACTGCTGGATATGGGCTTCTCCAATTGCACGCCATCCAGCTCGATTCTCGGCAACTCTCATCGAGCTGCTACCAGCTACCCTGCGAAGATCGTCGCTCACCCAAGCCAGAAATGAAATTGTTTATTCAGCAAATACGATTTCGACATCACTTTAACACAAATTATATAAAAAAATAAGTTAGATGTAATCAATATTTCATATCTGAAAACTTAGGGGTTTTTTTATCAACTCAGCCCATCGCACTCCACTGCTGGGCATAGGCTTTCACATACTTTTTTTAAAGTCCAGACATAATCTTAGTCTAATTAAGTGAGGATCAAGTAGATATATATCTAAAATGGTCTTTTGAAGAAAGAACCACACAAAGAGACTTGTGCAGTCAGTGCAACCATTTGTCAGTAACCATGTAGCTCAACTTAACTGAGGGCGTTCGTCCTGACGCTTTCTGATTCACGGTCTTCACTCAAGAATGCGTCTACCACAATGGTCATCGGTTCTACGGCTAATATAGCTGGACCATTGCCAGTTTAGCTTGCTTATTCTGTAAGCAATGCCGAAAACTTTGGTTCTTTGCCGAATCTTCTCATAAAAGCAGACAGCCGCATAAAGATATTTCTGATGCCTATCATTAATCAAAATTGAAAAGTGGTACATTAATATTTAATGCCATAACTTATTTACATCTTAGTAAAGCTGTACTCTCAACAACAGGTATGAAAGGCTAAATGGTAAATTGATAGTGTCATGTACCAACATCTTGTAGGTAATGGAAAACTACCATCCAAATTATTCGGTTGACTGCCAAGCCCTTTACAACTTTCAGAACTGGATATTTTAAAAGTACACGGTCATCAACGTCAAAACCAATATGTCAGTACAATCTAAACCTTTATTAAGTGAATGTTATTTACACTTTTTACTATGGTATTTGAAAGTGTAACAAGTTTTAAATTGTGTCAAATGCATTTCAACTTATCAATATTCTTATACGAGTAGTAGGCCGTTGAACTGTTAATTAAAAACTACTTTTTTCTAAAAACAAACACCTTCTTACTACATCATTATGCTGATGGTTTAAGGAATTAAACCCACCAAACAATTTGTATCTATTTGACAGTTAAAGCTTTTGACAAATGGCTAATTGATTCTCCTGACTCATCTTTACTCTGATAAATATTTTCTTGAATCTTGAAAAAATGCTTATCGTTTTTAATTTTGTGTGAATAAGTAGTTAAGTATAACAATAAAAATATTTTAGCAACTGCGGCTTCTCAAAAGTAAAACAGATTAATTAAAAAAAAACGTAGCTAACATGTTCAACAAGCATCAGAAAAGATAACAAAAAAATCATAACTAACTTTAGTTTTTTCTTAATTACACCTTATTATTATACTTCGACATAGAAAATCATGAACTGTGAAACTTATACTCATTTAAACAAACTTATAGAAGAATGATACAAGATCGTTATAATAAAAAACTAACAAACACGCTTTAAAAACCAAACTAAAAGGAGAAAATAATGTAATTCAATTAAAAAGCGCGGGGTGCTTTTTGAGGTATTTTTATAATCAATTAATGTCAAGCACCCCACGCTTTTTAATTGAATTAAATTATTTTCTCCTTTTTTAGTTTGGTTTTTAAAGCGTGTTTGTTAGTTTTTTAAACTATTATTTATTTTCTATTTTTTAGTTCTGCTAACTACAAAAACGTGTTTTTTTTTTCTCATTTTTTTTTAAATTATTGAATTGTCATCGGTCCTCCACAAGTTTACAAAGTTTCAATGAAATCTGACCGTTTAAAGTGGGTCAAAATCGCGCTCAAAGGAGTCGGTTACATACAAACAAACAAGCAAACAAACCAACAAACAAACAAACATACAAGTGAAGCTAATACAAAACGTGTAAAAACAGGTTTTGATAATTTACTAGACTGTTTTAGTTATTCCATTTTTTTTATTAGTATTTTTAAGTTCGGCTTCTGTATTGTAATAACTATATGGGATAAACGGTTAACAAAAAAAAAACTAAAATAAAAAACTGACTACTACAAGAAGTTTTAGCTTTTATTTTAAATCTTATTACGTTAGATTTTTGGAATCGTCTCCCTTTATTAACCGACGAAAAAACAGAGGAGGTTCTCAAGTCGACGCGTATATTTTTTTTATGTATGACCCCATTAAATTTTTACAGAGTTGTCCGATATTGATAATTATTTTTTTATTGAAAAGTGCATAATACTCCAAAATTGGTCCCATTAAATTTGGAAAATAAAATCCAACCCAAAGGGTACGAAAACAGAGGATAATTGATTGTTCACTCACAGATTTTAATGCTGAGTTGTGTATTACAAAAGGAATCAAAAATTAAGCATGTAGTAATTAGTAGATTATAGCCACAAAAAAATATGAAATAATAACTTTTTAACAATAAAATTAAACCGCCGAAATACTGAAAAAGCAAAAAATAATAAACCTTTTTTGTTTAACCTTAATAACTTAGTTCGGAAGGTGGTGACATAAAATTAAAACAAAAGTCACCGAGTTCCGAACTTAGTTTATTATTTTTTCCTTTCCAGTTTTTTCGGCGGTTTAATTTTTTTGTTAAAAAGACTTTATTTTGAAACCCCGAATGGTCATGTCACATTATATTTTATGTTTATCGTGATTTTATTTTTTTAATGTCTAAAACTCGCGATATTGAGCATACAAGAAATCCCACATACAAAAATACAAAGATATGCATGAAAAATTTGATTACTACTCATATAAATCGCACAGCCTATAACACCAAATCACCCAACTAATTTGCTCTTACATCTAGAAGTTTAGCCGTTTGGTCAGCTTCACTTCTAGACTTTATTGTATCTATCTGTATTTTGTGTCTGATCTGGATCAAAACACTTTGACCATAATACGCTATTTCACAATATACTCGTACTACAAATGTTTCTAAACCAACACTTTGATTAACGTTCATTTTACTCTGCAATTTGGGACTCCAATCAATAACAACGTTAAAGCTTTCTATATCAGCTGATACTTTAGGCTTAAACTTTAAAATATTTTTTTGCCGAATGATAAATTGATAACCCACTTTACGAGATTTTTTTTTAATACTGATTTGCATAATGTCATGATTTTGAAGTTATTGATTCTTTGAAGATTCATCATCTCCCTGCCCTTGTCCCATGTTAATTGGGGTCGGCGTAAACATTTTTTTTCTTTCATTCTCTCTGTTAGGTGTAGTGACATCTAACAGAGAGAATGAAAGAAAACAAATGTTAAAGATACAGTGGTATCTTTCACTTCTTTTTCTTTGATTTCATATCGACCCTCACACAATCCATTCATCTTTTCTTTGGTCTTCGTATCCCTCTCCGTCTGTATATCTCTATTAGGTTTCATCTCCAAACTCCGCTTCTTTCTTGTTACATCATCTTTAAAATTATGCATTTATAGTTTCTTGGGTATTTCCTTATTTAAAAAGCCATTCACATTGGTACACAAAACTTTTATCACGAAAAGTTCCTCAGCTCTTTCCATCACATTTGCACACAATCACAAAATTATAATAGTAATAATTATTAATTTATCATCAGTTACTGTACCTCCACCTGCTAGGTTTGCAATTCGTGTCTCTTCGTCACCGATACCTCACGTAATATAAGCATTACTCTTATTTTTTTTCGGCCGTTGTACCGATTTGGATACTTTCTCTTAGTAATGTTGTAACCGTTATCTGATATTAATTTATTGTCAACTGGTTTGCCAGTATGGCTACTCTCATGTGGTTATAGCAAAATTAATGATGTGAAAAGTGGTTATTATTTACTTATAAAGTACTTTCCGCTTTTGTAGGCTTTATTCCATGTGAGTGCTGTAGTGTAAATGTATTTTTTTTTTTATAGAGGGTTAAGGCGATGTCAAATATGAGTACCTACATAATATCTGCATTTCATGATTTATTTTGCACACAAATAATTGTAATTACTAAAAATCTAATAATTTGTGTACGTACTGTTTTATTAATTACCTTCATCAGGGTAAATGCCTTTCTATTTGAAATTAATGATGAATACATTAGATTTTATTTTTAGATTATTTTCGGCGAGTATTTGAAGATTGCTTTCTTTTCCAAGATTTATTTCATAAATAATTCATATACGGATTTGTAAAAAAAATCCTTATTAAAAATGTATAAGAAACTAATAGACTAGCTTTATAGCTTGAAAATTACGAGACTTAAATAATATGTTACTAATTCACAGCGGAATATTTTCTAACTTTCTCGAGTGCAACATAACAAGATTACACTATATTATTAAATAGGTACCGGTTATCCAAGAGATAATATTGTTATTTGTTGATGCAGTTATTATCCTCTATCTGTTTTCGTTTTCGTTAGTATGAATAACTCCTTATTTTGTCATTATAATTGAACTCATTTCAAATACTAACATATTATTATTAATTACATTTGTACCTAATTAGAACTTTTTTATAAGTACATGATATCAATCACAATATATTTTTCGGCGTTAACTTGTGGGATCTAAGTTATATTTAATATCAAGTTTGTTAACTTTTTTGTGAACATCTAGATACACTTCGGCACCAATCGGTAATATTTTAAAAACAATCATTGTTATACATCAGTGGAACTGCTAAGTCTGGGTCTTTGATCTCAAGATTTTTAGGAAAGCATCTAACACGTTATAAGTTTAAGCACCTTGACATGATGCAAGTTTAGTGCATGTCGCATACAACAAAATTGTAGCAACATAAGATGTTGATGAATTTTGTTGTTTGCGACAGGCACTAAACTACCAACCTATAACGTACCACGTAAATCAGACAATCACACATATAAATGAATCAATACTGATAAGAAATCAGTTTCTCCTTGCAATTTCAATATCGCGAAAAATTGCCTTTGACAAAAACGTCAAGTTTAACGAAGATACGAACTGCGTGACCGCTTTTTCCATTTTTTATACACTTTATGGCATATACTGAATGAACAGCTTTCTTTTAACTTTCACAAGGACCATAGGTTTTTGTTTTTTACTCAAATTCAGGTGTGTATATCAAAAGAAATTTTGAATATGTTAGTTGTAAGCTAGAGAGGCTCGTGGAAAAGAAATTACAGTCGCACGGGTCGATCGATCAGTATAAGTTACGCTTGCCGCAATTTGGAGTGACCATCTTTACATACCAAAACCCCTCCGTGCCCCGAAAAGAATGGCCATTGGTCCCGGCTGTCATTCTTGGATCTTTGACAGTCCTTACGGGTCTTCAGGAGCCCGAGAGTCGGACAACGAGTCTTACCAAGGGGTATTGTATTACACATTAACTGGGTTGTGGAGGAGGTCAGATGGCATTCGCTCCATGTAAAATACGTGTATTCAGCCGCATCCGGTAAGACTAAAAGCCTACCTTATCATAGGCTTGGGACTTTAATGGCCAATAATAATAAAGCAATTCTGCATAAGAACTCCAGGCTCGGCCTAATGTGGAGTTCATTATAAAAATACTTCCTATGCGTCTTATTTGAAAATGTATTTAAATTAACTATTAATGCAGACTACCACGAAATGTTTTTGAAACAAAAAACTGTATTATTCAAGCTATGCAATTGCAAAATTTTATATTAATAAACTGCTAATATCTAGAATTTCATAAGAAAAATTTAACTGTTCATCTATGGTTTATGTAAATGGCATACTCGGTCATGACCTTTGTTTTATAATATCTAATGATGACATAAATAAATAATAATAAATTTATATAATGAGATACTGATGGCAGCATCTCATCATTCCTACAGAGCCTTCATTAAGTCCCATAAAAGCTTAGACTATGAATAATCAGTAACTTTTGCTTTCAACATCAAATGAATGGAGTAAAAGTGTAGTCAAGACTTTTTGCAACGTTTCTCTGTTAACATTTGCATATGGATTGCGCTTGACATTACTCAAGAAAGTAGTTTTCACACATTGCATACACTTTTAGATATCAGACATTGAAAGTGCTATTTTATTGAAATGCAGGAGGCCTTCTCAAGCATCCATAGCCAGCAGTAGATGACAAATGAAGCAGCACTTATTTTTAGAAGGATGCACTCAAGTAGACCGCAAAAAATGTCAGGTTGCATGTTGATTCAAATTTATATAATATATTCAAATACGACTATGACAAATAAGGCTTTACAGAATTATAATTATTGAAATCATCAATACAGCCCATTGAATTACTATTTCATGTAAAAGTCATTCAATGGGTGTATCAGTCATGGATAATATTTTTTCAACATACATAACATCCTGACACTGACTTGAATTGCAAAAAACGCAAAGAAAATTTAAATTACACACGCTGCCCTGACGCTTCTTCCTTAAGCAGATCGTCACAATGGGTGGTTCTAGGCACTGTGGAATTTAGCGTCCTTCACCAGGTCATCGGTCCTTGTGAAAATAAATGATCTTAGTTTGAGTTTTTCAGCCATGTTGAAAAAATCATCTGATAAACCCAATGAGTGTTTAGCAAAAAAGCGGACCCAGTGAAGTATTTCCAAAAAATTTGACCTTCTAAAAAGTGTCTTACTTACATGATTACCTATATTAATCCAACTTACTTTTGAGTCGTCGTCGATAATATCTCATCTTAATGATTAATTTGGTGCATCTTGACTTGCAGTTTTAAAGGATGTCTCAAGCATTTGATTGGCAGGTTTTTGAAAAAGTGTTAGCACAATTTTTTGCTCATTAGCAAATCCAAAGTTTTTTGGATTCGTTTTTATACTGTACAACCTAAATTTGAGGCAATTACCTCTTACTTTTGACTTAATGACATACTTTAATTTTAAAACTATGTTTTTTTTAGCTCTATCATAATTTCTGGAATACAATTATGTCGATTTATTTGAAATTCTCAAACGCTTCTGTTTGCTAAAAGAACATGCGTTGAAGAGATTTTAATCAGTATTTTTTTCTGTTAACAAAAGCGTTAAAATATGCTAATAAGTAAACAAATACAATCGCATTAACATCAGGGTCAAAATGATCATCACTTTTACTTTTCCTAACTACTCAAGCATACATAAGTTGGACAGTTACATTATGAGTTGAGAAAATAAGCTCATTAATATCTGAAACTGATAATTTATCAAACCCTAATAACATTGACTTTTGTGGTCACGGTCAATCTGGTCTTGTCGAAATTGACAAAACGAATAGCATTTAGTTGAATGCCATTCGTCGTGCATGAAATTGTTTTACGCATAATTTCATCAAGCTTTTAATTTCAATCAAAATGATTGAAGTGTTTAATGGGAAGTACAAGGCAAGTAGAAAAAAGGCTGATGTTATGAAATATACAAGAAGTTGCAGGTCAAGATAATAGTCCCCTAGGGGAAAGAAAAATATTACATGAACACGCAACACGAATTGGATATGTAAAGTATTTATTCCCGAAAGTATTAAAAGCAGTTAAAAGTAAAGCCTTATTTATAGAAGACTAGCTGACCCGACAGACGTTGTCCTGTCTTAACCATGCATATTGAATTCGCATTGGTTTAAGATTAGAAACGTTAATATGGTCGTGAAAAACATATTAAGCGACCATAAACTTCGAACCCGAGTCGGCCGGAGCAAAGACAATCTCCACAAATCTCACGGATGGCTCAGGTCTCAAGTGCGTATGCGGCACCTTCCCATAGACAATGGCGCACCTGCCGTCCTGTGCCAGTGCATTCGATTATTTTATGACTGCGTCAGTGAACGAAAATCGCGCAATTTTGGACCAAAGATTTTAAATTTTTTGTTCGAATTCCCGAAAACGTTGCCTACTCCATAAAATCCAGCTTAATAATCAAACTACTATTTGGATTCTAAAAGAACTACTAACTCTCAATATAATCACTTCAAAACCAGGATCTGACATACTAAAACTTGAACAGTTGAGGCTGGTGATAATAAGTAAACACACAGTTCTAATGAATGTTTGCCCAGTGACTTTCCTAGTGAAAGTTAAAGTGCACATGTCAAAGCTTGGACCTTATTGAGTTTTGTGAATGGTTGCTCTTTACTATATTGTCTTTTCAAAGTATGAATAATGTTCTAAGTAAGTGACTTGTAGTACCGTGCTAATGCAATGGGCATTACCTTTTCATCGCTTACAACTTTCAACAAAAATGTGTAAAAAATATTCAGTCTTTATTTTAATGTTAATGATAATAAATACTGTTTCATTGGTCTAGTCGTCGCAAGCGCTCCTGCTGAGCGTGAGATCCTGAGTTTGAGTCCCGGGTCGGACAAATTGTTATTGTGTTTTTACATCCGAAATTTCTCAGTAGCAGCCCGGAGTCTGGTTTTGTGCCCAGTTGATGACAGCAGGATCGCCCCCTATTACATAAGACTTAAACATAACTGGCGAAATGAAGGTGTACTACGGATAAACCTCTGTAGGTACACCACATTTTCTATCACGCGTGATAGCAAATCTCCGTGTATGTAATGTGATAATAAAATATCTTTTTGTTTGACAGACTTAGGAAATTCATGATAGGAGAACGAAGGAACATGTTGTAATGAAATCGCTATTTAATGCAAGATCCAGTTTCTATACAGGATATGTTTTTAACCAGTGCGCAGCAATCAATTCAGCATATCATTTTAGACCCCCCAGCGCAGAAATTTGTCGTCGGTTCTCCAAAAAAATAGAAAAGTGCAATACCTATGCGGTCGGTTTTTTTGTATAACCGGCGAAAAATTTCTGCGTTGGAGGGTCTAAAAAGCTATGCTGAATTTATGGTTACATTTTGCGCGCTGGTTTAAAATTTATTCTGGATTACAATTAATTACTTTTATTTCTGCTCAACTCATCATCCTTTAAGATCTACATTATGCTCTTTATCAATGAACATAGGATAATCAATATCATCTCTTGTAGTTCTTGTTTGATCGCTTATCTCTGTAATAGCTACCAAACGGTAATTATTTAATCCGCCCCAAGACGATGACAATACAAGGTCGTGAGTAAATATTTCCATAGTAACAATAACACTATCTACTTCATGATAAACATTATCTTCATTCTTAATCAGTTGTCATCATCTGCTAGCTTTTTCCCAACTATGGTGAGGTCGGCTTCTAGTGTAATTTGATGCATCTGAATACTAATATTTTATATGGAGCGACTGCCTATCTGACTTCCACAACCCAGTTACTAGGTCATACGATAGCCCTTGGTAAAACTGGGGGTCTGACATTCGGGCTTCTGATAGCTGGGATCCACAGCTTAAGTTTTCCGAGCCACGGAAGAGTAAAGATGGTCACAATCGCGGCAAGCGTAGCTTAACCTGACCGATCGACCCATGCGGCTGTTTTTTCTTAGCCCTCGCAAAGTTATAATTATGAGAAGCTTATTTATTTATTTATTTCAAGTAAGTTTCACTTTGCATCACTCAATTTATTTGTATCAGCGTATACTTAGTAGATTCGATCAGCAAAATTTTGAATGCGAATTATTTATTGTGTTAAACGTGAATTCTTTTTACAAGATGTCATTAAGATTTTTTTACATTATCAAAAAAAAACTATCTAAATCAACAGAGAAGAAAACAAATATATCAACAAGCCACCGTTTTATTAAAATTATCTTCTTCAAGCCGTATGCCCGATAGCATTAGCCATCGGTACAAATTACGAACTTTAATTTCCCATTTCGTCCTTTAGGGGGATAATTTTCGAAAATCATTCTTCAGTATTTATTCACTTTTGCTATTCTAAGAAACTCTTATCCAAACATGCTTCTGATCACAACGGTTTATGCTATACTTTGACTGTTAATGAATTCAAGATTTTTATCAAAAAGAATAATATCACTCATAAAACAATAAAACACTCTCATAACAGTTATGGATATAATAACAATTGAACAGCAATCAGAGCAGAACAATATCAATACATACATACCTCGTACACCATCCAGAATTAAGTAAATCTTCGCAGTTGTGCACGCGTTGAAAGCGTAACGGATGACAGACGCAAATCATACCGGATTCTGTGGCCGTTCTAGCATATCTATTATTGGTCTGTTGGTCGGCTGATGAATTCTTTAATAATCACCGTGAAAACTTTAGGAAGTGAGCTTCACCTTGATGTTGGGGATCACCGCTATTGCTGTAGTACAAATTGCATTTAGTTAAGGCGTAGTTTTACTAAATTGGATTTGCATAGGAACCACGTCATTGGCAAAAATGTTAAACGGATTTTAACAACATTGTCTGCTAGATAACTTAACCGGAAGTAGTGAACCAGACCATTAGTTTAAACTGAATCATATATTCGAGGAAAAACACATGGAAAGGTAGTTTATAGGCATAATTATTTTATATCCGGTGAATATTTTTAACCAACTTCAACTCCAAACGATAGCCTAAGGCCATTGTAAAGAATTGAACAGGAAAATCATCAAAAGTATACATTTTTATGCTGCCAAAACTAAACGACAATTGTATATTTTTTATATCATTAATTACTGATGACACTAATTGTGCCTATTATAATTACTTTTATTTATAAAAGTGGAAGTTTTTTATAGCAAGTTGGACTCGCACACGAGGGGTTAAGTACCACCGCACAATATTTAACACTACGTGTCGTTAAAGCGGCTATAGTCCAAGTGTCTACCTATTACGATACAATATATACAGCTCTGTGACAGACGGACGGACGTTAGAGGTAGACGAGCAAAAGACCAGCTCACCATAGCTTGTCAAACGCCCCGTGGCACTATCGACGCGCCTGATCTGCATGCGGTGCTGGCTCGCTTTTTGTCCCAGGTAATTACTGCCGTGGCAGAAAACATAGGCTGTTTGCCTCATGCCGCACCGTTTTTGTGCGTACTAAGTCCCCAGTACCACGTACTCTGGCTGCTCTGATCTCTTGGACACTAACCCAACAAACCATCTGTTGGCGGACAAATGGACGAAGATTTTATCAGCATGTCAGAAGTACTGTGAAAGGGATTTATGAAAGTGTTGTTAAGTTTTAACTTTTCCATGTATTTTTGTTATGTATTTTTTTGTGCAAACTGTAATTTCTGTATATGATACTGTTTTTATTAAAGAAATAAATAAATACATAATCACCCTATATCGTTCCCACTGCTGGGACACAGGCCTCCTCTCCTCGAGACAGAGTGGGTTGTAACCCACCACGCTGGCCCAGTGCGGGTTGGTAGATGTCACATATCTTCGATTTTATGGTTCTAAGGCATGCCGGTTGCCATACGATGTTGTCCTTTGCCGTTTTAAGAGCAGTGGTGATGAAATTATTTACACAAAGTAAAACCCCTGTCTAGGTTCCAACCCAAGACCTACAGCTCATAAGTCGGGGCCGATACCACTGGGCCACCATTGCTCCCTGGACAGCGGAGTCTTATAGTAATAGTGTTTCGTTGCCAGCCTTTTGGTACGAAACACAAACAGAACAAATATATAGTAAAGGTTAAACGAAGGAAGACATTTTATGGGCCGCGAGAACCAGTGTAATTCTTTCTAAAAGTGTGTCTGTTCGTAGATAATTTTATTACTCGCAAGTATGAAGAAACCTGCTATGGATCTGCCATAGTATATCATGATGAAAATGGTTGTTTCAATCGATTTATGACTTTCCGTAGTTCTTCTTGTGTAAGTAGTAATATTTTAAGAATGGTTTGCCATCATGAGAGATTGATTGAAAGTATAAAGAAAATGAAAAAAATTCAAGGCTTCAATCAATCATGCCAGTGCAAATCCCCGGAGGGGGTAAAGTAACAGGGACAGTACTGCATTATATACTTGCATGATTATTAATTATCTACATCAATAACCATATATTTAACTTACATTGTAACCACATCATTTAACTTACATTTTTAGCCACACTAGTATACTTACGTGTTTGACGATGTCATTTATCTAAAATTTTTAGCAACATTATTATACTAACATATGTGTTTAACTACATTATTTAACTTACATTTTCAGCCACATTAGTATACTGTCTAACTACATTTTTTAACTTAAATTATTAACCACATTATTTTACTTATATTTTGATAAATTTTTATTATTATATCACTAAGTTACCATTCAATAGGATTGAGTTCCTAAACCTGACACTAAGGAGTCCATGTATTGTGAGATAAAAGCTCCTTCATTCCATTACCAATTTTATATAATTACCTATTAAGGTATTTTTTAAACATAAAAATTTATGAAAAGAGTGTATAGGTAATGGTGGTGTAATTTGTGTCAGTTGTATGAAGGTGTTATCATGTGTGAATAATAACCGTATTATGGTGTCTTAACTCACCAGACTATTAAATTATGAATGAAGACCACTTGAAAATTGTTCTAAAATTGTAATTTTATTTAAATAATAATTTTCAGACGTTTTACTTACCTACATTCTGATGAAAAATTTACAATATTCATGAGGTTTCACTTTTTGAAAAGAAAGTTTTTTCAAATGCTAAGTAATTCATCCTTTTTTTGCATCTACTTTAAAGATTAAACACAATTACTTACTTAAATAAATTCAGTTTGATAAAGTCCTGATTTTATAGTCTGTTGGTCTGATATTGATCAAGAAATGAATGTGTTTAAAAAAATAAAAATATAATTAAATATTTTAACAAAGTAAAATTTTGAAGCTTTTAGCTGATGACTTTGCATCATTGTCTTAATGCATAAGTAGTATAACAATTATTGTTTTATTAGCATTGCGCTGGTCAGTAACTAGACCAGTAGACACTGACCAACGCAATGCTACTTAGTGGCAAATTTTTATGAATATAAATTTTCTATTAGATACATAAAGAAAAGTTCCCTATAAATAATTTATAAAATTAGTAGTATAATTTCATTTAAAACCATTATAAAAAGCGACGTAATAAAGGTACTGATTTATAATAATTAATCCCACAGTATTTTTTATTTCTCCATCATTATTTATAAATTCTAATAAAATAAAATAATTGAATAAAGAGTTATTCTGATAGAATAAATGAAGTACTTAATTATTTTAAAATAATAACTCACAACATAACAGGGAAGGCGAAGGGTTGTGTAGAGATGTACCTACAGATTACTCGTACCTACACCCACATGTCTCCAGTTATGTGGTGCCAGTTGTGTGTAGAATGATATTAAGAGATAAGGAGTAATTAATCAAAAACCGTTAAACCCATATTGTATTTATATTTTTCAGAAAATGTCAAAACCTTATAGCATAGTGTAATTTATAAAAACATTATTTTTTTATGACAATCTTAAATAAAATTAAGTTTGCCTTAAAATAATATTACCTTAGTTAGGGTGGTGATTTGTTTTCGAAAATGAGGATTGTTATTAAGGAGATATTAGGCAAAGAAATATGGAGATAACGGTTTTTGTTCAAGCCGTTGTGGATTTATGGATTCTGGATTTATCGACATTTGCTTCAACTAATTTGGATTTATCATGTTTGAAATAACTGCTTCGGAATTAACAGGATTTGAAAAATAACAATATGAATGAAATAGGTATTTCCTATATCTGCAGATTAAAAGGGTTTGAAGCGACCAGTGTCACGGGCGTGTAATTTCTAAAGGATTTAATGGTTTTTGTATTAACGTGAAGTATTTGTAGGATTTTGATCAAACCATCGACTTTGATTTTTTTTTTTTAGTAGGAATTATTGGTTTTTGAAGCGGTTTGATGCAGGATCATTTATAGTATAAAATTCGTGAAAAAAATAAGAAAAGTCCTTTGGAAGATCGGGTTTTATGAAAAAGCCAATGCATAAATCAATAACTAATAAAGTTTATTGATTTTTTCTATAATTAAACTTTGTCGGTACCGGCTTGGTTTTGGAGATTTTACACTTCTTTTATTACTTAAACACCTCCAAAGTTAAGTAAAATTGGCAAGAAAAACGAATCTTTGTTGGCTCCTAACTTTTTAATGGGTTTTTATTTTAGTATTCTGTTTCAATACAGACAATATTAATAATGAGACAAAACGATATCATATTTCACTTTGTATGTGCAGACAGTGGCATAAAACACTCCCGAAGTTTGTATGCAAAAATTGTGGGCTAGGTTCACCTTAAGACGTGAAACCCAATGCTAACTTATCAACCACAAATCAAAACCCACGAGACCGACCGTATTCTGCTTCAACATACCAAAATTTTCCATAAACAGATTTTACTTTCTCCGCCTACAAATAACCATAAACTGCTGAAGGTCCCCATTGGCTCGACATCATTTGTATTAATTAGAATGCAAGACGGTCGTAGTCAAAAGAGGTCACACGTGATGAGATTTAAGGAGTGACGTTGGACTTGCAAGTGGTTCCGGGCCAACCCGGTACGAATAATTATGGTGTACTTATAAATAGATGATATACATCAATCATTAAATTTGAGAAAGTTAACGAGTTATCGGCATTTGGTTATCCGTGTGTAAATAACACCTGTCTTATTAATTTGCTTAAGTTTTCGATGAAATAGATTGCGGATGTCGAAAACCATTAAAAAAAGAAGCAGCACGACATCAAACGAAATGTTTCTTGATAACAGTAGGAACAACAATCGATAAAAAAAAAAAAAACTGAAAGTATAGTATAAGAGGCCCTAGACTGTCAGACTTCCAGATAAATAATGCTAACCAATTGTATTTATAATAAGGACACAGCAAAAGGACAAAATTAAGATCATAAAAAAAACTACCACTAATATAAAAAATATATACTTTAAAACTAAAAAACACGCTTTATAAACCAAACTAAAAAATAATAAATAATTTAATTCTATTAAAAATCGTGGGATGCTTTTTGTGGTATTTTTATAATCAATTATTATCAAGCACCCCACGCTTTTTAATAGAATTAAATTACTTTCTACTTTTTTAGTTTGGTTTTTATAGCGTGTTTTTTTAACTATTATTCATTTTCAATTTTTTAGTTCTGGTAACTACAAAAGCGTGTTTTTTTTTTTAATTATTGATTTGTCATCGGTCCTTGATAAGTATGCAAAATTCGTAACATAGACACATACTAATTACTTGCGTATGAAGCTAATAAAAGCGGTGTTAATAATAACAATCTAGGTATTTATTTTCTTAATGATGGCTTATAATCATAGAATACAGCACAACCACAAAATATATATCTAATCTATCAGACATAATCCTAGCCATTCATAGGTAATAATTAAGTTACTAAGATTACATATTTTAACTATACTCAATGACAAAATAGTAGACAACCTCAAAAGATCAATCAAATCAGAAACAATGGCAGCTGATAACGTAGCAGATTAACCTCTCTGGCTTACCGACTAACACATAACAGTTTATCCGACTTTATATCATAAATAAACATGGTAGTAATTAACTCCAGTTATCGAACAATTAATGAATATCAGTACTTTTTCCTATCGTTGCATGATTTATACCTGAAGAAGAAAATTCCGGTAAAAATTATAGCATTTTGAGCGATCTGTTCTGATCTATTAATTACTATTGCTGAAGTAGTACCTACTTCAACTGTATTATTAAATAGATTTTAGGTTTAAGCCTATGAGCGTGAGTTTTACTTACCGTAATATATAGCTCCTCAATTTCGGTCCAATTTAAACATACTTGCATGAGACAAATGTCTGAATTAGAAATAGTTTTAAACTAATAAAACCATTACAATAATTCTATGTAATTTGTGAGAATAGTTTGCATTCAAACTGTTTGTTGAGCGTGTATATAATTACGAGAGCACAATTCGTCTGTTTTTATCTGTGTCTACATATATCTATATAACTTAGCCGTATTCCATTTTTAAATCTTTAGTTCTATACGACTCTACCCTGTTTTCTAAGACTTTTTTTGCTAAGTCATTTCTTAACATAAGTCTGACCTCTTTATCTACAACTATCCTTTTGATTTTATGTCGTTTTAATATTATTGTTATTATTTATAGTATTTATGTTATTCTTTAAAAACAAGCCACATCCATATATCCACAGCTCCCTGTCCATTTCGTTTATGGGCAGCTCATTCATACTAACTTGTTTCAATACCTTGTACAAACTGGTATTTCTCATTTAAAGCAAAAGGGTTATAAAATTCTGTCCCGGATATCGGTTTATCAATGTTCCAGTGACCCTTCAGAACACTTTCTTTCTTGCATAATACGATACAATTTTATGCTTCAGTTTTTAATGCCCGTTTTTTTGTAAGCCTGTCCAAAGTTTTGTATTTTTACTGAACATAATGATCTTCATAACTAGTCATCAGTTTATCATCATTATCATGCTGCTTTTATTCATTTAGAATCAGCATACTATGTATTTTGCTCCTTTGAATCACTTCTAGCTGTAATTTCAGAATTGCCTGTATTATTAAAAAAATAATCTCATAATGAGGGGCGTCGACTTTTTCACCATGATCAGATCCTTTATCATCTATACCCCATTTAATATGACTTGCTGCTTCAATGAATCGATAACTATAATCTTATAGAAATCATGAAAACACATCAGAACATCGTTAGTGTCATAAATAATACATCTGTAGGCTAACAAGCCATGACCAATTTATGAGACTGTAAAAATCATATATTTCCGATGATGACATCTTCTCACTTTCACTACAGTACTTCTACAGCCCGGCTGCTTTCGAAAATGTGGTGTGAATTTAAAGTACATTTAACTTATGAGCACTCGAAATTCGAATCTTGATCAACACTAGTAGAATTATAAACATAGTCAAAAATAGGAACATCAAAGTAGCTTTCAGTTTTCAAAATCAAGGTTGGTCAATCAATTTGAACTTATCATTTCATTGTGTGTAGCTATTAGCTTTTTTTTTCGAGCTACATGACTGCCATTTTTGAAAACGGAAGTTGAAAAAAAAATAAGGTCGCTACGTCGATATAATTTTATAGCTATACTGTTCTAACATCGTTTTAAAAGAGACTTTCAAGAAGCCAGACGTTTTTGAAATATACTTCGAAATACCGAAATGGTTTTGAATCGTTTTTCCTCGTGATGTTTTTGATCTATCTGTGTTCTAGAGGGTTAGATGTTCATTTAATGCCGTGAAAATGAAAAGAAATGTGAAAAATTGTATCTACCTTAATGCAGTCTTGAACATGTTTTATTTTTGACCGAGTTAACATGTCAGTCATACACTGTCAACTGATATAACTTTCTTGTTACAGATGAAACATCAAGATATATCCGGATCAACACATCATATAATACTCTAACCTGTCAACAAGAGACCGATGAGCATACTTTCCAAAATTATAATACACAAAAGTTCAAGAGAATGGAATCATTTTACGTAGACGCACGCGGATATACCACAAGATCAAACGTGTGTGCAAAATAAAACTATCTGTGACAAATAGATAGAAACCAGTAATGATCTGACAATGGCGGAACACTATGAAGAGAGAAGCAAGAACAAAATGGGACTCGACACTATAGCCAAGTTTTTAGTTATAATATTAGTTAGTGCTAAACAGATTCAGTGCAGTGACAATGACGATATAGCGAAACGAATGAAGATAATCGAGAGTGTGTCTGGTAGATATTTTAGTGACGTTTATCAAAATGGGACATTTAGGACTGGTAATGTGTTGTGGGACAATATTTTGAATAAGTGTACGGAAACGCCATCAGTGAGTTGTTTACAGAAGAATGTTTACTCTTACCTAGATGATAGGTTGGGGATGAATGGTGATGTGGAAGTGTCCAGTGGAGTGTGTTTCAAGAAAAATAGTGTGGATATTAACAAGTATAGTAAAGAAGCTAATACTATTTATCTCACCGGAATCGAGAAAGATGAAGAGAAGGAGAGGGACCTGGATGAAGAAAATGAAATTGAAGATGGTGAACCGGGTAAGCGCATTTTCTTATTTCTAATGTTTTTTTTTCGAACTGGTAACTGTTTTGGACACGTTCTTTTATTTAACAGCATATAATCTGCAATTGGATTAGTAAGTTCTCTTGCAATGCCACTTCATGTTTGTCTAATTACTCGGCAAGTAATTTAAGTGTGTGTCGTCTGACCTCGACCTCCTTTACGGTACCATACAATTTTGGTAACTTGATTTAAGTAATTGTTATTCGTTCTTTCTCACGATTCATGATTTTGACAGAAAAATGAGTGAATCATTTATCCATATATCCTACAATATTTTCTTCATAAAAACCCATTGCCTTAGAGTAAAATTTGGAAAATAGTATTCAAGTAAAATATACTTGACAACGCAGAACAGGGTACTTATCGATCAAATCAGGATCCCAAATAATCTAGATAATCGTAATAGAACAAAAATTTGACATTTTCAAGCAAATATTGGTTACAACAAGATTATTTTTAAGCGCTACTAATTTAAATATTGGCCATAATAAATTATGATTATGATAATTTTATATCTTTAATAGTAAACAATGTCTAGACAAACACTCCGCTTACTTTTTATTCATAGTTGTTAAAGTATTTGAATTTTTTGTTTGTTTTAGACTTGATTTCATCGTTTCTTGAATGAGAGATTCGAATGATATAATTCCCTCATTACTGAATTTTATTATATACCTAGTCAGTTATAACAATATGACGCCACCTAGTGACTTAATAATATTAGACAGGTGGCTAATTATAGGAATCTAGAAAATGAAACAGTAGCAACCACTATTTGGTCGTTTGACTTAAATATACTACCTTTGAATGCCAAAGGTAGTATATTATTACAGACTCTACCCTCTACTCCACCCTCGTGAAATTTTGGTTGCCCATATAGATTGACGAGTTTTGACTCGTCAATCTATAGTAAAAAATTTCACGGGCATATCAATAAACTCCCCATTGCGTTTTCACAGAACTTTCTTCAACCAATAGACAGGGGAGATTTTAAAGACTACAAACACTTCCAACACTACTACGCTACTACTTAGGTTTGCGGCCACACGCTGCTGGAATGACCTTCCACCACCAATGCGAGGCCTAAAAACAATACAGTCATTTAAATTTCATCTTAAGAAGTTATTCTTGCATAAACAGCTCTCTGAACAATAAGTTTGTATTTTCTCTAAAGTTTTTATCTTCTTTGCTTACCTCATGGGTCATGGCCTGCAGTACTTGGTTTTGGATCCCCAGCAGCGCTGCAATTGGTCCCCTGTCTGCCGGGACTGCTGGCAGCGTTTCCCCTGTCCACACTCATTTTATGTTGACAGCCTTTAATTGAAATACTTAATCCATGTTTATTGCTAAATATTTATATTTATATACATAATCGCCCATTTACAATCTAATTTCAAATCAAATCAAATTTCAATAATCTTATATTTCTATTCATGACTTCCATTTCATTTTCATTTTTTACATACTTTGCTGTTTTTGCTGTTGAAAGTCGCGACGCCCCCTTTAGGAGGCGTGGCGGGTCGCGGCGGGGCTTCGCCCCCGTCAATGGTGGCTTCCTGTTTTTGGAGCTCCAAAACTCTTTAGATGGTGTTTGGCATGTCGGGTCACCCTCCAGATTCCAAGGTTTTGTTTTGTCTTTTTATTGGGTCCATCTCATCTTTCACATTCACTCATAAATACTTAAAACACTGACCTACGACACTGACACACAACTATTGCATAATTTTAACACATTACATAATTCATTGGCCATTTTGTAATTTCTTACATCAATTTTTATGACGCACACGCACATTTTGTCTATGGATGACGCTTCGAAATTTTGCCACTACATAAAGAGAAAAATGTTTATTGGGGATGATATTCTCGTAGCATGTATGTCTATTTCCATTTTCTTTTTATATTCCTTATTCTATTACATTAACATAAAATTTATATAATTTTTCTATTAGTTCGCTGTACCAGTAGTTTCATAATTATTGTTTAATGCACCGGGTGACGTCATTACGTCAAAGCCGGCTATCCCTGAAAACCAGCGCTGGGGCTCTGTCTTGCATAGGGTCGCAGCATAATGCTGAGTGATAGCCGTTTTGCGTGGATGTGACGCATGTTTCGCTCAACCTTTTCTTATTTTTTTTTGTGTTCCTTAACTTTTTGCGTCATGTTTACCGCAAATAAACGTTTTTTCTTTCTTTCTTTCTTCTTACGTGCAAAAGAACACAGCACATCAGAAAACAGTACCGACATAAGTAAAGATTTCCCTAAGTCACCTACAGACATATTGCAGACATCATTGGGACTAGAGGAAATCCACATTCTCGGTGAAAACACATTTGTTTATTCCAACAATGAGCTATTCATGTCGCATCTAGCAGTCAGTGTTATAATTGACCAGTTTATCTTCAACTCTGGTCGAGTATAAATTTATCTAGAGTGTAAACTGGTTGGTATACTTTCATTCTGGTTTTTGAGTAACATTTTATGTATTTTGATTGGTTAAAAGCTCTTTTGATTGTGTATTTTAGTGCGCTTTGTTGGCCTTGAAGTAATTTGTGATTTGAGAAAAGCAGTACTGTCTAATATTGTGTTATTAATATTCATGCCAAAATCTTGCACGAAAAATATATACAGTCGGTCTATTGATATTAACTTAAGCATATTACATATGTATGTGAAAAAGTGTTATACATTTTTCTTGTGTTCTTTTTCTTTACTTCAGTTGTTCTTCAACTCATTCTATCGCAGTTTACTGCCGCTCCCAGGCTGCGCCATAACGCCCTGTCCTTCGCCTTCCGAATCCAGTCTATCCCAGCCACCTTTTTGAGGTAATCGGTCCATCTAACTGGGGGGCATACCACACTATGTGGTCTCCACTCCAGGACTCATCTGTTTCATCGGCCATAGGTCCTTTGGCAAACATAGCCAGCGCACTGTCACTTCAACCTGCTTACTTTGCAAGCTATGTCAGTAACTCCAGTTCTTTTCCAGACAACTTCGTTTCTGATGTTATGCTTAGACCATTGGAACTATGTGTCGTCGGTTTTAAATTCCGCACAAAAAAAAATGTATGCGCTACAGAAAATTCCGTGTCTTAGTGTGAATGTTAAAGTACACACGATGCAAGAGAGATTCTGGAGTAGAACGATCATTTTGTAAAAACGAACATGCTTCAAGGTGCAGTGCATCGTAAGAGTGCCAACATCAAAATTATGATGATGAATTAAATGTGGCTAAAAATAATTTTAAAGTATGATAGATGATTTCAAAAGACATGGACCTATGTATGAAAACGACTTGCTTTGTCAACTCCAAATAAATAAGGATGAGAACAGAAAGATTATGATAATAATGGCAAATATACCAACTCATTTTGGTAGACTGTATGCTGACGCATTAATAAATGGCTAAGGTGATAAATATCTAGGCTCTATTAACAACAGCAACAACGCATATAAAACTGGATTACCGACTGAGCTGTTTGCAAGTTTGCAACTCTCTAGATTCTACAAACAACACAATAATATAATTTTCTTTATAAAGTGTCCAATCACCCCAGAACTTGAACTTTCTGTTTCCTTTTCAAACATTGCGGCGGTGTCAATGACATCGATACATAAAGCCTTGATCTTGACGTCGTGAATTAAACTGACCAGACTATTCACTATTCAGCTATCTTTATGTAGATTTTATGATCGCTGAAAATGTCAGCAGCAGCATTCAATAATGCCAAATTATTATATTATAATAATTGCCAAAGTTATTAGAGTGTAGAGAGCTTTAAGATGCCATTTATACGATAATTCTTCAGAACCTCGTTCATGACAAATTCTCCAGGCTTTAGAAGATTTATTAGTAGTAAAATAGCGGTAACCGGTTACCTTCCAGAAAGTTAGTTTTTTGACAATAAGTATAACAAGTTTGTTACATATAAATAAAAAAAGAAATAAGAATAAAACAAAGTATGATAGTGGTATGATCAATTTATATACATACATAAATATTGAAAACTTGCCAAATAGACATTGTAGATCTTACCAATATTTATGAATGAAGTAAACTTCAGAGCTAAGATTATCAAGCTAGAACTAGGTAGTTTTACAGCCAACATTACTATTACGAATAATAATAGCTATACAACATCTTTAATTTTTTTTTTTTATAACACTAACAATTCAAACAAGCAATTACCCATTGTGGTGCAAACCAGACAACAGCGTGAGTGGGTATGTGTGCCATACATCTCAGAAACAAGTGCCATGCATGTGCCACCGACCGTGGTAATGTGGCTGGATGCCAACGAAAGTGGTGTTAAGCGGACACTTGACTTGCCTTAGGGTCAAGACTTAAGATAGCTCGAGATTTAGAAAATATTAAAAAGCTAAGCTATATTGCTTCTTGTGAAAAGTTTTCAAATATTGTGTCAATATTATACAGGGTAAAATTTTAATCAGTGCGCAAACTGTAACCATGAATTCACCATATCATTCTAGGTCCCTAGCGTAGAAATTTTAGGTCGGTTATCCAAAAAAAAAAATCTGCTGGTTCATAAAAAAGTGTAATACGTACGCTGCTGTGCTGTCAAAATGTATGGAACAGCGGATTTTTATTTTGTATAATCGACGAATCTATGCTCGGGGTCTAGAATGATATGCTAAATTCATGGTTACAGTTTGCGCACTGGTTGAAATTTAATACTGTATATTATAATATTTATTGATACGATATAATAATATTTACGAATATATTCACATTTATATGATACGATCTAAGATACAAATGATAGAGAAGCATCGTGAGTCTTATAGTTTTAAAACAAGACGTTCCGAAACTTCCAAACAAAAAATGCTTTGTAAATACTCGTAGCTGTCAACTTTAGCCACGATTCTCAGGCTTTTGATGTCGTTCAAGGTCCTGTTTTTAAGTTTTAGTTAGAAGTCATATTTCAAACGGTCATCATATTTTGATAATAACTACCTAGGATATACTTTTTAAAATCACCTGTCCAGATGTTGAATTGCTGATATTATTTCTGTTACGTATGTGTTTAATTATCATCTTCTCTTATAGTCTGTGTTCATCAAATGACAGATTAAGTTGGTTTGAGGGTGATCATGCAGTTAACCACGAATCTCTAAATGGGATAATTATTCAATGTTGTCAAAACACGAATTTTCTTTATGGTTCCGTCTTCTTCACACTAGAGTGAATCCTTGTCGTTGTCCGTAGAATAATGATGTGTTTATCCATCACAATGCTTGGTATTACATCATATTGACAACATAATATATTAACTTCTCAATTACCACCCAAACTGTTATTAAATTACCACATTTTTCTTTTTGACCACTTTCATTTTTTACCATCGACCATCTGCGAATTAATTCATCGCAAACGTGATTTCGAAAGCATTTTGCATTCCTCAGTGAAAGCAAAATAAAGTAATAAATACAGTTAACAATGTTAGTCTTATTCCTTAGAACATAAGTTTCGAAATTGAATGGCTTCTCCTCAAATCGTTTCATCGTGTCCGACGGCCGAGTATTTGCTGTTGTTGTAATTCTTACTACGTGTGAAATAAGAGTTAAATTTGATTGTGTAACTGTCGTTGTAATATTGTTACGGTAGTGGCATGAAACGCGTTTGTAAAAAAAGTTAGCTATGTTCCAATGTTCTTTTTAGGTGCTACAATTTCTATGAGATAAGAATGTAAGAAAAGCGGTGTCTATATTTTGTCGATCATAATTATCTGAAATGATCTTTCTTGAAACCTATAGTGGCAATTACAAATACTTAAAAAAGGTGGTAGGTAGAAATTGTAATTACATTGTAATTGTATTTTTCCACCAAGGTATTACTTTGATACAAGAAGCTATCACCTACTGCTTTGTTGGTCTAGTGGGCGCAAGGATAGATTTGTGTCCTGTTAATGGCAATGGGCTCGTCCCCTATTACATGGGCGACGTGACTGGCAAAATGGGGGTGTACTTTAGACCTCTGCTTAATCCTTCGAGGTACACAGGCCAGATCATAAGATGGTAAAAAGATATTCAAAAGAACAAAAAAACCTGAGGATTTGCTTTTGTAATTAGTCACTATTAAATTAATTACTTTTTCTTGCATGAAATATGGAAAAATAAATAACTTTCGAAATTAAACTTCCCAATACTTTCCCCAGCAGTGTTCAACATAGTAGATGACCACAAATGTCAAAGTTGAGCGCATGATTTTTTTTTTATGCCTGTCCTAAGGTCGCATGTTTCCTAATCAACGGGTGTTTAGTACTTTTGCTTTAATTATTTTAACAATTGCTTATGCAACGATTAAACGGGCAATAAATTAACAAACTAAAGCCCGTTTCCGTTTTCAACACTGTGCTTTTGTTACGTGCAGTTAAAGGTAGTTACTTATAATTATATCGATCTTGCTTAGGTACTAACGTTGTATCTACCACAGTATAAATATATTGTGGTTGTACTCCAGGCATTTATAGTACCTATATTAACAAAAGCCCATTCCTCACTAGGTTAATAGCCCATGGAGCAAGACATTTGTTCTGTGGTCAACCACAAAGGGTCCGCCAGTTGTCATAGTGACTGACAAATACCTGTCAACTTTATTTAGATGCTGCGGTTACACAAGAAAAGTAGAAATTACATGTATTTTGTTGCAAGAATAGGATGTATTTTGAATTTGAACAGGTTGTGCTGAACAGGTTGCTAGATAGTGATACAGTATTTTTTTTGTATTAACAGGTGGATCACATCTAAATCTTACTAGCTTTTGTGTGGATATCGTTTATTGCGTAAAATAGTCCCATAGGTCCTTCTTCATATCCCAGGGTCTATCTCTGCCTAATTTTATGATCATCGGGTCAGCGGTTTAGGTGTGAAAGTGTGATAGACAGACAGATAAACAGAGTTACTTTCGCATTCATAATATTAGTAAGGATTTTAAACATAAGCTCAAACTCGCTTTGGCTATGCGCAAGCAATGTCGAGATTATCCATGTTGAGTAGTATAGTAACGTACAGAAAAACTCTGTTGTGAGTAATAAAAAAAAATCCTGCCCCCTTCTTTCCTCCTGCTCCACCCAGAGCGGGAGAAATTATTTGATGATTTCCCACCCTCAAAAAATAAAAAAAACCATGCTCCATCACCTTACGACATAAACTACAACATCAATCTTGAGTTGTTCTAAGCGGATATCTTCTCCAAAAACATATATTTCAGAGTTTGTATGCAGTTACTCTTACTTATCCCAAGCCTGTTTACGCTGGTCAAAATAGTCTCAATATCTGTAAATGCTTGCAATACATGTTATTTCATACTTTTATAAAATACTAGCTTTTGCCAGCGGTTTCGCCCACGTGGAGATCGTTATATTATACATACATATAAACCTTCCTCTTGAATCACTCTGTCTATAGATGAAAACCGCATTAAAATCCATTGCAGAGTTTAAAAGATCTCTCCTGTTATACTATGTAAAGAAGCCTAGTGAAGACCATACAGTATAAACACAAATAAAATAATTAAAAGCTAAAACTCATACGACATACATTATTGTTATTACAAGCTATTAAAGACAAATTACACTGTATCGTGTCCAATTTATTATGCGTAACCACACAATTACATACATTGCCAGCGATAGTATTTTGTAATGGAAAAGTAGCGTGAGAGAAGTTAAGGGACTGTTCACATTTTATTGTTTACTGATTTCTGAGAAGGGCTAAATAAAATATAATGTTAAATGCAATAAAGAAAACTAATTATGTACGAGTGTAAAATCTACTTCTGAAATTTTTCATGGAACTTTTAAAGTCCCCGATAAATATATCCATACTAATACCCACGAAATGTAAATTGAGGTGATCCTGATCTATGCTAAAAACAACGTGAATGTTAATTAAAGACAAGTTTTACCCATCAATAAACATTATAATAAACATAGTTTTACGGCTGTCTCATAAATAGATAAGCAAGCATAAAACTTGAGGCGATTTATTAAATTGATGTCAATTGCATTAACTTTCATGCTTGCCGTTACAAACCAATGATTATGCATTTTCCGGTTATTGTTAAGACCACGTTCACCTTTGACTTACGGTGATTAAGAGGAACAAAGTACTTGTTATATAATAATATGAAAGAACAATTGTTATGGACAAAAGAATTAAGGAAATTGTAGTTTTATTGGTGTTCCATTTAACAGTAGATTAAATGAAATGGCAATAGGAGTTAAACGTTCTGATTGACTCACAATCTTAGCAAAGAAGCTGAGATAGGTGTTCGCAATAATATAGAGGAATAGTAACATAGAAAGAAGGGCTGGCCTAAGGTGACGACGTGACTTAAGTATTACAGTTGTAATAAGTTTGTGCTACTAACGCAAATAACAAAAGAAACGTTAAGGAAATGAGAATAAGGCTTTGTTTTGTACTACTTGATTGTTCAAATTGAGGTTATGAGTTAATAAGCCTAGTAAATAAAAGCGGATCCTGTTGATACACTTGAGTTTCCATCAAAGCCTGATAGAATATCAAAAAGTCCATAGCGAGACGTCGCCGTCGCGACGAGAGTCCATCAAATATAATGGGGCAATTTCCGTATTTTTTCAAATAGTAAACATATTAACCATATTCAGCCTATAATATTCTCACTGCTGGGACACAGGCCTGCTGTTGCAAAGGCGGCTCTCTTTGAGAGGAAGTGGGCCATAATTCACGACGTGGGCCCAGTGCGGATCGGCGCATGACACACGACTTCGATATTTTAGTTCTAGGACCTGTCCTCATGACGTTTTTTTCACCTTTTGAGAGCAGTGGTGATGAAATAATTGACACAAAGCAAAGTGCCTGCTTAGGGTCGAACCCACGACCTACAACACGTAAGTCGCGGTAGTTACCACTGGTCTACCTTAATTTTCTTGCTCGTCCTTCTTAATTTTAATCAGTCAAAAATATTTTTTTGCCAATTTTCTGACATTAATTTGCTAAGATGAGATTGTGACTAAATTTCGAACGTTTTCAGCAACGGAAATTAGCCTCTTAGACAATGTCGGCAATCTTTGTCAGTCACGCATTTATGTTTTAAGTCCTTGATTGACTACAAATCTAGACCGCGCAGTACACTGGAAGAAAGTATCAAAGCTAACAATATAAGAGAAATTAAAACTCTCAGGGAAATTGATATTGAATCATAATGTTGAGAAACAAATGGATAATATAGTGAAGCCTAGGAAAAGTTAGATCGAGAAATGAGAAATGTATGGGAAGACATTATGTTATGAAACTTGGTTTTCTATACATTGTAAGTATCGTGTAACCTATCACAATTTGATTAAGTAGTTTTATGCTTACGCGATGCCTGGCGGGGATGTGTGAACCGTTTAATGAATTAAAAATAACTGTATTAAAGTTACCGTTCTCACACCAATAACCTTCTATTTGGGTACTAATTTATGAAATAGGTAGAATAACGCAAACATCATATCATTTAGCTCAAAAATACTGGGTTTATTGTTATATTTCTGGCATAGCTTTTTATTAAGCTACTGGTTTCATTTCGTATTTTCATGTGAACTCAAAGTTGTTGTTGAATTAACAATTTACGTGGATTCCTTTGTAATCTTATCATTTTATGTTTCTAAAGTCTAAGGTTCTTTAATTTGCTATTCCTACTTAAGTAAGTATGTAAGGAATATGTTCACATTCATTCCTATTGACTTACATGATTTATCGTTTTTATTCTATTACATAATAATTACCATTTTGCCACAAGCAAGTTCTATAGATAATACTTTTTTACAGAATCACCACTAGAAGAAATAACGGATGCTCTCTACGATAAGAGCGTCAAATTCCTAGTAACCCACGACATGAAGCTGACGTTACCTGAGATGTTCTTCCAAGGAGCGACGCTGAGGGTGTCCCCCAGGGCGCTGACGAAGACCGGCGCGTTGGTGCACATAGACCTGGAACCTCAAGAGAATAATGGCGTGGGGAGGCTGTTCTTTAAGAAAATAAGTAAGTTATCGCAATTAAACATAAATATGTAGTTTTTGAAGTGTTCGTAATTTATAAGCCTTTTGTACACTGTTTAGGCGAGCAGATTTATAAAATGTCCATGTTTTATTAAGAGTTTTAGCTTCAATCGAACCCCAATAGTTCATTTGATAAACAGCTTCCATTTTCTGGGATGCTCCTACTAAAAAGACTTCATTTGTTACAGAAAAATACATTAAGAAAAAACTAATAACAGCGGCCATAGCAATCGTCTTAGTCATCAAACTAATAGCCCTCAAATTGGTATTCGTGCTACCTCTGATCATGGGAGTCACGACAGCAAAAAAGATGTTCTTGAAACTCCTGTTGTTCGTGTTCCCTGCCTTGAGCCATATCTTCAAGCTTTGCTCTTGGTATCACCAAAATTATCATACGACGAAGTTCCATCACCATCATCATTTGATTACTCATCATCATAAGGTTTGTTTTTTATTTATGGTTTGGTTTATCACATATTTTTCTCGGTTTTCTCATATTTTTTTACTGCTTGCTGCTTTGATCCTTTTAATTTTTTTCTTTTCTCTTTCTCCTTTAGTTTACAATATCGTTTTTGCCTTGTTCTTGTTTCGTTTTAAATAATGTTTCATTATTTCCATCTTTCGTTCTTCCTTCTCTTAATCGTATTTAATGTTTTCCTATTTGCTTTTATTTGAATAATAGCAATTTTAAATACCGCATATTATTATTTGACACTCAATAAAATTGTATTTATTATCGTCAGAAAACGTAGTTACATTCTTTATCAAAAATAAAATACCACACGGTTCACTCTCTGAATCATAAATCAATTAATATGCACCGAACGTTTGTACCATATTTTTTACATAAGTTCGTGCACCATCATACTTTTATCGTGACAATCATAAATTGCGTGCACATTGTCGTTCGTTTTCATGATAACGCTAATTATGACTATATTGCACTTCAGACTATTGAAAGTATTCGGTAGTTTTTTAAACTTTTATCAAAAGTTAATACACGAATCGCCTTGTTTTCAATCATAATCAGCCAAACATTGCAACAAACAAGAATAAGTAGTATCGGTTTTCAGATAAAATCTACAACTGCAACTATCTTTAAATTACATCCCACTTCTAGTTTCATAATGTTAGAATCTCGTTAGCCAGAATTTATATCATGTCATCATGAGTATTAAAATAAATATAGTGATCATTTTGATTAACAAGCGTATTACAATTTTATATAATAGTCACAATAACGAGGTAATTCTAACCAATTCCAACATAAACTAGACAGCTGACACGCATCAGTTTAGCGGTCAAAGCACTGCGATTAGAAAGGAATTTGAACTCGAGCAACATGTAATTCCAAAGAGACATTTTAAACTTCATGTTCAGATCATGCATAGTCTGCCAATAATATTCCCACTAATATGACACTGGGCTTCTCAAAAGAGGGAACGGGTCGTAAGCCACCACATTTGCACAGTGCGGGTTGATAGATGCCACATGTCTTCGATTTGTCTAAAAAAATGTAGGACTTGTTTTTCTCCATTATCGATTCCTTTATTGTCCTTTATTCGGTGTTGTTCATCAAATCGTTGAGCTCCTCAAATTCTGAGTTGAGCTGCATGATGACTAATATATGCGTGCACTGATTGGACAGGTCCACTCAATCTGTGTGGTTATTTTCTCAAAAGACCATTTCAGACACCAATCCATAATATATGGTCTTCACATGATCTAACCAAGATTATGGCTGGGCTTTAAAAGAGATTGACCTCCGAATTTGTTTCGGCCTTGTTTCTCAGAGTAGTCAGATAGGAAACACCGACCTCATCTAGTTTTAAAATTATGATTGAAGTGTAAAAATGTTTGTACAAACCTACTTACAGAAATAAAATCATTTATCATTTATCCCTATTTTCTTTTCAGAAAACAGTTTCTAATTTTTATTTAGAATTAAACAAACACTACTTTGTATTTTAGGGTCCACATGGACATCATTCAGCGTACGCAGGCCATGCATCGCATCCATCTACAGTGGTGGTACGACCTCACAGTCAGGGTCCACCACAACAATCGGAACATTATGATAATGAAAACTGGCCACTTTCTGGCGCTCCACTTGGCACTGAGTAAGTACCTATGAAGTTATCTCTAAGCCATTTTTGGTCAAGTCAAAAACTTTAGTCTTGTTCGATCTAAGAAATGGACATTTTTATGAACTTGAATTTTGGCAGTGCCAAATAACATTTTTTTTTTGATAATTAGAAAGTTATTTTTTATATCTAAATCGATTCACTTAAAATAGGTGAAATTGATTAACATTTCACCTATTACAATTAAAATACCTATCGCAGAAAAAAACTTCGATATTTCTTTTTTAAGTCAATAATATAATCAATCCATCATATCAATACAATCAATACATCATAATTGTTGAGTGAAAGTTAAAGGTGCGAGCGTCCTGATAACTATAGGGTTAAATATAATTATTGTATTTTAATTGAGCAATCATCATTATCAGACAAAACTCATAATCTTTTACTACTGAGAAAAGAAATAATAAATATATAATTTATCAGCTGTTGTTAATAAATTATGTAGGTAAAACTTTAAAGTGTTTGTTGAAAAGGTTATATTTCCATTGATATTTTTATTTTTAACATAGATCCAATAGAATAATTTTACAATGATATGCAAAACTGTACGTTTCTTATTTAAAATAGAAAAAAATGCAAACTTCTGAATAAAAGGTATCAAAAAGAAGGACCATATTCAGCTAGAATAAAAGACTTATTTCTTTTGCAAACTGCTGAAAAACAAACAAACAAACACAAAAAAGGAAGATAGCAGACTTATGTTTATGACTGTTCATAATTATAGGTAATTCATTATAATAGGCTGCTACCAATATGTACCAGAGCTAGAGGATCATGATGAAGCGGCCAATTCACATAATAATTTGATTGTTTTTCACAGTTACATAATTGGTGACATCCATCGTAATGCGATATCTAGCTTCAAGCCAACTCTCGGTGACGCTAACGATATCAACGCTTGGGGACTCGGCTTGGCTCCAGGTAAGGAAACTTCAGACTTGCCTATAAATTAACTGACCGGTCTTTCTATTTATTCTTGTTCAAATTATCCCCAAAACTAGTCTTAGCCTCTCTAGCTAGCAGCGGCTAGCAGGTTGGCCATAAATACAGACGGCCATCTGCAGGCTGTACTTCAGAGAGTGTGCGCAGGAGCTCCACGACCAGATCCCCAACCACCGTTTTACTACCAGATTACCAGATATAATGCAGGGTACCATCCACATTTGGATGATATCCCGACCAGTCGTATCTCCTCAGCGCTTTTCCACATTTATTATCCTCACAGCCAAAGTGCGGAGCTCTTTGCCAGCATCGGTGTTCCCTTCCACATAAAACCCATCTGCCTTCAAAGCAAGAGTGAACAGGCATCTTCTGGGCACGGTCGTTCCAACATAGCGTCCCAGCCATCGCTTTCCTTCAAGCGTAATCGATACCAGAGGTCGCCAAGTTTTAGACATAATGACAATGTTCTTTGATCAAAGCAAAACTAATCGATAATAATATCATTTATTTTTTTAACATTTCAGGACCATCAATGAACGTGGGAGAATACGCAGCAAGTAACAACATGCCCCAAAGTGTGGCAGCATCATCTAATGCACCACAGAGAGTGGCAGCCAACAATGCTGGACGGTAAGCTCTTGTTTGACCTCTAACCACGAAATAAATTATAACCCACTAGCTGTGCCCCGTGGGAACATCGGGATAAAAAATATTCAATGTCCTAATCAGGGTAATTTTCTACCCATGTGCCAAATTTTATCCAAATCCGTATAGACGTTTTAGCGTCAATTTGTGACAAACAAACATAGAAAAAAAACTGATATATACATATATTCTCTTCATAATATAATATTATGGTTTAGATTACTTTACAGCCTGCACTTTGCAGCTTTGAACGTCAAAATTTACAAGAAAATAGAATTGATTCTAGTAGCAGTAGTAGCCCCTTGAAAATGGTAGGATTGCATGAAGAAGAATTGGGAAGGAACTCCATAGTAAGACTTTTAAAATGTTTTGCGCTATGTTGGTGGACTAATATGTGAAATATGACTTTATGATCCATTGAGAGCTAAATACTTTACTTCTATGCTGGACCCAGATCATTAAAAATCTTAAAAAAACCTATAATGATGCCACTGCTGGGACACAGGCCTCTTCTCTGTGAAAGGAAGCGAACTGTTATTTCATCAGTTCTAATCATGAATCAATCCGCAAGCAAGGCTACACGCATCCTAGATGCAAGAGCTGCAGGTCCTCATATGATCATAGTTTTTGATCACATTGATTTAGAGGAGACGGCCTGTATATCAGGAACTAGACCTCCAGTCGGTGAAGCAATGGGAGGTATCTCATCAGCCATTGCCGAAAGTATTGAATGGTACTTGAATGATAAAGCTCCTATAGAAGTATATGAACAGCCATATGACGGAACTAGCACAGCACCCGATGCCGAAGACAATGCAGATGAAGGAGCAACTGCAATTGATCAACTTGAGGGACGCATTGCTCGTTTAGCTAAAAAGCTTAATGATGCCATGAGCTCAGTTGGTGGTAATGATGAATGCTACAGCATAGATTTAAGTATAATTCAAAATAATCATATTCGGGGATGTGTTCACAACGACATTAAGGGTTTGTTATCATGGATAAACAGAATCCAATCATCCAATTTATTATTAAAAAAAAACGCATAGATAGAGCAGCCATAGTGACCTTTGTCTCAATGGATACCTTACTTAGTGGCACCTCAAGCCACATTGGTGGTCCTGCTACAGTCCCCCTATCACAGCAGGAACCAGAATCCCCCTCGGATCTTCCAACTGAATTTGTAGATATTATAAAAGCGTTCCGACAAGGGATATTTTTCCGCAGTCGTGCTCCGGGAGGGAAGAAATCCCTAGTCATATCCACTAAGACGTGAATTCTCTGAGATTGGACTAAAAAGGGTATTGGACGGATTATCCGACTACTCAGTGTCTGGTGCAGTTAAGGCAATCCTAAAAAAAAGGTGATTTAAGATTGTTTAAGGCCCTATATGAGATTAACGATTCGATATCTAAAGTTTAAGTATATCTTGTTATACATCACGCGGGCTCAGTGCGGGTTGTTAGATGTCATATGTCTTGAATTTTTTGGTCGTACTACATGACAGTTTCCTCACAATGTTTTCCTTAATCGTTTTGCGAGCAACGTCCTACGACTCATAGAGTTTGTAAGCTTTATAGGCCGTAGACCTACTTAACCCACAAAGGGAAAAACAATAAAATTCTTTTAAGGCAAAACCCTCCCACGGTAAACTTGATCTAGGTGACGATGTAAAATATGGTAATGATGAAAGTTATGATAGTTCTGGTTTGCTATATGGAAATTTTGCCCTAAAATGGAATTGAATATGTTTGTAAACAGCTTAAAATGGTTTTGATGTACCTACAATGACCTACATTGTAAATGCCAATTTAAATAAAAAAACAAGTGACTGTGGAACATCTTGCCAGCGCTCCTTCATACAAAGAAATAATAGGGAACCGTGCACTTAGCTCCTAATGTTTCATAAGCGCTCAAATAGGTTTAATAAAAATTAAATATTATAAAATACAAAATTAATTATCATTTCATATTTACTTTTCAGACCCGTAGGACCTCCAAATCCATATTATCGAAATAACAAAAAGACGACGCCAAAAGATCCTCTGTCAGCTGAAAAGGAAGCTTTGGTAAGTTAATTGCAATGTCTCATTAGCCGGTAGTTGACCAGTTAAGCTAGAGACGCTTTTGCAAAAATAAATATCTACGATCACTAGATCTCAAGCATAGGCAATATCATTTCTCAAGCATTTGTTGATGGGAAAGGCAGATAAGTAGGTACAAAGATATTGATAATGATCTTTTTGATTGAGATAAACAACATACACTAACACACACACAGTGAGTCAGCCTATCGAAAGATCAAGAATCTTAGCCCATTGAGGAGGCATAAGAGAAAATCCAAAAATTCCAAGCCCTTAATATATTTTTCCACAGTCATGCACTGTATGTACTCAATACAACAGGTTACAAATTCTGGGCCATCCACGATCATACCAGTTTCAACATATTCCATAGATAAATCTGTACATTCACGCTCATTTATGTTATTCGGGCGAGCAGTGACGTTTCAGTTTAAATATTAGTTCGTCAACTTATGGCAGAGCTTTAATTTGAATTCAAACAATTTTGCATAAGTTATACTTAGAAAGTGCATGTTTTGATGCATAGTTGAATATATTGATGAATTCCATTTACTACTGGTAGAGTTACGTGACAGAAACCTGTAGAGAATGCTATATGGAAGAAAGACATGCTTTCTATTCCTATAAGCGGCAATAGAAGGTGAAATTTTACTGCTCAATTTCGCAGCACCTCACCTTTGGGTAGTAAGAATCTTTAATGCTAGAAGCCACTTGATAAAACAACAGGCTCTATCAACTCCTGTTTTCCCTATTTTTGTTAACACGAGACCATGGCCTGTGAATTTCTTTGGGCATTTCTTCTTAAGGGTCAGCCACCTAGTTTTAAAATATTGACGTGAAAAATTGTCTTAATAGATCAATTTATAGAAATAAACATTTCATTTAATGTCATCGTCATTCTTAAAGGGCCTTAATTTTGAAATGAAGGATCTCGTATTCAAGTAATCAAGAAGATATCTTAACCCATCCATCTCCATGTTTTCAGATTCGAGCAGCATCAATAGCAGCTCGGGCACCACCTTCTCCGGTCAGGGACGAGATTCTGAGGGTATCAGCAGTCAAGCTAAAGGAGACAAACCGGATCAAGGCAGAAACGGATCTGGTTAAGCAGCAGCAGCAGATTTTGTCTGCGTCAGATCCAGTAAGTTAAAGGCGAACACTTTGGCACCTGCCTTTCTGGTATCGAAAGTTATTCCATTCATAGTAACAAACTTTATTTTTATATAATTATTCAAATAGATTGTTATTTAAGTGTATGGGGTGTGTGCAATAGTCTTTTTTTTTGAGGTTGGGATATCATCAAATAACTTCTCCCGCTCTGGGTGGAGCAGGAGGGCGTGTCAGACTTTTACTGACTAAAACCCACCTGTGTTCCCTCAGTTGCCTGTGTGCCAGGGGCGACGGTATCTCTTCCGAAGAACCCGCACCCCTGGCAGGCATAGGCCCTTGCGAACCCCACGCCGCACGCCGTGACCACCCCAGGAACCAAGTAGCATTAGGGCCCCAGCCGACCCCGTGTCTAGCACCTTTGGTCCCCCTGCGACGGATCAGCGCAGTGGCCCCGCCGCCTACCACTTGTCAGCCGCAGGGGATAGTGAGAGTGGCCAACGACAATCCTCTTCCCCTGCAGCCCCACCGCGTCTGCTATCAAACGGTGGCAGCCCCGTTCAGGTCACGAAAGGGAAGACCGCTACTCAGAAATACCGGTACTCCTCTTCCGCCGCAGCCTGTAACCCTCAGCCGCGATGCCTCCCATTCGGCATCGCGGCCCACCTCAGTTGCGATGCACCTCACCGCAACCTACTTTTTGGCCGCTACGTGACGACGTAGCGGCCGAAAAGCCGACGGGCTTGGAGGCAAACGCCCTGACGAGCGGCCCCACCTTGGGGTTCCTCTTCGCTTCACCGTGGGAGGGTGACCACGGCTACTGAGTCCCCCTGCAACGACAATGTGGGAACCCACTGAGGGGGTGCAATAGTCTTTAAAGCAAAACATCCTATTATATATCATGGTTATTGAAATGCACACACATGGGCATTACCGACATCGATAAAGAGGACTATATAATCAAATTGATGACATTTCCGAAAGCTTCACATATATTAAAACTCTACATAAATTCAGTTATTTCGTTCAAACAGGCTGTCTCTTTGAAACGAAAAAAATAACTCGACGTTCTCATTAATTTGGTGTGCTTTAATTCTATTCCTTTAACTAAGAGACTCTCAAATATTATTGTACTCATTGTCGTATGTAGTACATTTACAATATTGTTTTCGCTTTTCAGGAAACGATAGCAGCAGAGAAGTTCTACGGGGCGCTGGTGGAGACTGTAGACGGGTTGTTGAGTCAGATGGGAGCTAATGACCTTGGCTGTAGGGAAAGGGCAGTGTGTTCTCTGTATGGAGATCCTTTCAAGCATACCCCGTACAGTAACCTAGTCTCTGGACATCTTAGCAAGTAAGTATAGTACTAGATCTTTAGACCCAATAATTCGGAGACATGTGACATCTACCAACCAACACTGGGCTCGCGTGATGCGTACCACTCTCCAAGAAGAGGCCTGTGTCATAGCAGTGGGAACATTATAGGCTGATTATGCTATATTTTTCTTTAGACTCTCACCCCGTCTTTAAAAGCCAGCCACGCACTTACAATGTTGTAGTGCCCTCTAGTCTAAATTATTTGACTTGAATGACTGTGCTACATACTCACATCCTTCACGCCACCATTAACATAAGTGACAGAAGTCACCACCGTTCCTCCCTATTTGCTCACGATCGCTCCATGTGGCGTGGAATGACGGTATTTGTGCAAAATGACTGTAATCCACACGGCACGTATCATTACCATTCGTCATGGGTGGTGGATATTACAAGGCTAAGTGTCATACTGAATGTTATGAACGCTTTTGTTGTCAACGATTTGGGCAATTGGCTTACTTTGACTTGTTGACGTGTTCCTTAAATTCGATTTTAAGTAAGTAGTAAATAGCGAAGATGTATCTACATCAGGACGTAAATTATACATCTTCGCTGGTAGTGTTTTGCTATAAAATATTGGAACAATTAATGTGACTAACTAACAGCATCATAAATGAAGTTCTGCTTATCAATAAAATAGGGATTAAAAATTGAGTAGATGATAATTTGAAGGGCTTATCTTCTAGCATGATGTCCATGTTCCTTCAAAGCTTATTCACTACCCGCCAAAATAATATGCTGCCAGAAATGATTCAGAAAGAAAAAAATAAGTTAGTTAGAAGAAAATGTAGTTAGCATGACCTTAATCAGCGTATGTATAATTATATATTATTATATATGCATTATTTTGATGTTCATGATCTGCTTTGACATAAATTCTTGATTTACAAATCGATGCAGTGTACCAAATGTGTACTCTTCCATAATTCAAGTTCACGATGCCTCACAAAAGAATTGGAATTCGTTATATTGTTCAGTTGTTACGGAGTCTACTAGAAATATAGGTAGTTTTTAACATCATAAATTGAATCTTCAATTTCTGTATTAATTTTCTCTTGGACTTCATTAATATCAGCTATCTAGATTTTCGAATTATACCAAAACTAAGATCAGGCACGTTACCCAGAAAGCTGGTGGGACTGGACTGGTCCAGTGAGAATGTGAGAACCACCAATTGAGTCCCACTAAACGCACGATGCCATCGCAACAGGCCGAGACGATAGCGGAACGAGCTTGATTCCTACCGAAAGGACTGGCCAACACTAACAAAATAAAGAATTGTGTGGAAAAGGGAGAGGGTGGCTTTTGCACTGCAGTGGGACAATAATACAAGCTAGTTAGATAAGATTATTGACCCACGATTTAAATCAAATAGCCTTATTCAAAAGCTATATCTTTTTTTAATATTTTGTAAAGCATTTAAGTTTTCATTCACAACTGACTTAGACATGCTTTTCACTAGATACGGCAAAGGCTTAAGTTAATAGCCAATTGGCCTTTTTTTACACAATTTAATTATGGAGATATATTATTGTAATACGAAAGCTTTAATTTCAATCGCTCTTTGCTTTGGGTTTTCTTATGCATAAAACTTGTTTTTTTATGGCCGGTTTGATTTCGAAACTGGCTCATGTGCTTGAATAATGCCGTATTGCATACGTAAGCGGGCACGCCCTTTATGCTTGGAGGCTTTAATTTAGGTTTTAAGTTCTGTTTATGTTTTTATTTCAGCTTGATAAAAAAAAAAAAAAATTTTTTTGGTCTATTGGCGTGTTCTAGCTGACTTATGGCAAATATTTAAATTTTATGTTTCGCAACGTTAATTACGAGTATTGTTTAGAATCAAGTTCTTCTAACATAACAGACAGCTGTGCTGCTGGGGAGTTTGTTGCGCCACTTCATCTTCCCAGCTAAAGCACTAGGAAGTGGTGAAGGGTGGGCGTTTTTGGGGGACTGTCTTATGTAATTTAGACGTTCAAAAAGTGCTGACACTAGCCTAGTTTGAATTAATGACTTTTGATTTTGATTTACAATATTTGTGAAGTAACAATTAAGGGCATACATTCTATTTAAATGTGCAGTTTTATAGTATGCCAATGTTATAAATTGTTGAGGTCTATCATTAAATTGAATGTGACAATTTAATGTATAAGAATTTTATTGCTCCATTGGGCTAGTGAAATTCTTAAATTGAAAAACTTACTGGCATCCGATTTTTTTACTACTTAGGTATTCAATTTGGATCAACCGAAGGATATTTGTAAAAAATCACATAATGCGTACATATTGATGCTTAAATTATACTTCCTGTTCACCAGTTGTTTTTATTTCTACAGTTACAGTATACTTCAAGCCAATACCTGAATAAGATAATATAATATTGATATGTTTTTAATTGTTAAGGTTGTGAATTGACATTGTGACTTTTGTTTTTCAGAGATTCCGACGAACTTGTTCCAGCAGCAGACAGTACAATGGCCATACACTACTACAGATACGTCCAAGCAGCTCGCGAAGGTCAAGAGCAGAAAGACTGTCTAATAGCATACCCGAACTGCGATATAGATTTCAATAGGAATAGAAAATGAAACCCGTTACATTGATTCTATTTATTGCAATTAATTTATGCATTTCATCTTTCGCAAATAAATTATGCATTTCAAAATTTGCAAAACAAAATGCATATTAGCTCTTGCAAATCATACACAATGCATTTCAGTTTTTGCAAATACTGAGCTAAGTGGAATAGATAAAATATGTAAAACAATGTTTCAATGATATAGTTTTCATTTCACATTTTTTTTCAAGGCTGACATTTTCAGAAATTGGAAGATTGCTCATCTGTAACAATTTAACACAATTAAAATAGTAAATATTTCAATTGATACTTTTAATTTAATTTGTTATAACAACGGTTTGTTTATATATTATTTCATTTATTTTAGAACCTTAAATATAACGTATAAAACTGTTGAGGCTAAATTATGATCGTAATTTTTTTAATCAAACTATTAAGATTATTATTTTAAAAACAAATACATACAAAATTAAGGTGTTTAAATAGTATTTTTCATACTAGTTCTATGCCTTGCAAAAAATGATCTGCAGTGGCATACTTTTATGTTATTTGATCATACTATTTGGATATTTTTTATCATAATAAATTAATAATCCATAAAACTAACATAACATCACGCCTGTACTTTTAAAGGATAACACAAAGGTGTAAATCTAAATTATTAATTTAGTGTAAATGAGCCATGTTTTTCTATTGTATCATAGTAATACTATTAGTATAATACTAACTTTGATGAAAAAATTTAGCCTACAAAGGACAAGGAAAGAACTACAAAAATTTCCGAATGGCAGTAGCTGTCCTTCTCTTACGCTTCTATTTAGAAAAAGACAGCGAATACCGAACTTTGACGAAATCCATTCGGATATTCTTCGTAGCATTATTTTGTATAGTGGAACTCGGTATTTGCTTTGCACTTGCAAGTAATAAAACGACAAGGTCGTTTTGAATATGTGACAGTTAGATAGTTTCAACCTTGGTGAAGTTTATCTTTTTTGGGAATTGTCGTCAAGCAATTACGAGGTTGGCTATACCTACTTTTACAGAAATTTTTATTGTTAGTTATTTCCTACATTTGCATTTATTATGAGATTTAGTTATGACAGCTACGTCCAAAACATAGTTTTAGTAGCAAGATGTTATTTATTCTTATTTTTTAAGTAATTATTAACTGAAGACTGGCTTTGATTCGATACATATGGAAATATCGATTTTATTTTTAACTAGCTGACCCGGCAGACGTTGTCCTGTTTTAACTATGAATTTTGAATTCGCAATTTTTTTATGTATAAATTTCTTTCATAAGAACCTTCTCCTGACAATAACAAACACAACAAAAAATAATTAGCAAAATTGGTCCAGCCGTTCACGTGTGTTGCCGTGACCAAGGGAAATGGGGATTAATGTTTATTTATTAAGATATAGATTTTCTAATGTTACGCGCAACTTTCTTATTTTTTCTTTCTCCAGACGATGCCGTGACCAAGGGAAATAGGGATTTATTTTTATATATAAGATTTCTGATGAAAGTTTGTTGCGTATTGAGAGTTGTCTTAATCACAAAAACAAGAAAAACGGAAAAATCATTGATAAAACCAAACATATAATTCGGCAGCAAAAGAAAGTAAGCAGCTTGCAAGATAATAACTATTGTAAATTCTCAATCGCCCAATTGAAGGACAAAATAAAATATTTTTGTCTAAAATATTTGAACATTCTCTCTATGAATCACTCGAAGTTAGTCAGTTTGAATCAATTAATTTATTTCTTTAGTTTTAGTACCACCAAGTCACTAGGACATTAGTATTTATTTATTTAACTTAAATAAAAATTGCTCAATGAATTGAATAATATAAAAATTAACACAATTATTTCTTTATTGATTATTGTAGATAATTGTATTTATATTTTTTTGTTAAATATATTATAAAATGTTTTCATTGTTTCATTTCTTTGTAAACCGTAATCTAAATCTTATCGCTTTTTCTTATTTCTTTTACCAGGGTCGTGAGTTCACTGTGTCTACCCATTTATTTTATATTAGATGTAGTCGACGGGGTCGGTTCACTTGAAACTAATTTCAATTGCAATCTAAAGCCAATACAATTCCAATGTACTCTTGAAAACAATAGTGTCAACATTGGATTGAAATTAGGATTGCCCCGCGATTATTTTATTACACGAGAAGTTAGCTATGTTACGGGCCGCAAAAATGTTGTTCGACTCATTACGATAAACCGGAAATAGGGAATTAAATGCTTTATCCTATAAATGACGCGGCTAATAAATAAATATCCTATAACTAAATCGTTGTTTAGTTGAGTAATTGTAACGTAATAAGTTCGTTTGGGCGTAAGGATATGATTAAAATCATAATATTAACAATGACTTTGGCTGCATGCGGTAGGATCGTTGCCTTGCCCTACACTATCTACTAATAAAAAAAAGACGTGGAAGTTTTCCAATTTCTACATTAAAGTAGTTTTAGGAAGTGAATTCCAAATGGATGTTTGTTTGTTTAGAACAGTAACGTTCGCGTTTGGTTCCTTTTTAGCAAGAAATACCTAATGGCGTGATCAGCACCCGCACTCGCCCTGGGACTTCTCCCACTATAGTTGACGTGCGCTATACTGACTGAGTCTGGCGATTCTGCTAGCGGCACACGTCATCACGCGCCCCTGAATGCGTAACATAGGTAGTACAAACCACAAGGACCTCGGGGAGACGGGGTCCGTAGAGGAGACAAAATAAAAAACTTCTCCTTGCTTCAAGTCTTGTCCGCAGATTTTGGCTTGTTTCTTCTTTTTGATGTTACCTCTTCGGTGGCTGAGCTGCGACTGACTAGTACCGTTTTTTTTAATGAAATCTCGCAGGTCAACCTATGAGGTTATCGGCTGCTTAACCGAACGTGCCTGTGGTTTTTAGATGTTACTCCATTGTGTATTAGACTTCTTAATCTCTTTAGATCTTTTAATTTATCTAACTTGTTTTTTGAACCTACTAGGATCACGGCTTCTACGTCGACTTGTCTTGATAATATGTTTTGTGATTGTGATGCCAAAAATAAATTAGTGTTAACTGACTTGATGTCTGGCCACTGTGGATTATTAGCTAGTTTCCCTTTGCCATTACATAAAAAGCCGCACAAAATAGAATGTAGGCCTTATGCAGATAGTCGTTGCAAATTTAAAAATAATATAGCTTTTAGAATTAAACCATGTATAGCAGAACACGAGAATCCTAATAAAATCTTTGGATTCCTTTTTGTTATTGTGCATTAAGAATACCAGTCTACTTTCAAGACCAAAACCATTGACATTAATGGCACCTCCGTTGGCTTCAACCAATGGGCTACTCTAGGTATTTATAAATGTGGAGCGAGACTACGAGTTATATGGTTTGATAGTCCTTTCCTAGAGTATGTTATTATTCAAAACTATTTTTAAAAAAATCTTTGATTTTGCTATAATCTACATTTTTAAGCGATACAATAATAAATTCTAATAATTAAGTAAAAACCACTTGGAAAATTATCAATAATTAAACGGGGAAGTCGGTTAAACAGGAAAAACCACTAGAGATTATGGTCAACAACACATTACTGTTCCCCCCTACCTATTTAATTATCACTGTAATTTGAAAACGTTGTAAAAGCCAATTATTTTTAAAAGAGTAACCGTGGAGTTTCTTGCCGGCTCTTTTCCATAGGAAGCGACAAATTGGAACCGTGCACCTATAGCTTCTGACGTTTCATAAGTGCCCATGCAGGCTTATGTGAAATAAAATATTTTGATTTTGAGTTTTGATTGATTAGTTAATGAAGCTGCAGCTGACGTAGCTGGGGCTTTTAATGAGTTTTTTTGGCAACATACCTTTAACTACGACTCGCAATATAAATTCGCCCCATCTGAAGCTGAAAACCTTTTGCATAGTAATGTGCCCAAATGTAGTACTTAGCCAATTTAGTTTCGAACATGTGTGATGTAGTAAATATTTTTAACTCACTTAAGTCTAAAAACACTGGTGATTACTGGGGCATCTTTATTAAACTTTTTAGTAATATTATAGTGACCTACCTTTATTTAATATTAACATTTATTAAATCCTACATTTTTTTAAATAAAATAAACGATATTTTACATAAACATGATTACAAAACAACTAACAAATTAATATTGCGTAACTAAATTCAACATGTCAACAGACAAGCAAACCTTTTTATGTTAGTAGATATTATGTTATCAGCTAGCCAGCCGCTATGACGCGTCCTTTGCCTAGCGCGAACCGGTCGGCTGCGTACGTCACACATACGCCGTGACCGTGAGCAAGACGGCACTCTAATCTACTAGCTTCGCGCTCACGCACGCGACCCGCTATCCGGCGATGACTTGCTACTTGGCCAGTATAATTACTGCGCTTGCTTGTGGCTACCGCCTTACCATTTTTGCACTATCTTAAACATAGATTCACTGTCACTGCGCTTTCATTCTGTTCTCTGCTATCCATCAATTTCTATCACTCCTTCTTCTAAGCGTAACTCTCGTGTGTTGTAAACTGTAACCTGTGTCTGTGCAATAAACTTATAATTCTATCTTCATCTATACCTACTTCGGACTTATTTCTTCTTACCTATTTGCCCTTCACACACACTTGCCATACCTACAATATAATCGACATCATCGCCCCCTAGCTAGCTG
Organism: Antitype chi; assembly: GCA_947359405.1. Lineage (NCBI taxonomy): Eukaryota > Metazoa > Arthropoda > Insecta > Lepidoptera > Noctuidae > Antitype > Antitype chi. The sequence goes on from OX375830.1 coordinate 16,747,535, forward strand.
TTCCTTCTAGTAAATGTGTTGACTTGGAAACTTTTCCTGACCTCATGAAGAGTAGTAAAGACATAACATTATTTAAATCAGGTAAAAATATAACGTTGGCAATTTTAGGCCTATTTGTATCTTACCTGCATTTAGTAAAGTATTTGAAAAATTTATACTCAGTAGTTGCTAAGACATTTTAAATAGCCTCCTTAATGATGAACAATATGGCTTTACAAAAGGTCGTTCGACTACAGATGCGGGTTTTGCTTTGTTGAAACACATTTTTAACGGATGGGCGAACTCGCAAAATGCTATTGGAGTTTTTTGTGATATCTTCAAAGCCTTTGATTGCATGCACAGCATGCACCATGAAACGCTTTTGCGTAAACCGCGTTATTACGGTGTCCATTACTGTCCATAAAGAAGCTTTAAACGTAATAAATTCTTATTTACATAGTAGGTTCTATCTAATGCGTAGAAATTCATGGTTTTTTTTTTGGGTGGGAAATCATCAAATAACTTCTCCCGGTCTGGGTGGAGCGGGAGGGCGTGTCAGACTTTTACTGACTAAAACCCACCCGTGTTCCCTCAGTTGCCTGTGTGCCAGGGGCCACGGTATCTCTTTCGAACAACCCGCACCCCTGGCAGGCATCGGTCCTTGCGGACCCCCAGTTGGTGCTGAAATCTCTTTGAGGCGTGCGTGGAACACAATGCGCCGTCGACCCGAGCTTGGTCTTTAACTCCTTATCCGCAAGCGAGATACCCATTACTCGCGGTGTCGGGAATCAGCCTGGGATTCCCGACGCCACAATGCGTCCCAGGGCGTCTCCTGCGGAGGCTAGAGCTGTTAGGGCGCATATACTGCCTCTCCCTCACGTGCGCCGCCTCCCTTTTTGGGAGTATTACTGCTTTGCAGGAGGTAACGGCTACCCATGCACTCTTGCTCCGTACCGTGGCCTGGACCAGGGCCCGACGCGAGAGATCGCCGCCGCCGATCGCATCCACGAGAACACGGTGGTGCTCCTCCCAAGCCAGGCAGACCTAAACCGTATGCTTCATCGTGTCCTCAGGGCAATCCACGCAGTGGAAACACCCGGACGTTTCCTTCCGCCTTTTACGAAATGGAAACCTCCGGTGGTGGTAAGGACCTGCGTCAGGCGGAAGGTGAGGACGCCGTGGTGCCTCTCAATCCACTCCTCAAAGAGGGGACCTACCGCCGCAATCGTGGCGTACCCATTGCCACATGTGGTTAGCTGGTGACCTCGATAATTGTTCATATTATTCTTGCCTGAGCAACCAGCAGCAAGTTCGTCATGCTCCCCTAGATGTCACTGCTTGCGGTAGCGTCGGGGGTTGGGTTGCCTCTTTCCCTAAAATATGGTGAGGCGGGCAATGGCTGATCCTTGCGTTATGACTTGTGACTTGTCGTCTTGCTGACCATGGTTTTTTCATTGTTATTAGTAATTAGGTGTTTATTTATTTTACTCCGAAGGTCCTAGCTCAACATTTATTATTTCAAGTTAAATCTAAATGAACATAATGCAGGATTAAATATGTAAGCGGGCACACCCTTTATGCCTGGAGTATTTTATGTGGGCATTGAGTTCTGTTTACCTTTATTGTTTTGTTTTTATTATTTATATCTGCTTAAGTTTAGTTACTAAAAGACCTCATATTTTGGTGATATATAAGAAAAAAAAGAAAAGACAACAAACACACAACAACAAACAACACAGCAATACACAGCTATCAAATAAACTCAAGAGTACCTAGCGTTTACCACTCGCCAAGCCCGATCCCGGTTCCACTTAATTCTTCATAAGGACACGCAATTTTCAACACTAGCGTCGAATTCAAGAGTACGAAAAGTCAAAACCCCAATGTTGATCGATCGAAATTGAAATCAAGAGTAAGCGCACTGATCGCAGTGATGAGAGAGGCAGTGACCGAATGGGATTCAATGACGAGCGGGCGTCGAAAGGGCGGACGACATTGTTACCATCGCAGCTAAAATCTAGATGAGGCTAGCAAAGGAGCGTGTGGATTGCCACATGAAAAGAGCGGCCTATGCTCAACAGTGGATAAAGTCAGGCTGTGGATGATCATGTTAGTCGGCCTCGTAAGTGTTTCACCACTTTTGACTAAGCCTCCACGTTAATTCAAACTCCACTGAAGTTAAAACTTAATACTATCTACATAACTTCCACATAGAAAAATCGATCTTCGGGGCCACTAAGTGGAATTTAAGGATCGTTGACATTCTAATCTCCATCTCAATCTGTCTAAAACCGGACAAATGTGAGTTGAACTCGCGTGAAGACGACTCAACATGGATCAAGAAAGATGACAAAGCAGTGTCATTTATTAAACGCGAATTGGTTTCCGAAACCACCTTAGCGCATTTTAATCCGGAAACTTTATTAATTGTCACGGTTGATGCGTCACCGAGCGGTTTAAGCGCCGTTTTGTGGGTGGCATAGAAAAACCAATCTCGGATATGTCCCGTTCTCTTAATGCAGCAGAAAAACGCTGCAGCCTAATCCAAAAAGAGGCTACTGCTATAATATTTGGAATAAAGAAATTCCATCAATACTTGTATGGTCGAATTAAGACTTTTATTTTAAGAACTGACCATAAACCTTTAGTTTCAATTTTTAATCTGGAAAAAGGCATTCCCGAGATATCAGCAAATAGGTTACAGCATTATGCATTTTTTTTGTCCGCCGACAACAGATTTCCTAAGTCGATCGGTAGCGCAAGATTTAAAAACGACCGACACAAACTCAGTACGTGATAAACTGATGAGTCATTAGTTGATTAATATAGTTATGTGCGTTTTGTTTATGAAGGTTTGTTTTTGACCGTCATCGACTATTTGACAAATGGTTGGCCAAATAAAATGAAAGAACCATTTGTTATTGATTATTATAGCCACCGGGTGGAATTATCGGTTGAAAATGGTTGTCTAATGAGGGGTCATAGATTAGTGATTCCTAGAAATCTGCGATACAAAGTGTTAAACGAGTTACACTCGGGTCACTTAGGAATCACAAAAATGAAAGAAGAGGCACGCAATAGATTCTGGTGGCCGGTATGTCTGTTGTTATTGAGCAGCACATCGGCGCGTGCGCCGTGTGTGCATCTCAGCGCGCCGCGCCCCCGCGCATCCCCCTCACACGATGGGCTTTTCCCTGCGCAGCCGTGATGGTATCGCGTACATATAGATGTTTTAGGCCCAATTAGCGTCAAAACATATTTAATTATAATGGACGCGTATTCAAAATGTTTGGAAGTATTTTATGTTTCATCGGGTGGTACTTCGCGAGTAGTAATTGAAGAACTATACGAAGTAATGTCACGATTTGGCTTACTTCATACGATTTGCACAGATAACGGCACTTCGTTTGTATCGCATCAATTTAAACAATTCTGTACTCGTAATAATATTACTCATTTAACTTCACCAACATAATTATAATCCGGCTATTAGTAACGGTCAAGCGGTGAGTTATGTCAAGAATATTAAAAAAGCAATAACATCATACTTATTATCAGGTTCATGTTTAAGAGATTTAAATATTAAAATTCTTACTTAGTTATAGGAATTCGAAACATTCAACCACAAACAGATCACCTGCTGAAGTTTTGTTTGGTCATAACTTGAGATGTAGACTGCATCTCCTGACACCGACTACCACGATGCCATCCACCGCAGCACTCGACACAGTTGTTAAGGTCAAACAGTGTTCGCAGATTGAAAATTATCGTGGTAACCGTAACGTTTCGTTCAGTGTGGGTGACCAAGTCTTAGTGAAACTTTATATTCAACAAAAACATTATTGGTCACGTGGCACTATTATTAGAAATGTTGGCAAAGCAGTGTATTTAGTACAACTGAGTGAATCAGATCAAACGGTCAAAAGACACGCTAACCAGTTGCTCAAATACAGAGGGAGGGAAGATAGGCCATGCGAAGAGATCATTCCCGCATTTGTAAAGCCATCTCAACCGACGAGCTCCGGGGAGGCACCACCATCCGAAATCTCAGTAGAAGAACTACCAGTTGAGTCTGAAATGCCTGCATCAGAGCTTCTTCACAGCGACCATTCCGTTGAAAAGGAAGAGATTTTGGCAACTCTCCATAGAACCTGAGCCAGACACTCGGTCGAAACGAAATAGAACTGTGGTAGATTATAAGAAGCTTTTCTGATTAAAGGTGGAGGGATGTTATGTGGTAAACTAGCGACTAAGTTTTACGACTGCTGCGTCAGTCCAATATATGAGCTTGTACGTATCGGTTGCGTTATTTCATCTCCACCTCCCTTCCTCCTTCGGTTTTATCAGTCACCCACCAAAAACGGATAATGTGAATTAGGTTACCAAGACTTACATAACGCTTTTACCCGCTTCATCCTGCCAACATCAATTGGACATCGTTAAGCAGAAACTCAAACTCAAACTCAAAGCATTTATTTCAATTAAACCATTTTCAGGCACTTTTGAATTGTCAGAAAGTTGAAGCTAGTTGCCCATTCCAAAACGTAGATCTCTATGGAGAAGAACGGGCAAGAAACTCCATGGACACTCTTTTTAATCATGTTAAGTTTTACAAAAACTTGGGAACATTATTCTTGTTGCTTCTATATGTGAGAACAATGTAAAAAAAAAAAAACAATTCTAAATATAAGATTTAAAATTAGCCATGGAAGTTAGGAGATGACCAGTCTCAACCGACGGCGCCCGTTCACGAACTTGACGCGTGGATCAGCACCATCCAGCTCAACCATTTTGTAGGGAACCGAATGATCCAACACACACGCCACCATCAGCAAGACATTTAAGTGAGCATGACATACTCTCAACTGCCACGCTTTTTCAAGTCAACGTACATCATAACAACATAATTATTATACGGATGCATTATACTCACATTTACAAATTTTAAACAAAATGCTTCTAAATTATACAAAATTATAGTTTGCAATGTATTTGAAAAATTTGATTTCCTAAAGAAAGAAAAATATTTAATATCTTTTGAAATTGATCAGGCGTTCCAACAGTGGTGGGCGCTAATGGCTGCAAAACAGTTTTTGAAACTATCGTAGCTGTTAACGAACACTAAAAATTTGTAAACTTGTTTTTAGTTGCAATAAATATTTGATTTGCTTTGATTGGAATCATTTAGCCCCTTACTTATAACCGTTACTTAAAGTTAAGCGATGTTTAAACGTCAAAATGTATGGTTAAACTGACGCTAATCATTACTTATTACATTGTATTTAAACATAGGCACAACAAATAAATCAAACGGCAACAACATAAATTGATCAGTTAACACGATTCTACATAAATTAACCGAATACACTAGGGTAACAACTATAATACGATAAGAAAACTGTGGTTTTGTAATTTTGAGAGGATTCATGATACGCGACTAACAAAGGTTATTTAGAAGACAGATATGCGTGGTATCACCGGTAAGGCATAACTTAGAAGGGCTATAGTAACTTTATTAACGCTAAAACAACTGAACAGATTTGGATGAAGTTTGGCACCTCGGTTAACCATGACCTGGATTTGTACATAGGATACTTTTATCCCGAGATCCCCTCGGTGTCGAGACTTATACGCGCCGAAGGCCGAAGCTAGTCTGAGATATATCTCAGACTGTTTTGCTATAGCACATAAATCTAGTGGTGCGGGGATTGCTAGTATTATATAAAATCGAATTGAATTACATGATCGGCCTTAACCAGGCTTTTGGAAAGCGCCCGGAATCCATAAAACTGGTTTTGGACATTAAAATTAAACTTTTATAATAATAGTAACTCTATATAAGGCTTCTTGTCAAATTTCATGAATGTAGGTCAACGGGAAGTCTGATTCCCTAGCGAGCATCAAAATATGCGCCATAACGGAACATAAATGCCCTTTTCTTTAGATTACGTTGACTTATTAACTCTGAACTCTACATTTAACTTTTTGCGATGGTATGCATAGTTTTTTTTTTTAGGGTGAGAAATCATCAAATAACTTCTCCCGCTCTGGGTGGAGCAGAAGGGCGTGTCAAGCTATTACTGACTAAAACTCACCCGTGTTCCCTCAGTTGCCTGTGTGCACGGTATCTCTTTCGAACAACCCACACCCCTGGCAGATAGTATACATAGTTTAGCCGCAAATCACAAAAAAAACAATATCCACCCCCCGAAACGTATATACATAGGTACTACCACCCCTAACCTACATCCGGAACTTTCACTCAGTCATGTCGTCTTTCCTTCAATAATTACATCACAAACTACATTTGTTGACCACTCGCATACTGCTAAGAGTTTATCATCTATTACGTAGTATATAAAACGGTTTGGCCCTAGTCTATTTCCCCAAACTGTACTTGAAATGCATTAAATCATTAAAGTAAAATCCATTAAAATTCAATCATGATTTACTATAGCAATATATAAAGACACGGCTCTATCGACTTCGTTTCGTTGAGTGCTACTGGTCCTGGCTTAGACCTAATACTGGTATCGTACAATGTTGTGCTTGGCACTACTAGTGTGTGCGTTGTGTTTCGTTTGGTATAAGTATGTTCGTGTCAAGTCCAGCACGCATGCGCTACCACCGGCTGTGCCAGGGAAGTGGCCGGTTATTGGACATGCACACAAGCTGTTTAAATACTCAACAGGTTAGTTTTTTAACGTTATTGGAAATCAAATAGGCGTACCATGTTATATGGTGCATCACCATTATCATAGCCCTATTTTTTAAAAAAATCAGCCGCTGTGGCTCACACTGGTAACGGCACTGCTTGGCAGCAGATAAGGTAGTATTATACAAAATTGTGTGGCTCGCCATTGGGATAACTGTTTTGGTTGAGGCTCGCAGAAAATTCATCGGCTTGGGGACTCCCTCAATTATTATTAAAATTCAAAGGACTAAATAGTTAAAAAATATATAAATCACGACGTGATGTACGTACAATCACTTTTACTTTTGGACTTTTTTTTTGGGTGGGAAATCATCAAATAACTTCTCCCGCTCTGGGTGGAGTAGGAGGGCGTGTCAGACTTTTACTGACTAAAACCCACCCGTGTTCCCTCAGTTGACAGTGTGCCAAGGGCCGCGGTATCTCTTTCGAACAACCCGCACCCCTGGCAGGCATCGGCCTTTGCGGAGCCCACCAGTTGGTGCTAACATCTCTTTGAGGCGCGCGTGGAACACAACGCGCCGTCGACCCGGGCTTGGTCCTTACCGGACAGCGAGCTACCCAGTACTCGCCGTCCGCAAGCCCGCGTCTATGGTGGCCGGGAATCAGCCTGGGATTCCCGACGCCCAGGGCCTCTCCCGCGGCGGCTACGGCCGTGAGGTCGCATATACTGCGTCTCCCTCACGTACGCCGCCTCCTTCTTCGCGAGTATTACTGCTTCGCAGAAGGAGTTGACGGCTAACCATGCACTCTTGTTCCGTACCATGGCCTGGACAGGGCCGGACGCGATAGATCGCTGCCGCCGATCGCCTCCACGAGGGCACGGCGGTGATCCGCCCAAGCCGGGCAGACCTCCACCGCATGCTCCACCGTGTCCTCAGGGCGATCTTCGCAATGGAAACACCCGGGCGTTCCCTCCCGCCTTGTGCAAAACAGGAACCTCCCGAAATAACCGTGTCCAGTGAGGACCTGCGTCTGGCGGAAGGTGAGGGCGCCATGCTGCCTCTCAAGCCACTCCTCGAAGAGGGGAGTTACCGCCACTATCGTGGCGTGCCCAGCACTGGGTTGCGACAGTCGCACACTCCATGTCGCCATGAGACCCCGCCGCAGCTCTGTCCGCTGCGCTGCGATTTCTCGCAGCAGCGGAGTAACGCCCCGGCAGTTGGCCTCCTCGCACCTCTCCCAGATGTGCGCGAGGACCTTTGCCTCCAGATACCATGGCGGAAATAATCTAATGATCACGTCACTTTTGACCGCTCGCTTATTACCGCTATTATAAAGAATTTACTGTTTGTGTCATGAAATAATACAAAACAAGTGAGTACGGTAATTTTTATACCTCGCACTTCGTGAAGACGACGAATCGACGGCAGAACAACGTACATAACACAGCAGCAGCAGTTCTCAGCATTGCCGGCCACCTCTTGCATAACACGCATTTTCCATAAGCGACCGTGCGTATTTGCAAAAAGTGGTGGTCTTTTATACATTTTTAACTATTCAGGAGAAACGATGCCAAAAATGAAGTCATAATTACGAATGGAACTTATAACAATTGGCAGCCGTCCACCATTAGGAGTCTAAATTGTTTTCTATGGAAGCTGCCATGTTCACCCCACGCCATTATGCTATTAAAAATTAACGTGCTTACACAAAGACGTTGAATTGTATTTTTTTTATTAGATCTCCAAAAGTTGGTGAAGTATTTATCTGAAGACTGCGCAAATCAAGGAGGAATAACTCATTTCAATTTTGGAAGTGAGCTTTATTATTGTAAGTAGTCCTTGTAACAGTATATGTATATTGCTCTATAATAGTTGACAGGCCAAACAGTTTTCTTCTTTCTTTCTAAAACGATAAAATTAATGACATGCTTTTAGAGTAATTCAAATTCAAATTCAAAATTCAAATCATCATTCAAATCATGTTTGTTTTACTCATAAATATGGCCAAAAATATCGTAAAGATGCGAGTTAAAGTCGACTACGCATATAGTTGCGATAAACAAACACACGAACGATGTTAGTTTGACATCACGATATGTTTACCATTAGTGATACCACAGCATATAAGCTCAGCATTCGTAAGTGGGAATTCTCACATACTGAGGGCTCCGTACCTTCCTTATTTTTATGGTTCCGTACCTCAAATGGATGAAACGGAACCCTTATAGGATCACTTTGTTGTACGTCTATCTATCCGTCTGTCAGTCTGTCATGACCCTTTTTCGCAGGAACGCATGGATACCAAGTTGAACTTAATATCAATTATGTAATTCTACAGTCCCTTGGAGTTCTAAAATTATTAAGATTCAACCACAATATTAAGTTTGTTTTTGGGATAAATTACTACAGGACCCTTCATTGTGCGAGGCCCGAAGCGCACTTGGCCGGTTTTATTTGACTTTTGGTTGTATTTTTAAACCTCTATAGACTCCATAATTATTCAATTAACAAATAATAAAAAAATATAACTTGTACACGCAGCTGTTACAAAAACAGACATGATAGAAAAAAAACATTTCGATTTGAAGTTGCCTAATAGAGTGACATCTCGGAAAATAATAAAGTGTTTAAAGACATCTTGAAAGTTCATTACAACTTTCTTTTTATTTTCAGTGATTCAAGATCCTCAGGATTCGTTTACAGTAGCAAATGTATGTTTAAAAAAACATTATGTTTTCGACCTAGTAAAAGTTTGGATGGGAAATGGAATAATAACATCATCAGGTTGGTAAACAATATATTATTATAACATACCAGTAAAATTAAGAAGTGTTTAAAGGAAGACGGATGTATTCTGCTGACTTTATTCTTCAATGGGTCGTGATTTTGCATGAATGAAGGATCCCACAAAAATAGTGCACGGTTGATATGCTGTAATTTTTTGCAGAGTTCCGTTGTCTGTCTCCAAAATGCATCATCAGATCATGGGACTATTCCGGAATAAACCTCTTTCGAAAAAAAAAAGAATTTTGCAAATCCGTGTATACCAGGTGTAAAAAAACCCTATTGCTATCCTTAAGGCCCATAGTATCCTCATCTTCCGTCTGAATGCTAAAGCACGACTGCCACCCGCGCCCGCGCAGGGCACCTCTGAGCCTTTATCTCAAAATGGGGATATTCTTTTGATTAATTTACAATTGTGCTTCGGCTATTCTGTGGTACCTCTAACTATATATTTTTCAGTGTATTTTTTTTTTCCAAATAACGAAGCCGTTTAGTAGGAGTATGGAATACAAGCCAAAATATTGCGTGTTGCAAAATATTTTTTTACAGCAAAAATATTAACCATACAAAAAAAGTACCCTCGGCAAAATGATCTATATGAATCTGTAGCAAAATCATATATTTTTCAAATCTTCAAGATAAGCCGTTAATGAGCAGTACGGTTCATAAAATGACCGTGTTACGCTACCAAACGGGACTTAGGCCCTTCTTAAGCACTAAAGATAACAGCTGGTATAGAATCACTATAGGTTCAGTTTCAGCGCAAAATAAAATACTTTAAGAATTGACACCAAATTTTCGGTTTCATGTTTCTTAAATTCAAATCATAACAAACGTGTCACTGCACTACGTGGGTCAATAACATTCCACGTTACTTGCCAAAATCACGATAAATCTCTTCCGAGAGATGTGTTTATTTCAATTTGAAAAGTTCGGATTCTGGTATCAACGTATTAAAAATTCTTATAACTTCCGAACATGTAAAGATAGTAATAAAAAAACCCTTCTAATATCGTTTGATATCATCCAAAGAAGCCGTGATCTTGGATTGTGTATACCCTTTCCGTTACACGTTGTACATGATTGAGTTATGCCCGAACTACATAAAAAATATATATAAACATGTCGAATTGATAATCTCCTTCTTTTTGAAGTCGTTTAAAAAACATATTATGGAAGGTAACTACAAAACCACTCACCAGAACAAAATTTATATAGGACCTCAAGAACATCTTATAATAAAAATAATATACTCGTATTACTCGTCATAACAAAAAAGTTATAACCTCCTCCTTTTTTTTAAGTTGGTTAAAATTTATTTTGGCAGGAGACATTTGGAAGCGCCACCGCAAGTTGTTGACCCCAGCATTCACTCTGCCAGTGATTTATGGATTACTAGATGTGTTTAACAGTCAGTCTAAAATGCTGACTAAATCTATGGAACCTCACGTTGGCAAAGGACTTATTGATCACTATCCATATTTGAAAAATAATGCATTCGAAACGCTTTGTGGTAAGGACCTATAGTATTTTCGGTATTGTAATTTTTGTGTCTAAAAACATTGTTACAAGAATGAACGAATGTAATGAGTAGTTCGCCGTCCGGTAAGGACCAAGCCCAGGTAGACGGCGCGTTGTGTTCCACGCGCGCCACAAAGAGATGTCAGCACCAACTGGTGGGGTCCGCAAGGGCCAATGCCTGCCAGGGGTGCCGGTTGTTCGAAAGAGATACCGTGGCCCCTGGCAAATAGGCAACTGAGGGAACACGGGTGGGTTTTAGTCGGTAAAAGTCTGACACGCCCTCCCGCTCCGCCCACAGAGCGGGAGAAGTTATTTGATTATTTCCCATCTTTTGGGTTACATTCGTTCATTCTTCTAACTATGTTTTTACCAAGTAATGATGCTATTATCTTTCCAGTCGGTACGCTTGGAATAGACGTCATTGATGACGTAAAGTTTACGCAAAAGTACATGGAATCAGTATATGAAATGATAAACATTGAGATCAATAGAGTAGTTAAGTTTTGGCTGCAGAATGACTTCATATACTGGCTGGTTGGGCTGAAGAAGAAAGAAGAAGAAGTAGTTGGGACCTTACATGCAATGACTATCAAAGTAAGTGAGATGATAGAGATGTTTGGCAAGTAGAGAATTGCCCACAAAACTAAGGATACGAATCATTTGTAAATATTACGGTTAAAACAAATTAAAGTTACATTTTACAGGTTTTACAAAAGAAAAAAGCTGCCATGAAAAACGAGAATTTGAACAGTAACCTTGAATCTGAGAATCCAGGTATGCAACTTACAGTAATGAAGTAGGTTACAAAATATATAAAACAACGATTTAATTGCATCGCAAGTATGTTTTTTGGCCAAAAAGGTCAGCCGAATTAAGTCAAAGAATCAGAGTATTGACGAATATAACCGAATAACCTTGCAATAAATTTTGTTCATAAAAATATTCGAAGTATTTCTGCCAAACAGTTGGAAATGGAATTGTTTTATGGAAACAATGTTTAATATTATTGGTATAACTGAACACTGTTTGAATGATTATAAAGTACTAATTAATTGTGAGAACTAATAGACAGTTACTTAAACCGAAAATCCATGCAATGTAACTGATTTTTATTCGATTTTTAACAATAGATAAGGATAACAAATTCAACTAACTAACTAAACAAATAAAAACAAAAACAAAAGGACACTTAGCCGTCGAAGTATTTGTCCACATCGCTGTCATCAGGAAACATGCCCAGAAGACTGGCAGCATTGCCACGTTGAAGGGCAATGCTAATTCTTTGGCCATTATAAGTGAGATGATTCTAACAGCATTAAGCTAAATGTTTAGTTTAATGCTGGGCCTGCTACGCAGCCACTTGGGCTTACTAGTAATAATTTAAATAATATTTAGAAGAGATCCTTCCCTTTTTCTATTTTGTTTCTAGTAAAAAAAAAAAATATGTTCGACTGACGTGGCGTGCACTTGTAGAAGTCAAATCCCTCGATTATAAAATCTTGCTAAACTTCATTCCATAATTTTTCAGGGAACAAATACAAACCTTTTCTAGATCTACTTCTAGACCTATCGAAAAACGGTGACTTGACAGACCGCGAGATCAGAGAAGAAATGGACTCAATTATAGCAGCCGGGTTTGAAACAACATCTAACCAGCTAACTTATACTTTGCTGCAGCTGGGAGCGCATCCTGAAGTTCAAGAGAAATTGCATGAAGAGTAAGTTAAAATGAAAGAAATATTACTAGAAATAGTATAATCAGTCTTTTGGATTATTGTCTCAGGCATAAAACTAGAATATACGTTGTTTACAAGTAAAACCTACACACAGAATACGTTCAAATTCGCGCTATTGCGGTACAGTTCCTTGGCAATAATATAACCCAATGGAATTATACTAGTTGCAGTTTTGACTGGCTGTAATAATATGCTTGGATCATAAGCCATAGCAGCATCATAATCCTACAGCAACGGAATGGTATGTTAAAGGTAGCATGACGTAACATAATTATCACTTGGTATCGACGCACGAAGTGCGCTAGCGTCACCTTCATTGATAACATGGCGTATGTTCGACCTGTAGAAGTAATAGAATAGGTAAACACAACTTTGTTTAAATACCTACATAAGTTCGTTCCCCCAATGCAGATGCTGCAAATTTATTGTTGTGTCAAACAGGAGATATTGGCGCTGGTTTTGACATCTTAGGTTTGACCATTGTATAGTCTTCTGTTTCTGGTGGTAGATCACTGAACTTATTTGCAGTAGAGGTGACCCATCAAGGTTCGGATTCTGGTATTCGCTTTCGCTTTTATAGTGGCATTCGCTACCAGGATGATGGCACTGCCATGGGATCATAAGCGGTAGACATTTGGCTTGTATGGCCTGATTGACTTTAAGTGGTAGTTTTTAGGAAATTGTTTGCTTTCTGGCTATCGTTGTTAAAATCAAACAGCGATCACGATCTAAGTCTGTTAAATAGACCAGGATGAAATATTAGTTGAGTAAGAATTTTATTGGGTACGTGTCATTACAAATATTTTTTTCAATTTAGTAGAATTCATCTGTATTGTAGGACATAGATGAATTAATGTATAAATGTAAAAAAAAACTTTGAGAAGTATATATTCCAGCATTAACAAGTATGTTGGCAATTCAGATATTAACTCTTATCTATGTATTATGTGCTTTTTGCAGATTATTAGAAGTACTAGGTGCAGACAGAGATGTAGAAAAGGATGATGTGAACAAACTGGTTTATACAAACGCAGTGATAATGGAGTCCCTCAGAATGTTTCCTTCAGTGCCTGTTATATTAAGATGTGTGGAAAAAGATGTTAAGCTCAGTAAGTTTTTATTGGTCTTATAAGTCTGTTTTAACGTTGATGGGGATTGTACCATAACGAAAGTCTCAGCAGTAGCCGGGGTTGAGAATAGGGTTGGTATGATGATACAGGTATAATTTTGTTCTTCATTTATTTATTTCAGAAAACTACACAATGCGCGCTGGCAGTTATTGTATAATTTTTCCACTGGCATCTCATTGTGATCTATCTTGGGGAGCGCAGAGCGATCAGTTCAGACCAGAAAGATGGCTAGATGGTGATTTTGGACACCACAAGGAATTTGCCGCATTTGGATTGGGGAAACGAGCTTGTATTGGTATTTTTAAAAGTTTTATTTACCGATAAAAATGTAAAGTGATGAGTCAAGATAATTAGTACAGTTAATGATTTTAACTATTATGAAGAGGCAATAAAATTATGTTACTTCAACAGGTCGAACTTATGCCATGGTATCAATGAAGGTGACGCTAGCGCATTTCGTACGTCGGTATCGAGTGACAGCAGACATGAGCAAGTTAAAGATGAAATATGAGTTAGTGATGAGACCAGTCTCGGGACACGAGATCAGTATAGAAAGAAGGACGTAATGACGTCTTCTGCTACACGAAATTCGAACCGTCTAGTTCGTTGATTCGTACCTGGTCTATTTTCACTGTAGTTTGAAAACATTGTAAAAGCCAATTATTTTTAAAAGAGTAACCGTGGAGTTTCTTGCCGGTTCTTCTCCATAGGAAGCAACTTATTGGAACCGCACGGTTCCTAGCTTCTGACGTTTTATTAGTACCCATGCAGGTTTATGTGACCAAAATTATTTTGATTTTGATTTCTGACTAATTGAAACCGTGCACCTAGCTTCTGACGTTTCATAAAGTACCCAGGCAGATTTATGTCAAAAAAATATATATTTAGATTTTGTAATTTAGAGGCTGCACATGGCCCCATCAACTCAGATGTTGTAATAGCTGAGGAATTTGAACTTTTAAATACGTTTACGCGTTTCTGAGATAAATGGTCATAACAAACAGTCAGACAGACAGATGGATAGACAGACGGAAAACGAACTGATCCCATAAGGGTTCCATTGGAAGTACGGAAAACCAATAAAAAACACCTTCTTATTTTGATGCTCTTTTATTTAACTTTTCTCTTTATTTATAACTACTTCTTTAAAATACATAGTAAAAGCTTTAAGCTTAGCTTAGCTTTTAGTACCTAGCCTCCATATGCGACAATACTAAGATACTTCATCACTCAGCTTCGATCACAGACTACCAACTCACTAAGTAGCTAATTGGCTAGAATACCAACTTTGCTGCCTTCATCACCAACTTAAACTTTTATAACTGTTAACAAAAAAATGAACTATTCTCAATAGTACTCGAATGTAACTGTATTGACAAACTTAATTATACTTTGTACCAACAATTTGGGATTCGTTATCGTACTGGGACCGCAGGCACATGCACGCACTTAAGCGTTTGTGTAGTAGCATAAATAATTAATAGCCCATAAAAGAGAACCTCACTCAAGACATTAGGGGATCTTCTTCTTCAAATCAAAGGTAAAAAGTTCAAACATCTTTGGCCCAAATTTCAGCTGCACAAACTCCACTCACTGACGCAGTCGATCATCAAATGCACAGGTGAAAGATGCGACGTAGGATGGAAGGTGGGTCAATGTCTGTGGGGTGCCGCATGAGCACTTGAGATCTGAGCCATCCGCCGAATAGGCAGGACGGAAGAACACGGCCACTGCAGGTGGAAAGTCCACCTTAATAATTTTGGAAGGAATAAATCCGTCTCTGAATGAGTTATGTTATGAGGAAGCTGTCAACCTTTTTTTGTCAGCTTACTCAACGCGAAGTCCACGTGAATACTGTTTTAGCAAAAAAAGTTTGTTTTTTCCAAGTTTCCTTATGTAAAAAGACTATTTTCAATCGACCTCAGTTTATATACATAATCAGCCTGTAGGTAATGCTACCACTGCTGGAACACAGGCCGCCTCTCTGTGTGAGGGAGTGGGCTCAGTGTGGGTTGGTGGATGACACATGTACTCGAATTTTAAGGTACTTGGATATGCCGGTTTCCTCATAATGTTTTCCTTCACCATTTTGAGAGCAGTGGTGATGAAATTATTTACACAAAGTAAGAAGAAGCAGGTGGCTTCAGTTCGAACCAACGACTTACAACTCGTAAGTCAGCGCCGTTACCGCTGGGCCACCATTGCCCACCTACAGTTGGCTTTGGCTTATAACAATTATGTTCCGGTAGTCTCTGTATGAAAAGTGACTTAAGATTGGACTAATATCAAACTACGAAGACTAATTTCTTGTGGAAACCTGTGTTTTCATTTAGACAAGAAATTAATGTGGTTTATGCTAAAAGGCAAGACGAATCCAGAAGCTAAGTCTCTTGAGATGAGATAAAAGAATAGGAATATTAGGTGCTTCAAAACTGCACTCAGAGTTAGAAACTTCAACGCAGTAGATCTTTTATGTTATCATCATTCAACGCTTGAGTGATCACACTACTCTTATAAAACTTCTCTCCTTGATAGTTATTATTGGATATTCTTTGTTCCAACTCGATCTCGTGACCACCAGCAGACTTCAGGGTCACATCGATGATCAGCTGCATCTTTGTATGGTCTGCCTTCCATCGTAGCTGTCGCACTAGATGTGCTAAAATAATCTTCATGGATATCATCGCGTAGGCTTTTCCTGTAACATAATGTTTAGTCAATGTTATTTTGTGGTTTTGAGACTAAATAAGTCTCATTATACACCGAGAAATTTGAATGGTTGTTTTCCCGCGGCAGAACAACTTGCCATAAGGAGTACTTTCGAAGCATAGAGTAAAAGTAAAAAATAAAGATGTTTTGTTTTAAAATAATTTAAAAAATATTCATCAACTCGAAAACGTGAGAATCAATAGTAACACTTGGTACTACTCGAATCGCACGCGCCGCCGTCAAAGGGAATAGCGATGCATAAATGTTCAAAGCAAAATAAACTCTCGCACATGGTGATTTTTCACAATGGTTAATCTGCCATTTTTTGTTTCTAATATTTTATTTGTTTATAAAACAATTTTATTACCAAGACAAAACCATTTCCCTGCGGGAAAACAACCATTAAAATTTCTCGGTGGTTATGACAAGGGGGAAACCTGACTTCAAAGGCTTAAGGACAACCAAGTAGCGCGAGGTGAGCGTTAGCGTAAGGTTTCAAATTTGGTCCAGAGGGACTAGACAAAGTGGCATTTTATCATCGATGTTTGAATTGTCAAAATGTATGGGACAAGCTACCAAAAAGCTTATGTCAATCCTGTTGAAAGCCGTCGTGGAAATATAAAATCCTTGAAAAGCGATTGCCACTAGGTCCTAGGTGTAGGTTGCAAGATTGTAGCAACCACACGGTAAAGCTTAGGTACAATAAACTTGTGGTCATGAAAATGCAGCTGATGATAATTTAATTATTGTATTAAGTTGGATAGAACTTCAAACATTTATTTTATAAATCTTTCTAAGATTTATTATGTAGGTAAATAACTAAGTTTAATAAATTCAACGTATTTTTTATCTCAGATGATGTCCATGAGATATTTAAAGTTCGTTTTTTAATAATTTTTTACCAACCTATACACGATCTCTTCCCCAAACTAAATGCAGCAAAAGACTTGTTCATTTGCGGCAGTTTGTCGTTGTTAAACCACCTCTCTGGTCTAAACTCCTCCGGGTCGTCTCCCCATACTTCAGTGCGATGTAAACCATGAGGCATGAAGAAGACTTGGCTGCCAGCACGCAAGGTGTAGTTTTCTGTAATATTGATAACGTTAGTGTCAATAAATTCTATTGAATAATTAATTTGGCTCAAGGTATTTGTTAATAAATCCATTAATGGGCCGCTGCCCAGGAAGAGGTCGCGAGATGACCTAGACTCGTACCGCAAGGGTTGGATCAAGGTGGCTCTAGAAAAAGATGCCTGGAAGGATTTGGGAGAGGCTTTTGCTCAGCATAGCAGTGTAGGCTAATTATAAAACTAAAATAATAATTTCTGCCTTTCAGCCGAATTTAATATGTAGGTTACTTACTTAGTTTAACATCTTTGTCGACATATCTCGGGATTAGGGGCGCGACTGCTAGTAAACGAAGAACTTCCTTTATCACAGCTTCAGTGTACACTAGTTTCGGTAAGTCTTCTTTTTCCACGTCTCTGTCTCCACCGATCACTTCCATTACCCTGGAAATTAAAATAAGTTTATGTATAGTTTATGTTAAAATAAGTCTTTCGATATTACTACCTGTCCCACTTAAACCTTCTAATATTGTTACACTCTGAGCTAAGCCTATCTTATTTATTTTTAATTGTTCATATGAATATATTTTTTTACAAACATAAAATACAAGAACAATACAACAAACAACAAGGATATTAGGAACACAACACAAGGCAAGGACACAAGAAGACAACAGAAGAACAAAACATAAGGAAGTTATCTGGCAGACATTACTATTGTTGAAATATCCTCCTTTGTATTATTTTTTATCTTTGTTTATCTCTTGGACCTAAGCCCGTTTTCACAAACATACGGGGCACCTAAATGTATTGCCTAATAAAAGCGCATTGTTGGATTTTCATTGCTCGGCTCAGCGCTGTGAGTTGAAATTAGTGTACGATGAAGAACTACCTGTCTCCTCCCATTCAACTAGATCATTAGATCTTTACACATCAACATCATCGTCATTCGCTTACCCTTAACCCAATTAATTTGTGGTCAGCACAACATGTTTTTTTTCTACAATACTTATCTACTAGCATTTTTCACAGATCATCAACTATTTATTTGTATACTAGCGTTTGCTAGTGGCTACGCCCACGTGGAAGTCGGAAATTTTCCCTTGGGAGCGTACTACCGGAATAAAAAGTATCCTGTGTTCATTCACATTATAAACTGTATGTGTGGAAAATTTCATCAAATCCGTTCGGCCGTATTTGCGTGATTGAGGAACAAATATACAATCTTTACAACATTTATATCATATAAGTAGGATTTGTTATACTGATTGTAGGATATAATTGTGGTTACAATACAAATCTACGCTCGCACATAGTTGCACATTTATAGGGCTAGCGTAGTAGGCACTTCGTCTAATTTGGATTGATTAGACTTTACAGCGGAAGTGTGACTATAATTTACATAGTTTTAATTGTTTTAGGATAAAAAATGACCTGTTTAAAAAATTATAGAAATCTATTTAGTAAAGTATTCTGAACAAACGACTTTCATAGTGTGCATTCGTTCGTTACACATTGTACAAATATGTGCCTTCAAATCACTTACTCTTCATAAATCCGTTCTTGGACTTGTGGGTGTGATCCCATCATTGTCAGAATAAACACCAGTTGTTGGGAGGTGGTTTCAAACGCTGCTGCCACCATTGTATTCAATTCTTGTCTCATCTCATCTTCAGTGAAGTTTCCATCTGCCGTCAATTCTAGCACTATATCCAGGAAAGATCTGAAATCTGCAAAGGTATGGTTGTTTAACAAATTTTCAATACCAGTATTTGTAGTATTACCAAAATGAACAACATCATAAATCTATTGTAATCAGTGTTTAAATTGTATTAATAAATGCATGATGAAGTTTTGTTTGTTTTAATAAAAAATAAGCTTGGGTACTCACTAGGTACATCCGATCCAGTTTCAGTCGTTCCATTCTCAATTAACGCTATTTTTCTTTGTATGACCTAAAATAAGATTACAAATCTTATGCTTTTGTGACAATTATTAATTCCCTCTCTCAAAAAGTATCGTGTTATTCGACTAGTACAATTCACTTTTTTCTCCGGTTGATTAGGATCGATATGATTATTCTTGAAAAGTATTTTACTTTTAACCCTATCACTACGTATCTATGCATAGTAAGTATATAACAAAAACACTTTTCGTATCTGTCTGTATGACCGCTTAGCTTTTCCCAACTACACAATTAATTTTGATACGGCTTTCACCATCTTTTAGAGATTTTTATGCGAAAGGTTTACGTGTATATATATTAGTTTTTAATTTTGATATCGATCTGAAATTTTGGCAATATCGCCACATCAGTACATTGCCACCGTGTGGAGCAGGAGCACGTCACTCGTCATCTTTAAATTATAAATCACCTACCTCATCAGTTATGTGGTTCAGGAAGTTTACCAGCTCTGTCTCCCTTTTCTTCAATCCAGCCAGTTTATATAGAAAGTCACTCTGATACCAAACCTTATTTAGTCTGTTCATAAGTACATGTACTAGTTCATCAACTGCATGTACATATTTCATCACAAAATCTTTGTCTTTATCTTTCGTATCTCCAAACGCTGTAACTGCGAC
The DNA here is from genome assembly GCA_947359405.1 of Antitype chi. Taxonomy (NCBI): domain Eukaryota; kingdom Metazoa; phylum Arthropoda; class Insecta; order Lepidoptera; family Noctuidae; genus Antitype; species Antitype chi. The sequence continues at coordinate 16,767,700 of OX375830.1, forward strand.
AAAAAATGATTTTTTACACGCTTTATAATAGCTTCACTTGTATGTTTTTTTGTTTGTAACCGACTCCTTTGGACGTTATTTTGACCCGCTTTAAACGGTCAGATTTAATTGAAACTATGTAAACTTATCGAGGACCGATGACTACTCAAAAATTAAAAAAAAAAAATGGAAAAATGAAAAAAAAACACGCTTTTGTAGTTAGCACAACTAAAAAATAGAAAATAAATAATAGTTTAAAATACTAAAAAACACGCTTTAAAAACCAAACTAAAAAAGGAGAAAATAATTTAATTCAATTAAAAAGCGTGGGGTGCTTGACATTAACGGCCTTTTTCATAAAAAGTTATCCAACATCTAAACAGTTGCTAATATCTGGTTTCTCTTTGAAAACCAGATATTAGCAAAATGTTTAGATGTTCGATAACTCTTTATGAATAAGGCCGTAAGATTATTTATGATAATTAAAGCATAATTACAGTGTATCAAAATATTTGCTAGATAACTATAAGCTATATTTAAACCAGTTTTATTGATCAATATCTTCTTAATTTATTTTGTGTGTTTTATATGTAGTTTGCATGCCGAAAATTTAAATAAGGTGATACAAAGACTGATATATAATTATTACATGCATTTAAAACATCTATATATATTGTTAACCCATACTTGCAAATATAAAATATAAACATTTTATTGGAACAATAACATAATTATTTAAAAAATTGTGTACGTTTAGTAACTGTGTCGTAGCTATTAGCGTCCATCCCAAGACCGAAGGACAACTGAGTTCCATAACAACTTCTAGGTAGAATCTAGACATACACAATTATTCTTGTTTAGTTCTTGGTATTTGTTACCAGTCGTCGGCCCAGAGAGAGATAGGGGAAACAGTCATTTGGAAACACGCTAACGTAACATAAGGACACTGAGTTTTTGCATGAAAACGCTAAAATATTTAAGCCGGTTCTTCAAATGAGGAAAGTCAGACAATAGAAAGATTCCAATGAACTTACTGCACGTAGTCCTAAGAATACTGTCCCTCATCAGCATGACGTGATCAAATGGCCCTTCACCGACATGCTCCTCTAATTCACTGACCATTCGCCTGGACTGGCTGTTGAACACCTCGAAGAAGCCATTCACTACTGGAATGCTAAACGCTGGGCTGAGAACCTTACGGTGGTGCTTCCATACTGGTCCTGGGTGTGTAAGAAAGTACAGTTATTACTTATTATTAATAAAAAACCTTTTTAGATTATTCTGAAGAGGTAACAATTAAGCCTTTTTGGAAACGGGATAAGGATCCTATTGATATTTATATGTGAAAGTTTGTATGTTTGTTACTCAATCACGCAAAAACAGCCAAGCGACAAATACCAGGCCACAAATAGTCTATATCTTGGATAAATACATAGGATACTTTCCATCCCGGAAGTGCGTTCCCGTGGGATAATTCCCAACCTCCACACGGGCGAAGCCGCTGGCATAAAAGGACTTCGACGCCTCAGTGTCCTTTAGTTTTTGTATTTTTAGTACTTAGTGTAGAAAGAAAGAATAAGTATTTATTGTCACTCGCACAATTTTATTGATCTATGATTGTGTTACTATTTAAGTGTGTACAAAGAACTTTCCATGCTTTAACAAAAACTTTCACTGTACTGTAAGAACAGGGGGCCTACTCTCTTACTCCGTCAACGAAAATATGGGCCCGTCCGAAGATAGTTCGAAACTTCGAAGTGACTCCTACAGCTGATTAATTAACTTTATTGTACGGGTAAAACCATATCGGGAGTAGGGAGAGTTGTCAAATCGTTTAGTAATTCATTTTTAGTTTGGACTCCAAACTAATCATAGGTCCGAAAATGATACGGAGTAGGAAACGCCCGTAACTTCGACCGAGATTACGGATTTCGCGCTTAGAAAGTAGGCCTCTAGCTCTGAGCAAACTAAACTAAACGAATGGTTGCTGAGCCGGGCTTATGAGGAGACTGAAAGTTTACTTTGTATCACAAGTACACCTAGGCACTGTATGATAAAATACACTCATTTACTCTCGACAGAACACTTTAAGTGTTTTTGTAGTTATAATAATATGTAATCTTCTTCCTTCTTTGTCTTACATTTATGTAAATAGTGTAAATTTTAGCCATGAACGAAAACATTTCAATGTTGCACTAGAACATGTGGGTATAAACTTTGGGTAGAATTTGGGTCAGCAAGGCTGTGCCAATAATTGGGATGCACTATTAAATCTGTCAAGGGTCTTCTGTAGTATTATAAGTGTCAATAACTTCACATGTATAGCTTATCTAATCATATTCTTAACTATCACAAATTCTTAATAACATCGAATAAATTTTGATTGGCTTACCAGATCCTGTAAATAATCCTTGCCCAAGCCACGGATGGACAACTTTATACAAGAAATGCTTTTGTAAACAGGTGTTTGCAACAGTATTGGCCTCGTCTGGATCTGCAATACCTGAAAATATATCACACCTCCAATTAATAATGCAGCTATTTGTTCTTGTCTATAACCGAGCAACTTATACCTAAATGCAGTCAATCATCCATTATTAGAAACATTCTATAGAATTTACAAACTTACCGTAGTAAATATCTCCTCCAAACCGACCACAAGTCACTCCACCGTTTTCCACACAGAATTTCGATATCTTCTCCATAAGTAACCATAATCCTGGAAACAAAAGAAACATTTTAGTTAGAATTTTTCCTTCCCGCCTGTGCTTACAATTTAATATCACCAAAGTCATGGGAAACACCTGGATGAGGCCCGTATGGAACCGGGAAGTATGGCAGAAAAGGAGAAGCCAACACCCAGCAGTGGGCGGTTCCAGGTCGAACTGATGATCATGATGATGTGCTTACAACAGTATTTTTGCAAGCATGCCCCACTTGCTGGAGTGCCCTAAGTGCCCGTTCACCTGCACCTTGGGTGATCTGTATAATGCCACTGATGTCACAATAAACGTGGCCACCTACTGAACCCTAACTATAATAAGAAAGTGTAGTACGATCAACACAAAAAGAAGAATAAGAAAAGTATTTTTTATCATAATAAGACCTACATCTGCGTAGCTACTTAATGAGCCAGGACACAGACGTGTTGAAGACAGCCGTGGCCACCGAAACAGGCGTATCAAACGCTTTGACGATGCACGCACGTGACATATGTTATACTTAAAGTTTTAAATAAGTAACACTGACGCAACGGCTTGGACTTGTTCTTGACTGGTTGGCAAGGAAGAATTGGCATTGCGTACATTTAATTATTATATAAAAAAATATTAAGCACTAAAATATGTACGTTACGAAAGAAAAAATAGGAAAAAAAAGATTGTGCTCTTTTCAGTCATCGCATCCCATAATTTCAAAACATTATTATTCAAAAGTTCAAGCTACTAGGAACCAAAACTACACACCCACGTCACTTCTGGCAAAAACAGCTGAAAGTTCATTAAAAATAACTTTGTAGTTACCTACCTCTAGAACTAGCAACTAACATATGCGTATGCCCAATTAAGGGCAAAGCCCCTGGGTACTCTGGAGGCAAAGGGTGCTTCGCCTTAAGCCTCCGTGAGCGCCAAACAATAACAACACAAACCATAAACAAAATCAACGAAATGAACATGACTGATTACTATAGTATGTTCTATGCTATACTAGCCTAAGTCATTCTTGGGTTTAACTTATAACCTGCGCTTGCGCATAAAAATCTCGGTTAAGTGGCAGTCGAGATATTTCGAAGAGGGTTTCGTACTTCACTAACTTATGCTAACATGAACGTAACTTTTAGGTTAAGTTGTTAAAACTGCGACAGTTTAACAATCTCTTTTACCTTAAACACACTTGTCATTTTTATAACGCGCCTGTAATCCTGGAAGGGTTAGGTAGAGGTGTAGGTCTCTAGATGAGTCTATAGTTATACCCATTTTGCTAGTTATGTTTTTAAGTCCCATTTAATAGGGGGCAAGCTTATTGCCAACTATCCGATTAGAACACTGAGGGACGAAGTTTACTTCAACTTAGAAATATGTACATTGCCTTGGTGGAGTCCAGGATAAGATACAGCATTCAGTTTTGAGGCAATAGCTACAAGTACAACATACAAATGGCATTAATGATTCAGAAAAGAGCGCTAAGGACTATGCTCCGCATGAAACAGACATAATCATATAAAGACCATTTTATTAAACTAAAATCTTGACAGTCTGTACATTTTAGTGTTGCTAACTACCTTGGTTAAAAATTTGCACCAAATTGAGACTGAGGAGCAAAGCCAAATTAGAGCTAGCACACGTAGGAAAGATTTGCCCAACACTATTCAACCGAAATTAAAAGTTGTCAAACATAGCCCGAGGTATCAGTCTGTATTTTTATACAACAAGTTAGGTACCTATAGAATTCAAAACTATTTATTGTGTTAACTTATTCAAAATTAAATTGAGGACTTATTTATTGACGAAAAGCTATTACAGTATTAATGAATTCCTAGATGATATATGACATTGTAACTTATGATTGATTTTATTACTTTGAAATTAATTATTTATGGTCTATTGGACTTGAATTCTTAATTGACCGTTATTGTTTTTATTGACTCTTCTATATGTATTTAATTAATTGAATTTAAATTTTCAAAACAATGTACCTATATTGTTATGAAATAAATTACGTATGACTTATGACTGGATCCAGAGGCCAGGCTGCTATTAAGAAATTCCTGATGGAAAACCCAATTACAGTTGGTCTGACCTGGGAATTGAAACCAGGACCTCATACACAACAGTTATAGCGCTTGCAACCATTAGACTAACGATGCAGTCAAATACTTGTCATTTATTGCACTAATTTGAACATTTTTAGTCAAGAGTTAAGAAGCCCAGGTTTTTAGTAGCCCAATCTGATTTTTATCCCGAAGTATCAAGTGTTGACTAATGAGACAAATAATTATATTTTTTCGCGACACCCCCGGTAGTTGACAACCGTTGTCTGGTCTCTACGGGGAATACACAGGACTATAGCCAACCGCATCGAGAGTGCAAAGCTCAATTTTAATTCAGTGTCACAGAGGCTTAAAAGCCGCAAAAAAATCTTGGGCGTGCTCAGCTGAACGCAACCCCTCCACAGGAAGAAGTGATGTTTGACTAGAACTGTTTAAACCTCCTGATTTTCTTTATTGAACCATCAGAGAGCCTCCCATCGGGCACAAGCTACTTGGAAAACCTTAAATAGACTTCGTACGCAAGTAGGCCGCAGTAAGGTCAACCTCCACAAGAGTGGCTTCATGGACGGCTCAGACCTACAGTGTGTTTGCGGCGTGTCTCCACAGACAATGAATCACCTCGCATCCTGCACCGCATGCCATACCAAGTGACAGGTCGCCTGTACACATGAGGACCTAATGGCTGAATTTTGGGCCAAACAAATTTAAAAACTATTTTTTTTTTCGCTTATTTTTGTCATTGACTGACCTCGCGTGGTAGATTAGCCAACTCCCTCTTGAAGAGATAAGACCTGTGTCCCAGCAGTGGCGACATTATAGAGTGATTGATTGATTATACTACGTTTTGAAACTATTGATAGCCCACTGCAAACACATCCCAGCTGAGTTTTCACGGTAAAGTTTTTACGAAATGGACGGGCTGGTACCTATAGGTGTAGGATTTGTCCATAAGCTTCGTTAGGTGACCACTTCATGAAAACCGATCACCGCCAGCATTTGTTTGCACACCAACCATAAATAAAGTCTCAGTACAGTTATAAAACTCCTTATGTAGATGATAATACTATCTAATTAAGTGCTTCAATCCAACAATCTTTGCTACTACAGTCAACTAGCTAAGTACAATTATTATTTAGAATTCTCCACACAGTTACATTCGTTTTTCCGACCCGTAGCTCACCTCAAAACCATGGGAACGAATCGATTGTAAGATCGCGTCTTCCTTGACCACTTTGTCAAACCTCACTTCTTCGTTCTCAATAATCGATATGTCAGTTTAGTACATTTAGAGAATACAAATAAAGTAACCTAATCTACGTTTCTCAAAAATATTCTACCAAGCCTTAAAATATTCAAGACTCGAAGCCAAAAAATAAGCTAGAGTTTGTTCCGCTACATCCTTAAAAACGGTACCCTAAAATATTGAAAGCATTTGAAATTTTAATTAATGAATACATTATAAAAACCGGTAATTGAATAAGCCTATGCCTAATTTGAAGCGAACGCCTTTTGAACAAATAATAAACCGCGGGCGCACTAAGTATGGGCTTGACAACAGGGTATTCTAAATTCAAGATTTCTTCATTTTTATTATGTACATGTTTAATGTTATGTTTTATATATTTTTATGTGGTCAGTAACACTTACTTTAATCATATTTTGGATTACGCGGGCAAGAAGTTTAGTGGATAGGTAGCTGCTTTTTCAATTTTTGTGTTGTTTCATATACATGCTACTAGGATCTTACAGTTAAAATTTTATAGTCTTTACAAATTAACTTGAGAGTCATTTATAAGATAGTTTGAGTTAGTGTCATATAATAAGATATAAATTAATAGTAGTTAGCATCGAGAGAGTGCTGAAAATAGTGATTTTACAAAGAAATCGTAAGTCCAACCTTCGCAATCTCAATTCATTGGGCTATTATAGGTGTAACCGTAATTTATAGTTTTTTATAGTGCGACTGAGACCTAGCCCTGGACATAACGTTCGGACATCTAGTCCCTAAGAAAAGCCTATTTGATTAAGTTTCTAAGTTGTATAACGCATAGTTCGTTAGTTATGTAAATATGGTTTTACCAACTTGCTTTCAGAGGCACGTCACGCCCTGAAAAACCTGGATGTTTCGTAACTGCCAGAGACCAACCCTCACACTGGTATAAACCTGGATAAGCATACACCCTCCTTGTACACTTTCGCATCCAGGGATCACGCCCGCCAGTCTCGAGTTGATAAATATAATATCTGTTTTTTGTTTGTAAAATTGTATTGAAAAAAATATTAACTGTCCCATACAAAGCTTTATTCCCGCTCATTTCTTACCGTGGGTGTCGTAGAAGGCGACTAAGGAACTCTCTAGAGAATGGGCAGCAGCGTTCTCTATGCATTTGACAACCTTATTGCGATCGCCAACCCCTTCTGCCAATCGTGGCAATTATGGCAAACCTGCCTTTTGGGGGAGACATATTATGTCCAGCAGTGTATGTCTTTCGGCTGAAATAATGATGATGATGATGATGAAAAAGCTTTAATAACGACTAGACCCAAACGTATGGGATATATTGTCACTATTATAATATTAGTCCCATGAGGAAATTTGTTCAGTTTGATGGTCTGGATCACACCCTTAAATATGACAACACCTTTCTGATACATGCTGTGTAGTCGAAAGGAGCATTGTTTCAAAAAACTTAGTTCAAAAACGAAAACCCAACAATTGATAAATCACGCTCTAAAAAGTACCAATGTCAGCCGCGTGGTCGTATGCCACTTTGCCCTAAAGCTTAGGATCGCTTACTAGTGTTGGAATGTATTGTTTCGTTAGGGTAGGTGCCATTAGGACCACGGCTTTCAAATGATAATATTTTCTTGATTCATACTTTTTAGAGTGTAATTTCCAAGTAGGTAGCCGAATTTTAATTTGCGAACTTACTTTTAATTTGAAATTATTTTAGAGTTAGCAAAAAAATTACATATTTTGGAAATGTGCCAATTAAACCCTCTGATTTTAAATCTGACAAGAGTACATAAAAAAAAATTAGTTCACGGCTTTATCGCCTCTAGAGGGCGCCATATTTATTTTAATATGATATGACATAACCAGCGGACGATCAAGACATTTCCAGCGATCAAAATCAAAAGTCATTTATTCAAACTAGGCTGAGAGTCAGCTCTTTTTTAACGTCAAAATTACATAAGACAGTCTCCAAGAAAGTCCGCTCTTCATCACTTTCTAGTGCTTTAGGTGGAAAGAAGAAATGGCGCAACAAACGATACGTCATTTATCAACTTATGATTAGTAGTTTATAAGTTATGAGGGAACAGATGAACATATACAGGAAAAGTTTTATCCAGTGCGCAAACTGTAACCAAGAATTCAGCATATCATTCTAGAGCCCCCAGCGCAGAAATGTTTCGTCGGTTATACAAATATAATATAAAAAAAATAGCTGTTCCATATTTTTTGACCGCGTAGGAACTTGTCTATGAAACAGCTGATTTTTTTTGTAAAACTGACTTAATATTTCTTCACTGGGGGATCTAGAATGGTATGCTGAATTCATGGTTAAAGTTTGCGCACTTAATTTATTTATTTATTTACTATAAGGTATCTTCACAGCTGACAAAAAGTATAACATTATTAATTCTTCTAAACATTACGCCAATTACGAAATACTCAGAAAATAAGAAAGAATCAGAGAGTGACATAATTATTAATATTTAAAGTGTGTGTATGCATGTATCTGTGCGATGTAGGTGCTGTAAATGTGTCTGAAGATGCGTGTGTGTCTCTAAACTGGCACTAATGAGTTAGCCGAGTTACCGGCGTTTGATGGAGTATTTGGATTATCTTGTTTTTAAATCTGTTCCATGTGGTGTTGAAGGGGTCCAATGTTGGAAAGTTGTCGTTGTATAATGCTGGTAGACGCTAATCGGTGAATAAAAACTTTTCCTGTATACATACTGGTCAAAATCATAACCCTCCTTTTTGCTTCGCCATAGTCGGTTAAAAATAACTTTGGTAAGTATTCCACTTTCTTCATTCGTCCTAGATTATTATTATTATAATATATTAAGCATTATTCATTAGAATAATTTTATAACAGGCCTCAGCCTGCTACAATTACTTTTAAATTCAAACGCTACGCATTCATAATTACATGTTGTGTAAGAATATCATTAGCATTTCAAATTCAAAACAGATCCGTGATCTGTCATCAATTTACAAAAAAAGTAGATAAGATTTTTTTTAAAGTAGATGCCTATATTTTTTATTTAAATATTCAATACATGGCAATTTTAACTTACCATAATTTAATCATTGAATATTTAAATAAAAAATATAGGCATCTACTAATAAAATTGTGAAATACCTTTTACAATAAGTACTATAATACCCGGACGGTGCACGGATGTCAAACGTTACATACATTTTGTATGAAGCAGGTTATATTACACAGTGAATGATCCGTGTCCCGTTCGGGCCCGGACGACTCTCGTCTACATCACGGTTGTTGCACGGACACGCCCCGTCCCCTCCACATGTTATAACCCGGCGTAATATAAACGTGCAGCACGGACGGGCTCCGCTACAGAACCAATTCCTCCGGCAAGCCAGAGGCGCCCCTTGGTTTGTTCGGAACGAGATCCTCCATCTCGATCTGAAAATCCCCACGGTCAGTCAGTTCTTGAAACGCAACTCGAAGCGTTTCTTCGATGAAGCCGAAAAACACCGCAATCCCTTGATTTTGAAGGCCGCCACTTATGTCCCCAGTAGGATTAGCTCGGTCCAACGGCCGAGACATGTCCTCACCGACCCAGACGACTCCATTACTCTCCTTCAGGAAAGCAATAGGGCCACCAGTACAGTTCGCACACACCGCACACAACCGTCATTCCGACCTCGCCGCCGAGGTCCTCGCGCCCCGAGTAACGGCGCCTCCCGACCGACCCTTGCTCGTTGAAGCGCCAGCCCGCGCCGCAGCTGAGCCAGTAGCTATAAATTCCCCGATCAATAATAATAATGCCAATATTTTGATCCAGCCTGTCCCCAATAACAGCTGTCTCCGTATCAGTGACGCCCTGAGCCGGGGCCGTACCCCACAGGGGGTGCCCTCAGCGTGCAGTCCCTTAGCTTGTAATATTTTAGTTTGTAAGCCCTGGCTGGAGGCGTTAAGTTAATTCTTAATGGCAGCTCCGGGAAAGCCCGGTTAAGCAGTCACGGCCTCTCAAGGCCAACTGCGAGATGCCCGACAAAAAAAAAGAAAAAAACGGGCTCCGCTGCGGCCCGGCCTGGACACGGCACGGTGTAATGAGAATCATCACTTAGTTTTCACTTCTATCGACAGTCCCCAAAGACTGCCCCACGTGTTTTTTTTAATTAGTTTAATTTACAGACACACATTAACTTCCATGTGTTTATTATTCTAACGTATGGCAGTCATGGGTTGCAACTGAAAATCAGCGTCAGATGGTACAAATTGTGTTGTCATCTCTCAATATGCTGAGCTGAGGCACTTTTCCATTACAATTTTGGATTGCATTGTTTTCTGTTTTTTTTTTTTTTATAGTTAAAGCTGTATTATACAGCTGTTGAAACACAAAATTCAATAGGTAGGTACCTATGATAAAATACCAAAAGATTTGTTTTTTGTATAACAAGCGATCCGCTCTGCTTCGCCTGGTTTTACGACTTGACATTAAATCGAGATTTCGTTGTTCTATAATTATACATTAAATATGAATGTATAATACACATAAACCTTCCGGAATAAATTCTATTCTGGAATAAATCACGGAAATCGACTTTACCGCATAATTCTTGTTGTAAAAGTTCCATGTAATAAGAGAAAGTGAGGCTTTCTGCATAATCAGCCTATAATGTTCCCACTGCTGGGAGACAAGCCTCCTCTATGTGAGGGAGTGGGCCATAATCGCGCGTGCCTAGTGCAGGTTGGTGGCTGTCAAAGTCAAAGCATTTATTTCAAATAGGCACTTAAAAGGCACTTTTGCACGTCAAAATTTACATTAAAATATAATTAATTCTAGTCGCCCATTCCAATATGTAGTTTCGTATGGAGAAGGATGGGCAAGAAACTCCACCGTTACTCTTTTAGAATGTTTTAAGTAGGTACGATATTTAACATAGTACATTCATTATAATGATGTGTAGAAACGATACACCCAGAATAAAATTACCATACCAAAATAGGTAATAAGAATGAAATTGAAGCAATACAGATCAATTCATTCTATGATAGATACATGGTGCTCACATATTTACAAACATTGTAAATGTCATAATATATTCGAGATTTTGGTTCGAGAACATATCGGTTTCGTCACGATGTTTTCCTTCACCGTTTTGAGAGCAGTGGTGATGAAATTAAATGCACAATTGAAAGTCGCCTGCCTGAGTTCGAACTCCCGACATAGATACACCTCGTAAGTCGGGGCTGATACTACTGGCCACCACTTTTTGTGAGTGAGTCTTTAACCGGGTGCAAATAACCAGATTTCAGGCTAAATCAATCTATCAACCCAGCCTATCGCAGTCCACAGCTGGACATAGGCCTCTTCCAGGCTGCGCCACAACATTCTATCCTCCTTCCACATCCAGTCTGTCGCAGCTAAGGACGGTTACCGTTACCAATAAAATACCGGTAAAACTAACAAAACATTTCGTTCCATTCCGTTAAATATTTAACGTTAAAATTACTGTTATATCATAGGATTTACCGGTACTTAAATAGCGTTACCAATGTCGTTATTTTGCTAAAACTAACAAGAAGCAACATTTTATGCGACGTTGCCTGACTGAACCAAGGACCCCGCGCGCCTTGCGTTCGGCTCTTCTAACCGGAGTGGCAACGACACATGTTAAAATGATCGGAAAGATACGAATACGATAAGGCTCGGGCTCCCGTATAATTTTATAATTATACGGTACACAAACATCGCGTCGCATACGCCAAACGTACCTACGTCGACTGCCTTTGATTTGTCAACTTGTTGTTTGTGTAAAAAATATATTATTTTGGGCCTAAAAAAGTGTACCGATATTTCAACGTTTTCAATGCGAACTTAATAACCTACCTATCTTTCTACTTAAACCGTATTCATCATCATCATTTCAGCAGAAAAACGTCCACTGCTGGTCATAGGCCTCCCGAAAAAGGGGGGTTTTGCCATAATCGCCACGCTTGGCAAGCGGGTTGGTGATCGCAGTAATGAGAACGCTGCTGTGCATTCTCTAGTAAGTCCCTTAGTCGCCTTCTACGACACCCACGGGAAGAAATGGGATGGTACTATTCTTTTACGTCCAGCATCACACGGAACCCGTATTATTATAAGTATATTGTTACCTACTTTTTAATTAGTCTTATGTCTTTATGTAGGTACAGTTGACCATACATCTCTGGATATAATATTAAAACCGTTCTCAAATTTTACGTGCCTTATAAAGACGCTGTCAAGGTATTTTTTTTTGTATCCGAGAAACAAGTAGGCGACTATACCTTATTAGAGACAGGAATATCTCGTTTCATAGAAATATTCGGTCGCAGCTAATTTGAGTATTTTTTTTTCAATTTGAGTTTTTGTCCACCCTGTTCATTATAATTTTCTGTAGCACAGAAACAATACTACACAGTATCACGTACAGTATCAGTAGTACTGAAACTATGAATTGTCATTCATGGTTTTAATTCTGGCGTTGATGGCTCTACCAGCCTGTTTTTATAATTTTAACCAATACTGTATACAGGCCGAAGGTAATTCATTCATTGTTTCAGTTTTCGCGTTGGTGGCCCTGCAACCGTCTTTATTATAATTTTCTGCAGCACAGAAACAATATTGTATTCATGGTTGGTTTCCGTTTTCGCTTTGATGTCTCAGCCACCCTGTTTATTATAATTTTCAGCAGCACACAATCAATATTGTGTAAGCGCCGAAGGTAGTCATTCATAGTTTCAGTTTCTGTTTAGTTTAATTTTCTGCAGCACAGAAACAATATTGCATACACGTCGAAGGTAGTCGCACGTTTGGCTTGCATATAATATTGTTTCTGTGCACACACCGAAAGATGCTAGTGTCCCCACCGTCATAGTTAGAAAGAGATAGACGTATAAATTACCAGTATAAGAATTGTTACTTTTACCGATATAATACTGGTAATTAGATAACGTTAACTGACTTTGGGTATCGGTATTATAATGGTTAACATAACGGTAATTGGTAACGTTATAGAAAAAATACCGATAATTCGGTCCTTGGTCCCAGCCACCATTTTACGGTCTACGGCTCATCTAGCTGGGGGGCGTCTCACACTACGTTTGCCAATACGCGGTCTCCACTCCAAAACTCGTCTGCTTCACCGTCCATCGGTCCTTCGACAAACATGGCCAGCTCACTGCCACTTCGGCTTGCTTACTCTGCAAGCTAGGTCGGTGACTCCGGTTCTTTTCCGGATTACAGGGTACTCGATTCAAAATGCAATTTTCATTTGTTTTCCAAGACATGCTGTCTTGGAAAATAGATTAAAATTGCATTTTGGTATAGTCGACCTCGTTATTACTTTAGCAACCATTTTTGACAACAATTCCTAGTCAATTGAAACTTCATTGAGGTTGAAACTGTTTACTGCCTCGCTTGTCTAGTGGTCGCCAGCGCTACTGCTGAACATGAGGCCGGTCCTTTGTATAGCTAACACCTGCAATGAATTGAAGGAAATCTCCAAACGGCTAGTAGACATTTCCAGTGGCTCAAGGGCTGGCTTTTACCTTGGCCAGAGGTTAAGCATTGCCGTACAACGTGGCAGTGCCACCAGTCTCTTGGGTACATTACTAGTTGACAGCGACGGGGATGAATTTTTCGACGCCATATTTTAATTAATTGCTAATAGTTTTAGTTTAGTGAGTATACAATATTATATTATATTTTGTTGAGCATGAGGTCCTGGGTTAGATTCCTAGGTCAGGGAAAACGTTATTAAGTTTCTTCAATAAGGATTTCTTAGTAGTAGCTCGGAGTCTGGACTTGTACTCGGATGATGGCAAAAGGCCTTATAAGTTACATAGACTTGGAGAAATATAGGTGTGCCTCTGCTTAACCTCTGCCTAACCTTTGGGCTATAAGGCGTGATCTTATCTTATGAAACTATCTGACTAACACTAAGACAAACTTGATCTTAATGTTTTATGAATTGCAAATGATATTCAAGGTTTGGGTAAATAAGCAATTATCTTGAGGTCGATGATAAATAACATTAGTTCTTGGCCAAATCTATAATTAAAATCCTGATCAGGTTTTTACTAGGCTTTAAATTATGCTTAAAACCTGATCAGTCGTTTAATTAGTCTTCAGACTGCGCAGTAGCGCTAGATGGACCAACGAACTTAAGACTGGATACGGAAAGCGGAGGACAGGGTGTTGTACCGCAGCCTGGGAGAGGGCTATGGCCAGCTGCGGACTGCGATAGGTTGAGTTTAAAAAAAGTAAAAGTGAATAATGACACTATCAAGAAGAGAGATAAAATAATATCTAAAACGATACATTACAAAAAAAAAAATATTTGAGGCTCAAGGTGAACTGCCAAATACGTAATATACATACATAATTCCTACATTGCATCGTCATCATCCACAGGTCGATTTCACCCACTGATGGATATGGGCTTCTATTATTTCTTTGTCAATCCCCACACGCTCCTGTGCCAGCCTCATCCGGTCCCTTAACGCCACTCTGTCAAAGCCATACTCCACGTTGCATAGATCTTGAGATAAACCTGTGTGACAGACGGACATGAAAATAATCTATCTTAAATGTTGCAGTTATGAATTTAAACCTTTCTTCTAAAACAATTGTTACATCACTACCATAGAGATATTACTAAATGTACCTAGGTAGTAACGCTACTCTATGCTTTGTAGTCTGTGGTAATCTTTCAAATAAATTAACGTTGCAAATTATTTTCACCTGCTTTATTTGTTCAATATTCGTTCACTTAACCTTTGGTTTTCCTTCGAAGATTGGAACTATAAAAATGGTATCATTACACAAGAAAACATACGGTAAGGTTTGTTCAGTGCTTGACATAACAAGTGTACTATACAAAGTTTGTTTTGCACTTACACTAGCGTAAATTGCAGTTGTTTTGTAGTATCCTACGAAATCATTGGAATGAAGTTGTTGGAAGTGTATAGGTAAGCAATGTTGTTTCAATATTCGCAATGTTTTTTTTTATGAACATACTAGCTTAGATAGTTAGCAGATAGTTGCAAACCTTTCTTTCAAAAACATAAAATTTCACACTTCCTTGTATAAACATTTTAGAAACATGCCATGAAGAATTTTATTCAAAACGTGAAGAAATTCAGACACGCTATCTACTCAGACACCGATCTAGGCTAAACATACCAAATTCTCGATTAAAAATGCACTCTACAAGTCCCTATGTGATGTCCATTAAAATATATAATAAACTACCTGCTCCAATAAAAAAAGAAGAGAAAATTAACGTGTTTAAAAAAAAAAACTGACACAATTTTTCCTAAATAAAAGCTATTACTCTATTAACGAATATTTCAGTGATAGACTCATAAAGTCATAACTTATGTGCTCGCAACTTTAAATTTCATTTGACCTATTAATTATTATTACATCTCTTATTATTACCTGTTTATATTATATTTTATTTTATATTAATTGATTGTATTTTAGATTGTGAATTAAAAACCAGTAAATACCGACATGAATTTTATAATATAGTAGTTTTGCTAAATGTTTAATATTTAACAAATGACCTCCTCTCTAACTGACTTATCTTGCTGTGCCCGACAGGGTCCATATGATCGAATTATAAGTTTACCACCTAAAAATACCTACTTGTGGAATGCAATAAAGTATTGAGTATTGAGCTTTCGCTCGCGGGGAAATCGAAAATTATACCGCGGGATCGTACTAAAAGAATAAAAAGTATTCTTTGTTATTCCAGGTTACAAACTACATGTTTGCAAAATTTCATGCAAATCCGTTCTGCCGTTTTTGCATGATTGAGTAACAAACATCCAAACATCTAAATATCCAAACATACAAACTTTCACATTTATAATATTAGTAGGTTTTTTAAATTGTGTTTTATGGATTATGTGGTCTGCATTAAGTGGTTAATAAAAGTCAGGTACTAACCTTTAAGGCGGGCACTAAAACTTACCCTGTACCTCAGTTGATACTTTGCGGAAGCTCCTTAGAGCAAGTCACTTCCTTCAAGTATCTGGGCCACTGGGTTTCCGAAGACTTGAAAGACAGTCTGGATATTGAGCGTGAGCGCAGGGCGTTGGCTGTCCGCTGCAACATGTTGGCTCGCAGATTTGCAAAATGCACGACTGAAGTAAACGCTACACTGTTTGCGGCGGACTGTCAGTCATTCTATATATGCTGTCTGTGGGTCAACTACACGCAGAGGACATATAGCGCTCTGCGCGTTCAATACAATAATGCATTCAGGTTGGGGATGTGGTTGCCGCGCTACTGCAGTGCTTCCGGCATGTTCGCTGAGCCAGGAATAGATGGCTTTCACGCCATCATGCGCAAGCGATGCGCCTCCGTCATGCGCAGGGTACGCGCCAGCCCCAACAGCATCCTGAATGCTTTAGCGGATAGGTGGGACAGCCCCATACTGGGACATTGGATAAATAATTATAGTTTTTTTTTCTCCAGTAGATGTAAGTACTAACACTAATTTCTAAGTCGTTAGTATACTAACCAAATGGACGTTATGGGTCTGAAATAAACGATTTTATTTACATATTTGTCTACACAAACATGGTCACCACACGGCGCCCCACGTCGCCCGCGCGTCCAGCGTCGTATTGTGCTCATTGATAATAATTAGGCAGGAGGTACCTAATCGTACGGCGCGGCGGCGATTGTATTGTAATTAATTGGTGAAAACATTTTCCATTACACTTGCAAAACTTTTTTGGGACAAAATATTAGGTCTTTACCTATGAAATTGCCGTTTTGCAGTACTGGCCATTTCAAATCAAAATAATTTATGTTTGGGTAAGAATTCTAATTTCAAATTAATTTTATTTTAAAAACATGGATTTTTTTTTCCAAAAGTAGTCATTTGTTTATTGATTAGTGTTACATTTTCATCGCATTTCAATCTTTTTCGTCATCATGGATACGTTAAAAATTCGAGTAATTATGGAATATGAGTACCGTCGTGGCAGCAACGCGGCACAAGCGGCACGCAACATCAACGACGTTTACGGAGCTAACACTACAAACCAACGCACCACCTGTTATTGGTTTGCTCGCTTCCGTTCTGGAAATTTCGACCTGAAAAATGAAACTCGCGGTCGTCCGAAGACTTTGGTCGACAATGACGAATTAAAGGCGATTGTGGAAGCTGATGATACACAATCTACGGCTGAATTAGCAGCAGCTTTCGACGTTAGCGTCAAAACAATATTGGTCCATTTGCGTCAAATTGGCAAGGTAAAAAAGCTTGACAAATGGGTGCCCCACGAACTCAATGATCGTCAGCGCGAAGTACGCGTCGAGACGTGCCTTGCACTGCTCAACAGACACACAAATGAAGGAATTTTGAACCGCATTGTTACCTGCGATGAAAAATGGATTCTGTTTGATAACCGCAAGCGCTCAGCAAGTTGGTTGGATCCTGGTTCAGCACCTAAACAATGCCCTAAACGAAAACTTACCCCTAGAAAAGTGATGGTCACTGTTTGGTGGTCTAGCGCCGGTGTGATTCATCACAGCTTCTTACCAAACGGGGTGAGCATTACTGCAGATGTGTACTGTGAAGAACTGAACACAATGATGGAGAAGCTGGCACATCTCCAACCAGCATTGGTCAATCGCTCGTCTCCGCTGCTCCTGCACGACAACGCGCGACCTCATACTGCACAGCAGACGGTCTCCAAGTTGCAAGAACTGGGGTTGGAAGCTCTCCGTCATCCGCCCTACTCACCAGACCTTGCGCCTACAGACTACTACTTTTTCCAGAATTTGGATAACTTCTTGGCGGGAAAAAAATTCAATACCCGAGAGGCAGTACAAAATGCCTTTGAAGAATTTGTTGCCTCCCGTCCAGCTGATTTCTTTAAGAAGGGCATCAATAAACTGCCACTGCGATGGCAAAGATGCATTGATTGCATGGGTGATTACTTCGATTAATACAAATAAAAAATACATGAAAAAAATTCGTTTAAATTTTTTCATACAAAACGGCAATTTCATAGGTAAAGACCTATTATAACATGGTGTAAAAACTATTGGAATCGATTCAGTTACTTGTTTTGAACTAACTATATTCAAGTTTCGCATATACTACAGATAATGTTATACAGGGTGATTGGAAGATGGGTGCAAAGCTTTAAGGTGAAGATAGTATAGACAATTTAGAACCATTTAAGCCATGGTTGTCTTAGACGAAGTCTTACCAATTTTTTTTTTTTAATAAGGTTTAAAAGACGTATTGTACAATTTTTTTATTTTTTCTGAGCTTTAAATGTCTGTAAAAAAAATGTCTAATGACACAGAAGCCTAAAACATGTTTTGCTTGATTTCTTACACATTACTTTAATTAAATAAATGAAAAATGAATTCATTTATCATTCAATTTGGCCATAATTATGCAGTTTACATTAAATTTTGAGAATTTCCGAAAAAAAACTTAAAAATTTGGTTAAAAATATTTGGTAAGACTGCGTCTAAGACAACCATGGCTTAAATGGTTCTAAATTGTCTGTACTATCTTCGCCTTAAAGCTTTGCACCCATCTTCCAATCACCCTGTATATTAATAAACGAAACGACGAGCTGCTGCCTCCTCCCCTAAAGCCAACGATAGCATTGAAAATAAACTTTTACTTTGCAATAGTGTACTTTCACATCAGTGAAAGAATTTAATCGGAGATTCGTTACCTTCTACATTCTAACTAACAAACTTTACCTCTTTATAATAATAGCGTAGTATGTGTGTGGGTGTAAATGTGGATATGTGTGTGTGTGTAGTGTGTGTTTATATTATTAGTGTTGTATTTATATTATTAAAAGTCTGCGATGTCTCACTGCAGGGCATAGGACCCTCTCTACCCTGCTTCCACTTATTTGTTTAAAGCTACTAAGGACCAGTTCTTCTTGAAGGAGTCCATCTACGTCTAGTTCTACTACAATGTCTGTTGCTATTAGGAGGCCCTCTAAAAGTGTTAGAATTAATTCAGGAAAAGCCGCTCGGCTTGATAAAAAAAATGCGGAGTAAACGCGAAAATGATTAAGCAAGCGTAGAACTAGTCCCTTTCTAAATACCATCTTATCATTTTTAACCCCCGACAGAAAAAGAGGGGTGTTACAAGTACAAGTGGTGGCATCGCAATCGGCTGAACCGATTTCGAATTTTTATTGTTTTATCTTAAAGATGACTTAATAGAGTGTCTTAGCGATAATTTTAATAAAACCTGTTCAGCCGTTTTAAGATTACCAGCACTTTTTTAGTTGATGAAGGGATATGAGTACCATTCAGGTCAGATCGAGTCGAAATTTGGTATTGTTATACTTCAATGACATACGAAGAACAGATATATTTTAAGTTTCCTTGAACTGATGCTGCAATATCACCTTGAATTTTCAGGATACCCAACTACCTCACCAGAAAATGCCAGAAGTATCGTTTTTGGGCTCATTGGAAAGGTCCCAATTATTAGTATCTGATGATGGAGTAGCAAGGAGGAATAAAGGAAATGAGAATAAATTAGGAACTAGCTTCACTGTGGGGAACATTCGTAAAGCTGAGAAAATTTAGACGAGGTATGTGTCGATCGTAGCGTTTCTATATTACTGAATTAAGTTTAAAAATCAGGAAATAAAAGTTACGTTTAAAAAAAACCTCCAACACAAACAAAAACCTCTAAAGAGTAAAAAAAAAGTATGTCCCTTAAGTTTAATAAGAAGTTGTAGGTAATATTTTGATCAAAGCATCATCACGACGGGGGAAAGTCAATGAAAACTCCAAACAAACGAGGCTTAGCAATAATCAATGTATAACTTTTCATTAGCCGTTTCCTGACGCGACGACGACGCTTTGATCAAATCCGTACCTACCACTTCGTATTCAAATTAAAGATCCTAAACACTAATTCTTACTTTTTGAAGAGTTTTTGTTAGCTGTTGTTGATTTCCACCAGTTACATGTTTCTTCACCACGCAGGTAGTTATTTTTAGAATTCAATAATAGAAATATAAAACTAAAGGCTGTTTTATTTAAAAACACGCACTGTAACCTACTAAGTTATGTTAATAGATATAACCTAGAAATTGTGTAGCTATATTTTTCAAATGTATAATATAATATGTATAAAGCTTTGCATATTAAAAAAAAACAAACTATGAACTGATATTTATATTTTATCTGATTCAATTCGCAAAAAAACATAATCTCAATTCACAACAAGGACACTAACATGAATTTCAAATAGTAGAAGATGTAGTTACATCCTTCGTTCTATAGTGATCTCGTATCCTGAGACTGGTTTCATCAAGATTTCATAAAACATCTTCAACTTGCTCATGTCTGCTGTCATTCGGTATCGACGTATGAAGTGTGCCAGAGTCACCTTCATTGATATCATGGCGTATGTTCTACCTGTAAGATAAATACGATTTTAATTATCAGCTTACTATCATTAACGGCATCATCACCAGTCAAGAACAAGTACACCATCTGTCAACAGATGTCGTAAATTATCCCAAGGGTAAGTAACATAACTAAAATAATGCTTCCTTCATCAGGAGATGCATGTTATAAATCATTGTTATTCATTTCTGTGGTATCGTTGTAAGGCGATTTGTTAAACAAATACTACTTAAAAAAAAAAGAAAACATCCATTGTGGAATCAAGATTATGTAGGATTTTAATGTATTTGTTTTTAGTAGATATTTCATTTAAATAACGAGTAGATAGCTCCACAAAACTGCCCAAAACACGCCTTAAGCTGCAGGGGGCCGACGTCGCGTGGTCTCCCCGGGTTAAATACCTGGGGGTCACCATCAACCGTCGGCTCACTATGGTACCACACGTACGAAAGGTTACTGGCAAAGGTAGGATAGCCCGCAACCTCCTCAGGCCAGTGTTCTCATCCCGCCTCCCGGCGCGCGTCAAGTTGGGCGTGTACAAGATGTACGTGCGCCCAATATTGATGTACGCCGCCCCGGCCTGGTTTGTCCTCCCAAGTGAGTCAAGCCGCAAGCTGCTCCGCGCGCAGCAAAACCTAGCGCTGCGGACCATCCTAGACGATGTTATCCAGCGGGACCTCGGGATTGGGGGCCTGGATGAATTTGTGCGGCACCTAGCGGTGAGGTTGTTGACGCATCTGCCGGGCCTCATGTCAAGCAGATTGCAACCTGGCACGCGCTCCCTCCCGACCATAAGCCACTGCCACGCAACCTGATTGCGGATAGAAGTGCCCCCACGCCCCCGGACTGACTCCCGAGTGGGCCGCACTCAGGTTACACGCGGCCCACTCGTGACAATTGAACTCTACATTCATATGATTTTGTTATTGTTACTAATAATTACCTACCCGTATATTTATTTTACGTCGATAGTCCTAGGTTATTATTTGTGGGCTCTAGTTCTAACTTGGGTAGTAACAGCTATGTGAACATTGTATTGCATATGTAAGCTATAACGCCCTTAATACCAGCAGGCTCTTATTTTGGTATTATGCTTAATTTATATTTTTGTTCCTTGTTTTGTTCCTTTTTGCTGCTTGTTTGATTAGGAAAGTACAAGATCAGCAGTTTGTCCACGAAATCCGATAGAATCGGAAATGAATTTATCAGGAAAAGAAGAGCTTTAAAAAATTAGCTATGCTACTTCCTACTAATATATAAATGTGCAAATTAGTATGTTTAGATGTTTGTTACGCAATCTTCCGAAAACGGCTGAACGGGTTTGGATGAAATTTAGCACACAAATATTTTGTAACCTGAAAAAACAAAGGACACTTTTGATCCCGATAGTACGTTCCCATGAGATAAATTTCAACATGCACGCGGGGGAATCCGCCGGCAACAGCTAGTATTAAATATTTTTTTTTATCAAACCAATAATCATTGAGTGCAGTTTCAATAATATAGGTACAAAAAAAAATACTTCTTAGTAAACACAAAATTACCAGAACGATTATACAAATAGTTATCGCTTCAATACCTATACAAGTTCGCTTTCCCAATCCAAATGCTGCAAATTCCTTATTTCTTCTAAAGTCATCATCCAGCCATCTTTCTGGTTTGAACTGATCATTTTGAGCTCCCGAAGATGAAGCGAGATTAGTTGCCAGTGGAAAAATTATACAATGACTGCCAGCGCGCATGGTGTAGTTTTCTGAAATTTATTTATTTATCTATATCTATATATAAAAATGAATTCCTATTTTCCTTAGTCACGGCATCACACGTGAACAGCTGGACTAATTTTGCTAATTCTTTTTTGTTGTTTGTTATTGGCAGGAGAAAGTTTTTATAAAAGAAAAAAAAATGGAAAGTTGCGCGTAACATATATATATTCATAGTTAAGACAGGACAATGTCTGTCCGGTCAGCTAGTATAAAATATGATTCCTAAATTATATCATCATCTGCGTCTGGTAACAGTTAAGCCCAAAATGCTACTGGTAATTTCGTTATGGGAAAACCGAATGACAGTTTTCCCATCGACGCATTTATTAATGAAGAAAAATAAAATACTTACTGAGTTTAACATCTGTATCAACAGTTCTTAACACAAGAGGCACTGACGGTAACAATCGGAGTGACTCCATTAGCACAGCATTTGTATAAACCAATTTGTTCACATCATCCTTTTCTACATCTCTGTCTGGACCCAATACTTCTAATAATCTGTTAAAAATTTATAAACAAATTCACAATTAAAATATTGACTGGCGATAAGGTCAAAATCTGCCTAGCCTTTTCCAAACTATGTTAGGGTCGGCCGGTTCAGTCTAACTGGATGCAGTATTTTACATGGGTCTACTGCCTATCTGACCTCCAAAACCCATTTGGTAAGTCTGATCTTTCTGATTTTGGCTTCTAATGACCCGTAACCACTTTCAAAGATCCACAAATGACAGCCGGGACCAACGGCTACGTGTCCATCGAGGCATGGAGGGGTCATGGTATGTAAAGATGGTCACAAATGCACGGACCGAGAGCGGCAATCATAGTTTAACCTGATCAAAATCAAAAAATCAAAATCAAAATATTTTATTTCACATAAGCCTGCATGGGCACTTATGAAACGTCAGAAGCTAGGTGCACGGTTTCAATTTGTCGTTTCCTATGGAGAAGAGCCGGCAAGAAACTCCACGATTACTCTTTTAAAAATAATTGGCTTTTACAATGTTTTCAAATTACAGTGATAATAGGTATGGGATTGATCGACCCGTCTGGTTTTAATTCATGCCACAAGCAGCAAGTATGACATATTTTGTTTAAAGTAACTACACTAACAACGGCCGTTGGCTTCGTTATCAGGTGTATTAAAGTTACTTTCTTATTGACTCGACGACAACAACGATTTGAAATGATAGTCGAGAAAATCATTACTATTTTGCTTTTCATCATTAGATATCGACGCCGATATAAGATTTTAAATTCAGGTAGGTTCAATAAATTTGTGGTAGGAACTGTGTAAATTAATATACTAGTACCTAAACCTGGAAGTGGCGGTGCTTGGGGAGGGTTATGTCCAGCAGTGGATGTTTCCCGCTGAAGTGATGATGATTATGATTGTTTTTTATTACACTATCAGCGTCTAAAAATCTTACTCTGTACACTTGGTAAAGTGAGCTGTAAATAGTCACAATCCGTTGAATCAGGTAAAATGACAGGTAATTTCACTTTGGTTTTCACGGTAAGATTTTTATAGATTTTCTATTCTATAACTAATAATCATTCTGTTTGTCATCTTTAGATACAAATACTCATCACTTCTGTGAATGGTTTGGTCGTCGTTGGTTTATTTAATTATACCTTCTATTTAAAATTCAGGACATTTATTCAAAGGAATAGGGGTAGGAACTGTACGATCTTAAAATTCAACTTACTCTTCATACAGTTTTTCTTGAATTTCAGGATGTGCTCCGAGCAGCAATAAAGTGTATGCTAACTGGTTTGGTGTCGTTTCAAATCCAGCTACTAAAATTGTATCCACATGTTCTCCGATCTCTTTATCTGACAAGGCACCGTTTTTCGATAGGTCTAGGAGTAGATCTAGAAAAGCTTTATATTTGTTTCCTGTCCAAAATCAATTATCAAGATTAATAAATATGCAATTCGTACAAAAAAAATGACTCAAAGATACGACAACGTCCTAATTAACGTGAACAATATGTTGTACTAATATCATCATGCACAATTTGACATATTCCATTTTTCTATTTTTGTGCGTCTAAGTACACACAATTATTTGCATGAACTGTACCTATTCATGAAAAACCAACGTCTAAGTACTTTTTTATACATACCAACAGTTTCAGCTTCGTCATTCATTGCAGCTTTTTTCTTTTCCAAAACCTGTAAGATTGGTTTTATTTAATAGTTAAATTTAACTTATTTTTAACCAACTTCAAAAAGGAGGTTATCAATTCGACATGTTTATTTATATATTTTTTTCTATGTATGTCAGGCATAACTCCGTCATATAGGAAAAGTTTTTATCCAGTGCGCAAACTGTAACCTTGAAGTCAGCATATCATTGTAGTCCCCTCAGCGCAATTTTTTTTGTCAGTTATACAAAAAAAAACAGCTGTTCCATACATTTTGACCGCGTAGGTATTGCACTTTTCTATGAATCAGCTGTTTTTTTTTGTATAAGTGACAGAAAAATTCTACGCTGGGGGGTCTATAATGGTATGCAGAATTTATGATTAAAGTTTGCGCACTGAATAAAAACTTTTCATGTATGTAGAAATATGCAATAATGCAGAATATGCAAAATATATTTTTTGCTCGAAAGGGGTTTATTTTGAAATGGTCCCATTTAAAGGGCTATGCCCAAAAATGGTGCCTTTTTTTTGATGGCACACTAACGCCACCTTTTTAAATGTGTAGAGTACTTCCATACAAACAATATTTACTATCGCAGCTCAGCTCTAAAGTACATCCGTCTCGAGCTAAGTGCCATAATCTATGACGCTAATTAATTAGGAAAACTGAAAATATGAGTTACCTTTAATGGTCTTATACTATTTATTTCATACTTATAAACTCCATTGGACTCAAATGGCATCATATTGGCGCTAGTGGCATAGTATGACATGAAGTTACACTTCACCATAAAAATGTCATGAGTATTTTATTAACAAATCTGAAAATATTTGTGCTTCTTTAGCCCTTATCTGGTCTATTTTATAGTTAAACTATCTGGACTCAAGTTACGTCACGTTGGCATAATTGGCATAATGCGACATCAAGTCACACTTCACTATTATAGCAATGTTACGAGTATTTTATGTGAAAAATAAAATGATTTTTTTGCAGCCTTTTTTTTTTCATAGTGTAATCACTATTTGGAGTTCATGTTGCGTCATGTTGGCCTAAGTGGCATAATGTGATGTGACATCAAGTTACCCTTCACTATTAGCAATGTTAAGAGTACTTTATTTGCAAAACTGATAATGTGATATTTTCCTTGCTATTTTGGCTTCTTTATTAAAAAAATCGGAATGTCTTTTAATTCTAAGAGTTCAGAAAGCATTCCCATGCAAATAACAATCAATTTTTTTGAGTGCATGCGGAGTGGTAAACTGTGTAACAATTAAGACAATGAAGGGCGCGGCGGTTCGTTTTTGTTTCCGTTTCTCCATACATTACGCTGTTAGTTACTGCTGCCTACTTATCAGGTATTTGTACAGAGAATAACACATTTTTTTTACCTGAGGCGACAATTTGCCTTATCTCTATTTTTTGCTGTTTGCGGCTGTCATGGCTTTTGTTTTCCGAGGAACTCCTTTGTAAGTTCTAGGGCATTATTAGGATAGCCAATCAAACTGCTCTATTTTTACCAGCGTAGGCGCATTCTTGTTTGCACTCGCTGCCATCATTCATACCGATCGTTCTGCTTTCGTAGTTCGCACGTATATTTCATCCATATTTACTGATTTATCTAAAGTTGATTTGGTTCTTCCCTGGACTTTATTCGTGTGCTTACCTTTGTGACTTCTGCTGTGTTTGTTGTATTCTGAGAACGTTTTGTGTATTTTATGGGATTAATATGGAACGATTTCGACCATGTGTATCATGCCAAAGAAGTGTGAATCAAATTGGTGGTCACCAACTTCGGTCATATTTTCTGACGCTGAATTTCTTGCAAAATAATCCTTTTCTAGTAAATTATTTGGCTGAAGTGCGGAACATTCATGATCATGAGGTAAGTCATTTTTTTTTAAATCTTATAAAGATATTATATTACCCGGAGAAGGTAATAGAGCGTGCTTTAGTCATACAGTAGGTTGCGGGACTTGCGGGTTAGAAAACTACGCTAGATAATATAATAAACGTAAGTGTGTGTTTGTTTGCTGTTTTGAAGTCAGACGATGCGATGTGTATTTTTTGGGCAACTACTATGCAAAGCGCTAAATAACTACTCTTATATTCACCTACATGTCTTTCACTCGCGTAACTCGGATTTTCCCGAAGCACTGCCATATACTGAATTTTCCCCTCCGGCTCGGTACGCCTTTGTAGTATTTTGTTAATGTAGCGAACTAATTACCTTGTAGAGTGCGCCTGGTGCCTTTGTTCAACACTTAGTTACAACAATACTTATCTGAAGATTACTACATAATTATAACAGATAGCTCAGCATATGCCACAGCCGGGGCTATGCTCGTGCTGTAGCAATAAATCTTCAGTTTAGAGATACAAATGCAAGTACAGAGTTCGATTTTTCGTTCTGCTTTATTTTCAGTTTGCAGTCGATGACAGAATTTGTCATAATTACTTGCGGAATGCTCAGCGCTACGCACGCCGTAAAGAACATCCTGTAGGGGAGCCTCAACGACAACCTGCACCCTAATTGCGTAACTCACGATTAATCATAATTTGTTTCGTTTTGAAACAGATGGCTAAACCATTGCTTCATATGTTAGAAAAATGTGTCTGCTCAACAACGTAAATAACGCAATGAATATTGTTGAACTGTCAAATGAAATCGATTATGATTAATCGCGTGTTACGCAATTAGGGTGCAGAACAGCAGCCCGAAGCAATTGACAACAATTCGTTAATGTCGTTAATACCATTTAGAGCTCGAGTTTGTGACGAACAATACCCCGATCTAGCTTAGCAAAACATTGAAACCAGTACACGTCACATTTACTACACTTTTTCTCCAATTCAAGCAACGGACATCGCCAACTTACTCCGTGCTCCACAAAGAATACTGAATTTTGAGGCCATTCACACTATCGACGATGCTCAGTTTCAGTATTATGTAGGTTTTTCAAAAAATAACTTTTTGCAAATTCTACAAGAAACAGTATCACTAAGAGCAGAAGCTAAACCAGCCATAACAATATAAGCCTGTTTTTTAGTTAAATTGCGAATAGGAGAACCTAACCAGAGGCTAGCAAAACTTTTTATTCTGTCACGTAATCAGTTTGAAAATAAAATTAAAAACGCTGGAGAATGCCTGCGCGCGAAGTTTATTCCCAATCATTTGGGATATAACCATATCGGCAGAGCTAAAATAATAAGCCAAATACTGACGATTCCAAACCAACTTTTCGGTAACCCGGCGGAATCTGATGGGGAAAGACACGCTATTGTCATTTTGGACGGAACATATAATAATATTTACTTACAAAAGAGTAGTAATTATTATTTTCAAAGAAAGTCAAACAGTTTACATAAATGGCAAACCTGTATACGCCTTTTTAATGGTTGGTCCCGATGGACACATCATTGATGTTTTCGGGCCATACAGTACAACAAATTCACGATCGTTCTAGCGAAGATGAGGGATAAATGTGTAGCTTTTAAGTTTTATAATACTTTTAACTAAAATATATGACTTTAAAAGTGTTTATTTGTTTTATTGCTAAGTCAATGTACCGAATGACACTCCAACGATCAAAATGGCTATCATAAATTCGCCGCCTCAGGTAAAAAAAAGATATTCTTTTAACAAATACCTGATACGAGGCAGCTGCGATTAACAGCGTACAAACAGACGCAAACAAAGGGTAATCGCCGTGCCATTTATTGCCTTAATTGTTGCACAGTTTACCACTCAGCATGCACTCAAAAAAATAGATAAGGTATTATTTGCATGGGGGTGCTTTCTGACCTCTTAGAAAAGACATTCAGATTTTTTTAATAAAGAAGCCAAGACAGTAATCACATTATCAGTTTTGCAAATAAAATACTCATAATATTGTAATAGTGAAGTGTGACTTGATGTCGCACTTTGCTTACACCAACGTAACGTAACTTGAGTCCAGATAGATAGTCTTTAAACTATAAAATAGACCAGATAAGAGCGTAAGAAGCACGAATATTTTCAGTTTTGTTAGTAAAATACTTATGATATTGTGACGGTGAAGTGTAACTTGATGTCACACTATGCCACTTACGCCAGTATGATGCAACTTGAGTCCAATAGAGTTTGTACTATGAAATAAATAGTATAGGACCATTAAAGGTAGGTATCTCATATTTTCAGTTTTCCTAATTAATAAGCATCATAGATTAGGCGCATAACTCGAGTCGGATGTACTTTAGAGCTGTCCTGCGATAGTAACTATTGTTTGAATGGAAGTACTCTACACATCTAACAAGGTGGCGATAGAGTGCCATCAAAAAAAAGGCACCAGTTGCCCATACATTTCAGGCAAAGCCCTTTCATATAGATCTGATGAGTTTCGGAGACAGACAACGGAACTCTTCAAAAAATTACAGCTAATCATACGCGATTGCTGCTATCGCACCAATATGCATTGTTTTGATTTGATTGACTTTGAAAGTACCCCAAGGATGATGAAATTTCGAATTGGTGTGGGGTAGGTACTATAACACAAGGCGGACCGATGACCTTGTGAAGGCCGCCGGAATCCGCTGGATGTGGGAAGCATAAAACCATAAAACCGGTCGAAGTGGAGGAGCCTGGGGGAGGCCTATGTCCAGCATAGGACGTCTTTTGGCTGACATGATGATGATGAGGTACTATAACTAAAAAGTGAAAAATAAAAATGATTTTCTAAAAAAAATTACTTTAATTTCGGTAGTCGGTGTCTTTGGATATTTGTGTACTTTAATTTTTTGTCCTCGCCTTCCGAAATTAAAGTTATTTTTCACTTTGTAGTGTTTTTTTGGAAGTCAGTTGTTTAAATTTTTAAGTTTTTTAGGTACACATATCAAGCTATAAATGTCCAGTATAATCTGACCTCGCATTGTATGGGATTGCCGTACAGTTCGAGATCTGCGTAAACTGGAAAAGTATAGCCTGATGTGTAGCCGTGTATACAATCATTTAATTTTTATAATAACTACATTTTTTAAGTTTTTTTTTGCATAATATATTCATTATTTCACTTACTTTATTAGTCACTAATAAAGTAAGTGAAATAATATATATATATTATATATTATATAGTATAGTCTTCAATATTTCTTCTGATTTCTTCTTCTCTCCAACCAAACTGTTTATTAAGTCATTCTGCAGCCAAAACTTTATTGCCTTATTGATTAGAAGCCTTTCCATTTCTTCCACTGACTCCATGAATCTTTGTATGGGTCCCACGTCATCAATAGCGTTAATCCCAAACGTTCCAACTAAAAAAAAAATGTCTGACTGGCATAACATTGTTCTTATGATGTCTACAGGCATAGAATTTAAAAAAAAAACGCCGAAAGAAATAACACTCACGACAAATCGTTTCGATTGTATTTTGTTTTAAATACGGAATTTGATCAAATGGCCCTTTTCCAACATTCGAATCCATAGAAATAGCCAGTTTTTTGGACTGGCTGTTAAACACATCTAGAAACCCATGTATAACTGGCAAACTGAATGCTGGATTTAACAACTTGCGGTGATTCTTCCAAACTTCACCTGCGAGAGAAAGTTTGTAGTATGAAATGAAATCCTTGTTCATGGTTAAACAGAATGAAAAATAATTCTAATTAGAATAGTCTACAAAATGATGAAAAATTGGCGTTGGTGGTTTGGTGTGCATTTGAACTGCTCCACCATGTTAGGTATACAATCGTTTGAATCATTTGTTATCTTAGACCTAAGTTTATATGATAAATATTAATTCAAATAGACATATTTTTTAAATAGAGCTATATTTTGCATCAAGACATAAAAACAGTTTGGCACTAACTCATCACGAATCTGTCGGACAAAAATTTATGTACTGTATAATATGGTCTATTTACCAAGAAGAAAAATAAATAAATCCTAAACAAAAATTAAAAGCAACCTGTATAAGAATTTTGAGATTGACTGGAATCGTTCTTCATAAACATTGCATGTGACTCACGTAGGTAGGGTACTTACTAATAGATGTTTACGGCTATCGTAGTTTTTACGTACAAATGATTTTAAATGTACCTACATTGTTTACTTATTAGTGAATCAACACATTAGTGATTAAGCAATGTTATCTAATTAGTGAATGTGAGTATCAATACAAACCATCTCTGGTTTAATGATACAAATAAACGAACTTGTTTTAAGACAATATATCTACGAATAAATAAATAAATAAATAATAATGAGTCATTTAGTTTTTTTTTAAGTGTTATGTTTTCAATTTCTTTTATTTGATGAAGCTTATTATAAATTCGTAATCGTTCGTTTCGTTCGTTCGTTCGATCGTTTCGTTTCGTAATTCGTAATTCGTTCTGGTATAACATAGCGCGCTTGTAATTTCTTATACCAACTATTTATTGTACCTATGTTAACAAATTATTAAATGAATTATGAATTATTATTATGAATTATGACATTCCGAGGAAACTTTTAGAAAGTAGGGCTGTTTTTGAGGGTATATTTGTTATTTGGTCGGCATGTCGACGGGAGTGCAGATTACATTGGTATGATATTATTTGGGTGATCTCTCCAAAGCTGTTGATTGAGCGCACCGTGACACGGTTTTGCGTAGGATACTGCATTTGAAATAAGATTAGACATTTAATTAAACAAACCTTTTTTACAGTCCGTTCATCCGATTCCGACTTCTATACCGTAGGCATAAGGATGGCATTAAAAGCAATAAAGTATTAACAATACCAACTGTTTACTGTAGCTGCCATTTGTCATGCCGCCAACGCAATAGAAGTCAAAATCGGTTGATCGGACTATAAAAAAGGTTTAGTTAAATGATTAAATGTCTAATCTTATTTCAAATGGAGTATACGTAACTATGGTTTCCAAAACGAAGCGCTCAACGTAATTGATTCCTACTCACAT
Organism: Antitype chi; assembly: GCA_947359405.1. Lineage (NCBI taxonomy): Eukaryota > Metazoa > Arthropoda > Insecta > Lepidoptera > Noctuidae > Antitype > Antitype chi. Next base: position 16,798,955 of record OX375830.1, read on the forward strand.
ATAGGGGCCCACATATACCTAGATAAATTGTCGGAAAAGCTAAGCTCTGCAGCATACGCTGTTAGAAAAAATCGTAATTTAACTGGTATAGAGACAGCCCGTTTAGTGTACTTCAGCTATTTTCATAGTTAATGTCGTATGGTATTCTTTTGTGGGGAAATGCCGCCGACATTCAAACTATCTTTGTGTTGCAGAAAAGAGCTGTTCGATCAATTTATAAATTAAGTCCGAGACACTCTTTCAGAGAGAAATTTAAGGAGATTAATGTAATGACTGTGCCTTTACAGTATATTTTTGAAAATCTTTTACTTATATGCCTATAAAAATATTAAATTGTTTAAAATACAGTGATATCCATAGTATAAATACTAGGAACAAACACAAATTTGTTGTACCATCAACAAGGCTCAAAAAAATTGGTGGGTCATTCAGATGTCAATGTATACGCTTTTAACACAAACTTGGAAGTTTGTTATAAAAGCGTATACATTGGCCATGTTCAAGATCTAAGTCTCAATAAATTTAAATCATTCATTAAACGTAAGTTGTGCCTGAAAGCCTTTTATACCGTTAAGGATTATATTGAGGACAAAAATCTTGGGATTGACCTGCTCCAATTTTTGCATACTGAATGTTGTTTTTTGTTTTTTTTTGCAAACTTATACTCTTCGACATTTTATTATTATTATATACATGTAAAGAAAACATATTTTCTTTAATTAGAATAAAGGCCGCGTTACTAGCATTACAGTGGCAGATCGTAACGTTGCGTTGAAAACTTTAAAGTTTGGTACGGTACTTGTTTGTTAGGAGAAATTGATATTGTAATTAATAGCATTACATGTCGTTTCTTTTATTACAGGCAAGGTTTTACAGTTAATTAAATGTTATATTTTATAATTAGTGTTAAAAATACACGTAATTATCAAACATAAAACTTTTATTACAGAGAAACTCAATTGTGTTTGATTTACGGTGTCACCTCACCTAACTACTAAGAAATTACCACTATATACACATATACACTTTGACATGAATATTTACTTTGAGATGCTACTTACTACTACTTGCTGATGATACTTTTTTTATTAGTATTGTTTTAATTATTGTGAATGTAGGACTGTGTGGGTCATGTTTTGTTTCTTTTTTGTTTTGTGTTTCATCTCATTCTTAATTAGATTTAATGTTAATCTGGCAGTTTGAGCAATTTATGCGGCCTACCCAAATGTCCTTTCTTTGGTATTGTTCGTCAAATCTTTGAGCTCCTCAAGTTCTGAGTTAAGCTGCATGATTACTGATAAATGCGTGCACTGATTGGACAGGTCCACTCAATCTGTGTGGTTCTTTCCTCAAAAGACCATTTCAGACACCAATCCACATGGTCTTCACATGATCTCACATGATCTGACCAAGATTATGTCTGGACTTTAAAAGACTGTGACCTCTGAGTTTGTGTCGGCCTTTCTTCTCAGAGTAGTCAGATAGGAAACGCCGACCTCATCTAGTTTAAAAAAATATAATTGACGTGTAAAAGTGTTTGTACAAACCTACTTACAGAAATAAATCATTTATCATTTAACACAAAGCCAATGAATGTTTGGTTTGAGAATAGACCAAGATAATCTATTGTTTACTTATATCTAATACCTTTAAACGAGCAATTCTTGTTTATAACTATATATGTAATTTATATAATCTGAATCTCGGAAACGGCTCCAACGATTAAAAAAACCGAGCAAGGTTCGCACATCCAAATATTTATTCTTAAACTAAAATATGGAGTCGAAAAAATCCTTCGTATCGCTATCGAATGATAATAACGAATGGTACCTAAGAGACTGGCGGCAATTCCACATTATATAGATATGTGGAGCCTCTAACCAAGATAAAAGCCACCCCTTGGGTCACGAGAAGTGTCAACCAGCTGTTTGGAGATTTCGTTGAACAAACCATGAGCACTCGGACCCCACGGCCCGAGGGTTTTAACCCCAAATGGCTGGAAAATATAATTAACGATAAGGTTATTATACTTTTGCCACATAAGGTTTTCCGCCGCCGCAGTAACAGTGCCAGCACAGAACGCCGAGCAAGGCAGATGGGACGGCGGCGCAAGAGTATCGACCCAAGTTGCCTGCCACACAAAAGGCCTACCCACTTCCACATAAATAAGAACATCTGTTCTCCAAGCCAATGGGTTCTAATACAGCTGGAATGCCGATAAGTGTTATTAAAGTGGTTATTTACCTGACGACGTCAGAAGACCATCACCCAACCACTCTTTCAAAAGATCGTACGCATAATGTTTATCTGCACATAAATTTGCTGCTGTCAATGCATCCTGAGGATCATGTATCACTGAAAAATTCGAAAAAATATATTAAAAAAACCGACTTACACAATTAAATAACAATATACTATTACAGTTATTACTATATAATAACTGTAATAGTATATCGTATAGTAATAAAAACCGACTTACATAATTATATAACAATATACTGTTACAGTTATTACTATATTTGTTATTTGTGTATTTTACACCAATGTGCAGTCCTTTCCAATTAAAGGAGGAGTCTAACTCGGAGACCCGTTCTTCTCTAAACTTTTACTGCCACTTTCGAGGAAGCCTTTAAAACTCTGGCACAAAACTGGGTTAACAAAGGACTAGTTATCGGTGAAAAGGGATTATCAAACCTCCGCTTTGCCGATGACATTTTCTAGCTCTTTCGATGTTCGTACTTGTTCTTTTTTCAAATCAGCGGCTGATTTGGGTAACATGCTCGCAGACCTGAACAAGGCAAGCCTCGAGATTGAGCTTAAGATGAACATGTCAAATACTAACTAACTCATGACAAACAGCATCAAAAGGCAAATATCTATCTGGGCCAAATAATCTCGTTTCAGGTGCAATAAGACTAAGAACTTGGTCGACACACCAAGAGCGCTTGGAGGAGCTATTGGTTTATGAAACATCTTCTGAAAGGAGATCTACCACTATGTCTCAAAAGGAGAATTGTGGAAATTGTGTATTCTCCCTGTTCTCGCATGTTGTGCTCAAACTTGGTATTTGACACTTCAGCAGAGGTCCAAGCTCGAGGTTTTCTAGTGAGCCATGGAGCACAATATACTTGGAATTTGACTTTTAGACCGTATTTAAGGAACAACACTATGCACCAAAACCAGGGTCTTGGACGTTACCCAGAAAGCTGTACAACCTACGTGGGACTAGGGCAAACAGCCGCATGTCAGATGACCAATGGGCTCAGAGAACCACCCATTGAATCCCACTAAACGTACGACGCCATCACGCATGGTGACGACGATGGTGGGACGAGCTTGACTCCTACCGAAAGGACTGAGCAGCACAAGCAAATGAGAGCATTGTGTGGAAAAGGGAGAAGGAGGCCTTTGCCCTGTAGTGGGACTCAACAGACTAGTAACATTAGATTAGTTTATTTTGAAATCATATAATTAGATCAGAGTTCAATTAAGCTAAACTAAAATTTCTAAACATAGTAAAATGTATGGCGTAAACTAAATAGCATCTATTTTTCGTGCTAATTATTAAAGTATGTATGATTATTACTTACAATAATACAGTTCTTGTCCGAAACTGAAGTGAGTCACTCCGCCTTGCTTTGCGCAGTCTTCACTCATTAAGTTGATACATTTTAAGTGATCTGATGGTAAAAATCAATAATGTAAGTATAATATTACTATTTTCCATACATTTAATAAAATTATTGCTACACGAAATTATGTTGAATTGGGTTTTGAAATTATTTGGAAGTCTGAAAGTGGCTCTTATAGCTGATAAAGTAGAGTGGAAATCGGTTGTCACGGTATGGCCATGTCATACGGAGGAATGAGGAAAATGTCATGAAGAAAGTTTTGAGTATGAATTTCGATGGCTATGGGGAGACCAATGAAACAATGGATGGACTGTGTATATAATGATATCGTTAGAAAGGGCGGCGTGACTACGGAGATGACGACTAATAGAGAAGTGTGGAAGAAAAAGACATGTTGCGCCGACCACAAATAAATTGGGATAAGGGAGGAGAATGAAGAAGAATTAGACAACTGTTTTCATTCGATTCACGGTTTTTTTAGTCATAAATTTTGACATTACATGTAATCAGTAGGTACTTAGTGTGGATTGACTTTTTAATTTTAAGGCATTTGATATTTCATTCATAAATATATTTAAGTTTTTGTTTGTAATTAATAAAATTTGACATTGTATTAAAAATAATAGTTACCCATAGTCATTTCAAACTAAATGGGAATTGTACTTTAATTTAAATATTTCTACACCGGCAACGGTAGTATATGTGAAGCTTTTTAATAATATTAAGATCATAATGTACCATATACTCGGAAATAAATATAATATACTATACTATACTAATGATGATGATGACAGGAAATTATTTAGAATGTCTGGACTTCAGCCCGGAGAAGGACTGGTGTTGGATAAAAAATGATGACTACTATCCAAGTTATGGACACATTCCATTAAATGCACATTCCATATTTTTTTTTAAAAGATTATTTATAATAATCTTTAAAAAATCGTTGCAAAACAAAATGCATCAATCGACCCAGGTTTTTCCCAACTGCATTGTAGTCGACTTCCAATTTAACCAGATGCAGCAAAAAGAAAATGCATACAAACGAGAATTAATATGCATTCATTGTACAAAAAGTTTCACTGTAGGTACTTACCATGCCCCCACACACTAAGTAGGATTGAAAATATGAATCGTGTTTAGCCGCTAGTTAGTATACTCTAACACTGTTTGGAAAAGGTTGTACAGAGGTACCAGTAGTACCTCTGTACAGCCCATAGTTTAAATGTCAGACAGCAAAATACTAACCCATGAAGAGGTGGTGCGAATGGCCAATAATAGGCCATTCTCCTGGCCCGGCCGGTGGTAAAGCATGTGGACTGCTGGACTTGGCACGGACATACCTCCACCACAGACTCAAGAAACACAATACACATACAAATAATACTATGCTCAACATTGTACGACAGCGGTATCTTGTTTAGGCCAGAATTAGATGATGCCTACGAATTATATATAAGACAAGGGATCGGTAATGTTGTCGACATTGAAAAAGGCGGTTTAATTGTCAACGGAAAATCTAAATTAAACAACTATTTAACGTTTCTAGTTTGGTAAAAGGTTAACGAATACTAATCGAAATGGTATATTACTAGCTAGGTTCTCAATTCGTCAGAACCTTTTTTTTTTATGTATGTTCCCCGATTACTTGAAGATGGCTGGACCGATTTGGATTATTATTTTTTGTTTGAAAGGGTATACTTCCCAGGTGGTCCCATGATCATCAAGTCAGAATCTGATGATGGGATCTTGGAGAAATAGAGAGAACTCTTCAAATTTTATAGGCACACGAAGCGATTTTGGTATTTTTGGAAGAGTACTTTCTCGGAGTGGTCTCATTTCAATTTGGTAAAGATCTGATGAAGAACTTTGGAGATAGGCAACGGAACTCCTCAATAAATGATAGCAAATGGACTGGGATTGCTAAAATCTCATGTCTGTCTATTGCTGCCACCAGTTCATAACATAACATCACGCCGGTATGCTGTGAAGGGGTAAGCACATGTGAACCACTAAAAAGTGAAAAATAACTTTAATTTCGGAAGGCGGTGATAAAAAATTAAAATACAGCTCCAAAGACACCGACTTCCGAAATTAAAGTTATTTTTCACTTTGTAGTGTTTTTTTGGAAGCCGGTTGTTTTTTTTTTGAAAAAAGTTTTTTTTAAATATTCTTAACTAGCTGTGCCCGCGACTTCGTTGGCGTGCATGTCGGAAAACAATAATGTATCGCTTAGATGGTATAGGTACCACTCCTCCAATAAAAAGGAAGAATCTTCCGATCTAGCCTGGTAGGAGCCTACCATAGCTTTTTTTATATTTAAAAACACAAGTTTTTGTTCTTATAATTAAACAAGGCACACTATTAGACCCCTGGGGTCTATCTTAGCATGCCATGGTCTGGAATTACTCAACGCGCTCCTGTGAAGTTAAGGTAAATGGAGATAAGATAAGATAATATTTATTTGCAAAGACATGTGTACACATACAAGAATATAAACGTGCATGCAAGATAACATAAAGAAAATTTTTCAGACATATTTGCCACATAAAATGGCGTGCAAATATGAATAGTTCTGATTGTTGACAATTAATTTCAAGTCAATCTAAATTATTTATTTATTTTATTTATTTATTTAAAATGAATTCATCAAATAATAATAATTAATCTGCATTTTAGTGCGTTTAAAGCTAAAGTAAAATCCACCCTTTGTTCAAAGGCATACTATTCTATTAACGACTACTTAAATGATAAGAATTGTTGGTCGCTGTGATTAACTCAAGACAATGTTTGTGTTCTTTCACCAGAATTAGCTTACCCACTGACAGGTTATATCATTATGTTATTTCATATAATTGCTTTTTTTTTATCTGACTGTATAATTCAGGTTTTACTTTTTTTATCATTTATTTATGACTTAATCTACTCATTACAATGTTTTTTTTTTTTAATGAGTAGTATAATGCAATATGTAGTTAGCTAGCGACCTCGACAATTCATGATTATTCTTGCCAGTGCAACCGGCAGCAAGCTCGTCATGCTCCCTTAGATGTCACTGCTTGCGGTAGCGTCGGGGGTCGGGTTGCCTCCTTCCCTCAAATATGGCGAGGGGGGTAATGGCTGATCTTTGCGTTATGCTCGTGAACGGGTGCTGCTCGTGGTGACTGGTCGTCTTGCTGACCATGGTTTTGTTATTGTTAATTGTATTAAGTTTTTAATAATTTTAGTCCAGAGGTCCTAGTTTAACTTTTGTTATAAGTTACTTATAGCTATATTTGCATAATGCAGAATTGCATATGTAAGCGGGCATGCCCTTTATGCCTAGAGGCTTTTATTTAGATTGGAAGTTCTGTTTACGTTTTATTTTAATTTTCTATTATTTTTAGTTTTCAATCTTTGATGGTATATTGGCGTGTGCTAGCTGACATATGGCAAATTTTATGTTTTTTTTTTTTGTGTTTCGTAATTTTTATTACGTATTATTGTATAGAAACATGTTCTTCTAACTTAACAGACAGCTGTGCTGCTGGGGAGTTTGTTCCGCTACTTCTTCTTCCCAGCTAAAGCACTAGGAAGTGGTGAAGGGCGGGCGTTTTTGGGGGGACTGTCTTATGTAATTTTATTTTGACGTTCAAAAAGAGCTGACTCTCAGCCTAGTTTGAATAAATGACTTTTGATCTTGATTTTGATTTTGATTTTAAAGTGTCAACGGTAAATAAAAAATCATTCATAAAAAAGTCAATAACAAAAAGTACCCGTGTTTCAGTCAGAAAATAATTACCTACATATTGTTAAAGTAAACTTATGTCATGAAGTCAAAATAGTATTATTTATATCCAATTTATAAGAGTATATTTCTATTGTTTAATTAATACTTAAAGTCTAAATTCGTCTGCAAGAAAATCTGAGACACTATAATAACATTCTTGACACAACATAGTTTTAAATTGCTTATACAAATTGACATTACTTTTTTTTAGTTCCTTTGGCAATTTATTATAAACGACTGGTGGAATATTCTTTAAAAAAATTAAAAGCGAATAATGACACTATCAAGAAGAAAGATAAAATAATATCTAAAACGATAGATTACAAAAAAAAAAAATTATATGTGAGGCTCAAGGTGAACTGCAAAATACGTAATATACATACATAATTCCTACATTGCATATTCATCATCCACAGGTCGACTTCACCCACTGCTGGGTTGGGCACGCCACGATAGCGGCGGTAAGTCCCCTCTTTGAGGAGTCACCTCCTTCTGCGAAGCAGTGATGCTCGCGAAGAGGGAGGCGGCGCACGTGAGGGAGAGGCAGTATATGCGCCCTCACGGCCGTAGTCGCCGCGGGAGACGCCCTGGGCGTCGGGAATCCCAGGCTGATTTTCGGCCACCGTAGGCGCGGGCTTGCGGACGGCGAGTAAAGGGTAGCTCGCTGTCCAGTAAGGACCAAGCCCGGGTCGACGCCGACGGCGCGTTGTGTCCCACGCGCGCCTCAAAGAAATGTCAGCACCAACTGGTGGGGTCTGCAAGGGCCGATGCCTGCCAGGGGTGCGGGTTGTTCGAAAGAGATACCGCGGCCCCTGGCACACAGGTAACTGAGGGAACACGGGTGGGTTTTAGTCAGTAAAAGTCTGACACGCCCTCCCGCTCCACCCAGAGCGGGAGAAGTTATTTGATGATTTCCCACCCAAAAAGAAAATAAAAACCCACTGATGGGTATGGGCCTTTATTATTTCTTTGTCAATTCCCACACGCTCCTGTGTCAGCCTCATCCAGTCCCTTAACGTCACTCTGTCAAAGCCGCACTCCACGTTGCATAGATCTTGAGAAAAACCTGTGTGACAGACGGACAATAAAATAATCTATCTTAAATGTTGCAGTTATGAATTTAAACCTTTCTTCTAAAACAATTGTTACATCACTACCATAGAGATATTACTAAATGTGCCTAGGTAGTAACGCTACTCTATGCTCTGTAGTCTGTGGTAATCTTTCAAATAAATTAACGTTGCAAATTATTTTCACCTGCTTTATTTGTTCAATATTCGTTCACTAAACGTTTTGTTTTCCTTCCAAGTTTGGTACTTTAAAAATGGTATCATTACACAAGAAAACATACGGTAAGGTTTGTTCTGTGCTTAACGTAACAAGTGTACTATACAAAGTTTGTTTTGCACTTACACTAGGCATGTGTCGATCGTAGCGAGTCTATTTGTCTAAATTAATTTTAAAAATCAGTTAAATTTAATATATTTAAAACTCCAACACAAAAAAAACCTCTAAAGAGTAAAAAATAATATATAGTAGCCCCTTAAGTTTAATTAGAAGTTGTAGGTAATATTTTGATCAAAGCATCATCACGTCGGGGGAAAATCAATGAAAACGCCAAACAGACGAGGCCTAGCAATAATCAATATACGACATTGTAGAAAAGATAACATTAACAATTAAATAATAAGAATATAAAATTAAAAATAAAAGACTGTTTTATTTAAAAACACGCATTGTAACCTACTAAGTTATGTTAATAGATATAACCTAGAAATGTTATTGCCATATATTTAAAATGTATTATATTATAGCTTTGAATATTAAAAAAACAAACTATGAACTTATATACATCTTTTATCTGATACGATTCGTAAAAAAATCATAATCTCAATCCACAACAAAGACACTAACAGAAATTTCAAATACTAGAAAATGATGTTACATCCTTCGTTCGATACTGATCTCGTGTCCTGAGACTGGTTTCATCAAGATCTCTAATTCCATCTTCAACTTGCTTATGTCTGCTGTCACTCGGTATCGGCGTACGAAGTGCGCCAGAGCAACCTTCTTTGATATCATGGCGTATGTTCTACCTGTAAGATAAATAGGATTTTAATTATCAGCTCATTATAATTAACATCATCATCACCTACCGATCAAGAACAAGTACACCATCTGTCACCATGTCTCATAAATTATCCCACGGGAAAAAAAATAGCTTTATCCTTCCCCGAGATGCCGTCTACCTCCTTGCCAAATTTTATGGTTTATCGAACATTTTATGAAAAATATAAATGATGGTTTACAGTGTAAACAATAAGCACGCAAATGCGTCCCACTGTCTCATAAAATACGGTGTTTGTTAGCTATTTTTTTAACTACACAATAGATATTGATGCGGTAATGCTTCCGCAATAACTCCGCCAAATGATAGTGTAAACTTTACACCATCATTTCACCACCACAGTTTCAATAATAATAGGTACGTATAAAAATAGCTTCTTAGAAAACACAAAATAAACAGCACTATTATTTTTAAATGTATAATTATTTATCGCTTATATAAGTACCTATACAAGTTCGCTTTCCCAATCCAAATGCTGCAAATTCCTTGTTGTTTCTAAAGTCATCATCCAGCCAGCTTTCTGGTTTGAACTGATCATTATGAGCTCCTCAAGATGAAGCGAGATGAGTTGCCAGTGGAATAATTACACAATAACTGCCAGCGCGCATCGTGTAGTTTTCTGAAATTAATTTATCTATGTATCTATTATATAAAAATTAATCGCTATTTCCCTTGGTCACGGCATCACACGTGAACGGCTGGACCAATTTTGCTAATTATTTTTTTGTTGTGTTTGTTAATGTCCAGAGAAGGTTCTTATCATACAAAGTTGCGCGTAACATATATTCATAGTTAAGACAGGACAACGTCGGTTGGGTCAGCTAGTATAAAATATAATTCCTAAATTAATTCATCATCTGCATCTGGTAAAAGTTAGGATCAAGATGCTACTTTTAATTTCGTTATGGGAAAACCGAATGACAATTTGCCCATCGACGCGTTTAATATTATTGCATCTAATTATATTGAAGAAAAACAAAATACGTACTAAGTTTAACATTCTTGTCAACGGTTCATAACACAAGAGGCACTGACGGTAACAATCGGGGTGACTCCATTAGCACAGCATTTGTATAAACCAATTTGTTCACATCATCCTTTTCGACATCTCTGTCTGGACCCAATACTTTTAATAATCTGGAAAAAAATAATAAACAAGTTCACATTTAATTGACTGGAGATACAAATCAACATCTGCCTAGTCTTTCCCCAACTATGTTGGGGTTGCCCGTTTCAGTCTAACTGGACGCAGCTGAATACCAGTATTTTACATGAATCCACGGCCTATATGACCTCCACAACCGCTTTGATAAGTTGTCTGGTCGTTATGCTTTTGGGCTTAACCATTTTCAAAGACCCACGAAAAACACTCTATTGCTTAACGTGCTTTCCGAGGCACGGAGCTTCGTTATCAGGTGTATTAAACGTAACTTTGAAATGATAATCAAGAAAATCATTACTATTTTGCTTAGCATCATTAGATATCGACGCCGATATAAAATTTTAAATTCAGGTAGGTCCTATAAACTCATGATGGGAACCGTATAAATTAATATACTGGTACCTAAACGTGGAAGTGAAAGTGCTTGGGGAGGGTTATGTCCAGCAGTGGACGTTTTCGGCTGAAGAAATAATGATTATGTTTTTTTTTATTACACTATTAATGTCTAAAAATTTTACACTGTACACTTAGGTAAAGTGAGCTGTCAATAGTCTCAATCCGTTGAATCAGGTAGAATGACAGCTCACTTCAAGCTCATTTCCCCTTCGTTTTCACGGTAACATTTTTAAAGAATAGACCAGCTGATCACTCTCCAGATGAATTCATCTGGGGAGCGATAAGCTGGTTTATTCTATAACTCATTGTTTATGCACAATAATGGAATTTCTATAAGAAAAACTCATAGAAAACTTGAAACTTGTATAATATCGATTAGTTAAGAATTTTCCTTTGTGGAGCCGAAATGATGAGTGCAAAATATTTTAGCCAACGTTCTACCTTCCAAGTAGACAATATTACAAAAAAAATTAATTGCTGTAGTCGCAAAATACAATGTTACGATTTGCTCTACAAATATGAGCAGGCGCGTTCATAAACTCCCCCCTTTGAAGGGTGTGAACTTCAACCGTTAAAATCTTCACCAGTAGGCAGGGGGCACAGGCGAACTAGAGATTGTCGCACGCATCCTCTTGCTGTGTTGACATCTGTGACTCGAGATATGCCGTCTGGTCCAGGGAAAAGTCTGGCGACACGTCTGAGGCGCCAGTTGAGTGGCGGTGTGTTGTCTTCTTGTAGAATGACAAGATCTCCGATGTTTAGCTTCTTAGCGTTAGTCTTCCACATAATGCGTTGATGAAGTTCGGAGATATTCCTTTTGCCAGCGCTTCCAGAAGTCTTGCCTTATTTGCTCAAGGCGAGCGTACCGGTTTCGAAGGGTGGTTTTGCCATCGTCTTCGTCACGATTAATCATAATCTTCGTATTGACAGTTCAACAATATTCATTGCGTTATTTACGTTGTTGAGCAGACACATTTTTCGAAAATATGAAGCAATGGTTTAGCCATCTGTTTCAAAACGAAACAAATTATGATGAATCGTGAGCTACGCAATTAGGGTGCAGGTGTTGGCAACGCATTGAGTGGTCTGCCAATCAGGAAGTGCCCTGGGGATAAGGATAGGAAATCGTCAGGGGATGAAGACATTGGGCACAAGGGGCGACTATTTAGAACTGTCTCTACTTGTGCGAATAAAGTACCTATTTCCTCGAAGGAAAGATGGGAATTTCCCATGACTCTTTTGACATGATATTTAGTAGCCTTGATGCCAGCCTCCCAAACTCCACCGAAGTGAGGGCTGTAAGCAGGTATAAATGAAAATTTGACCCCTTCTCCTATTGCAAACTGTGAAAGAGATTCGTAATTTAATTTTAGAAAATTGCTTAGTTCCTTAGCAGCGGCAACGAAATTTCGTCCGTTGTCAGAGCAAACCACCGCTGGCTTGCTACGGCGGGCAACAAATCGACGAAAGTTCATTATAAAAGCTTCTTTAGTTAAGTCACTGACAGGTTCTAAATAAACGCATTTAAAACGTAAACAAATAAATAGGCTTAAGTAGTATTTTTCTAGTCTAGCTCCACGTCCTTTGCGATTTAATATAAGAAAGGGTCCGGCGTAGTCAATTCCAACGAATTTAAACGGAAAGTCAACAGAGACACGATTTTTTGGTAACTTACCCATTTTTGGGCATATGGTTTGCCCACGAACACGCACGCAAGTAACACATTTCTTTACAATGCTTCTAGCTAACCAGCTTCCGTTCAAAGGCCACACAGACTCTCTGAATGTTGCCAGCAATAGCTGTGGTCCAGCATGTAGGTTTCGTAAGTATTCGTATACAAAATAAAGTTTTGTTACATGATGAGAAGAATCCAACAGCATTGGATTTTTTTTATTGAATAAATAATTGGGATTATGTAATCTCCCCCCAACTCTTATTGGATTAGTTGTGGGCTCAAAGAAAGGCGATAAACATAATAACTTAGATTTAGGCAATAATGTTAATTTTGATTGAATTATTTTATATTCAAGAGGAAATGATTGATTTTGTGCTACTCGACAAATAAAAATAAAGGAGTTATTTAATTCAGGCACTGATAAAGGGCCAGATAAGCGATTAAGTATATTTGACCGTTTTGAGTTGTGAAAAAAGCGTAAAACATATGCAAATGTTCTTTTTAATTTGGAAAAATGAGAAAATTTCGAATGTAGATTCGAGTAAGATAATATACTGAATTAGAAAAAATCTAATGTAGATTGGGGTAAGTTAATATACTGACTTTTTACTTCAGGTAACTCAATGTTTTGATTTTGATGCAGTTTTGGCCACCAAATTAAATTGTCGCGAAGGTGATGAGCGTTCACACCTCGACAAATTAGGTCAGCGGGATTGACGTCAGTGGGAACATGACGCCAATCCTTGCGATTAGTAAGATCTAAAATTTCAGCTTTTTCGCGACAAATAATTTTAATTTACTTGGGTCATTGTTTATCCAGCATAGTAGGTACGTTATTAGAATCACACTAATGCGTAATTTTTTTGGGACTAAGTCTTAAGGCCTCAGTAACAGATCGACATAGATTAGCTGATAACAACGCCGCGCAAAGCCCGAGGTGAGGTATGGTGGTGGACTTTATCGGAGCAACCACAGATTTCGAACATAATAACCTCACTGTTATCTCATGGTTTTCGTTCACCGTTCTCATGTAGATGTTACCGGCCAAACCCAATTTCAGGCCAAACTAGTTTGTCCTAGGCCAAACTGGTTTATTAAGCCGGGGCACCCCGATTAAATGGGTTAGGTTAGGTTAGAACTGTGACCAAAAGGGCGCGAGCCGAGCGAGCGCAGCGTGCGGTGCCGCGGCAGCAGCCGGCGAGCGTTACTTCCAAAGGCTGTTAACGAAACGGTTAATTAAGCTAGTTGGCTGAAACATATCACGCGTAGGATTAAGTCTGTTTGGCCTAGGACAAGCTAGTTTGGCCTGAAATTGGGTTTGGCCGGTAACACTCGGCTCGCGCCCTTTTGGTCCTGTGACCAAAAGGGCGCGGTTAGAACTGTTTCTAACCTAACCTAACCCATTTAATCGGAGTGCCCCGGCTTAATAAACCAGTTTGGCCTAGGACAAACTAGTTTGGCCTGAAATCGGGTTTGGCCGGTAACATAGATACAAGCTCCGTAGGCAACTTGAGAGGCGTCGCTGAACGAATGAAGTTCTATGGACCTTGGTGAGTCACCAATTACTCTACGTGGAATATGAAGATCTGCAAGTAAAGGTAAGATTTTTGAAATGTCATTCCAATTTTCTTGTATGTCATCAGGTACAGGTTGATCCCAATCAATTCTCGTGATCCGCAACTTTTGAATTCATATTTTTGATTGAATTATGCATGGGCTTAAAACCCAAGTGGATCAAAAATACGAAGTAATTGCGACGTTATAAATCTTTTTGTAATTGTGTTATTTATATTATTATATTTATTTTTTATATGAACATTGAACGTGTCATCACTTGGATCCCACCCTAGACCAAAAGTACTGGAGCTACGATAGCGGCGGTAAGTCCCCTCTTTGAGGAGTGGCTTGAGAGGCGGCATGGCGTCCTCACCTTCCGCCTGACGCAGGTCCTCACCGGACACGGTTGTTTCGGGAGGTTCCTGTTTCGCATAAGGCGGGAGGAAACGCCCGGGTGTTTCCATTGCGAAGATCGCCCTGAGGACACGGTGGAGCATACGGTGGCGGTCTGCCCGGCTTGGGCGGAGCACCGCCGTGTCCTCGAGGAGGCGATCGGCGGCGGCGATCTCTCGCGTCCGGCCCTGGTTCAGGCCATGGTACGGAGCGAGAGTGAATGGTTAGCCGTCACCTCCTTCTGCGAAGCAGTAATGCTCGCGAAGAGGGAGGCGGCGCACGTGAGGGAGAGGCAGTATATGCGCCCTCACGGCCGTAGTCGCCGCGGGAGACGCCCTGGGCGTCGGGAATCCCAGGCTGATTCCCGGCCACCGTAGGCGCGGGCTTGCGGACGGCGAGTAATGGGTAGCTCGCTGTCCGGTAAGGACCAAGCCCGGGTCGATGGCGCGTTGTGTTCCACGCGCGCCTCAAAGAGATGTCAGCACCAAATGGGGGCGTCCGCAAGGGCCGATGCCTGCTAGGGGTGCGGGTTGTTCGAAAGAGATACCGCGGCCCCTAGCACACAGGCAACTGAGGGAATACGGGTGGGTTTTAGTCAGTAAAAGTCTGACACGCCCTCCCGCTCCACCCAGAGCGGGAGAAGTTATTTGATGATTTCCCACCCAAAAAAAAAAAAATTGTTAAGTTTTTCCCTTGTAAATTTCTATATTATTTTATAATTTTGGTAAACTAGTTTTGTATTTTCGTAGGGGAAAATAAGCTGCATTTTGAGCAGTAGAAAGTGCCTTTTGTATGTATATAAAGTTGATCTTCGTCGTCTGAGCCTGTAATGACGTCGTCGACAAAGAAGTCATTTTGTATTATAATTTTAATTGATTTGTCATCACACTCTTCTCCTATCTGCCACAGACATTTAGTGCTCAGATAGCTGGCACTTGCAGTACCGTAAGTGACAGTATCTAAACGCGAAGTTTGGATAGGATGAGACTCATCTTCTCTCCATAATATTAATTGAAGATCACAATCATTTGGATCCATAGCAATTTGTCTATACACTTTAGCTATGTCTCCAGTCCAAATGTATTTGTATTGACGTGCTCTAATTAGAATGGAGAATAGAGAATTCGGTAGATTAAGCCCAGCCATTAAGATGTCATTTAGAGAGTAGCCAGAAGTTGTAGGAGTTGAGCTATCCAAGACTACTCGAATCTTGGTAGACTTACTGTCCTCCTTGAATACAGCATGATGACATAAAAAGTATGAAGGATTTGGTATTGCAATAAGTGACTCTGAAAGATGTCCTAGGTTTGAATATTCACGTATAAATTCTACGTAATGTGACTTTAGCGTCTGATTTTTTCTAAATCTTTTTTTCGAGATTTATGAAACGTTTTTGTAGCTTGGTTATAAGAATCACCGAGGCAGTCAGGTGAGTCCTTTAGTGGTAGCTTCACTCTAAATCTGCCGTTACTCAAATGAGTTGTGGTTTTGTGAAATTGTTTTTCACATGCTATTTCGTTGGGACTGAGGATCTTTCTTTGAGAAAGACTCTCGAATTCCCAGAACTTAGTGAGCATTTCATCCAAGTTGTTGTTTGAAACAATTGCATGATTGCATCGAATATTTTGATTTTATTTTGGTGCATTGATAGGGCTATGAACCAACCTAATTTTGGATTTTGTAATTTAGGATTATTTGGGCCTAGGGAGCGTTGTTCGCTGACTAGTATACTAGATAGATATGCTAGATATCTTCTGGGATATATCCCAGAAGATATCTACACCGAACATCGTATCTCAATGGAAGCAGGTTCATTGCATTTAGGATCGGCTAATATATTGGTATTTTTAGATGATGTATATCTACGGAAACCTTGCGAATGTCTCCGGTAAGTTGATTGAGAACATAGCAAGACATCTTGGTAAGTGCCATGGATTGATTTTAGGTGAGTAACACAAATTTCTAATACTGTGTCACACTGATTGTTACCTATTCCTATAACGTTTAATGCATTTAACGGATTACACATTAAACATAATTTTCGTTGCAGAGATTTTATGATGAAAGTAGATTGGCTGCCACTAACAGCGCGCGAACTCTTTCGCGTTTGTTATTTAGAGGATTGTGAACTTCTATAATAGCCGTAGACAAAAATACGTGACGATTATTTTGTTGAGAGAAAGCACCACGATCTCTCCTTTAACCTCTATAGTTCTTACCATAATTCCTAGGTAGGTGAAACTCTTCAAGCCCCGCGCCGATTTCTGACAGCGGAATTTTTTACAACTTCGCTCACAAAATAATTATAATTATGATCCAAAGGCCGTTATTTCTGTATTAGTAGGTAATAGTACTAATGTAAAACAAGATGACATCACTGATAGTTAGGGTTGCCATAACTTCTAGGAATCAATACGGGACGTTTTCGTTTCCGTTGCCCAAAGCCCGACAAGCGGCTTTTCTACTACACCATACATATCAGGCATTTATTTGTACATTGTAATCTCAACCATAATTATCAAAAGTATGAAATAAATTAAATAAAAAATCAAAATGATTGAATCAAACTTTTTATTTGAAATGTTCCATGTTGACAATTTTTAAACTAAATTACCATCAAATTACTTATTTATTTTTTCGCCCAGTCATATTTTGAAGTTAATTTTACTTTTGCAATAACTTCTTTTACATTTTTTATATAATCATAGAATTGGGCGCATGTCATTTTAAAATTATAATGACAAATCAATATGGATTCAATGGTCTCTACCGTCATCCTGTTTCGTTCGTCCGTCCATTGAGCCGTCATCAACGAAAATATTATTTCTACATTTGCGTTGTGGGCAGGAATTGCAAATACATATTCACACAGCTTTAATAGGTATGACTTCTGCTCAAAAATCTCTGTATCTCCAAAAAATTTCAGCCATTTTTCTTCCATGCTCAGTGTTTTCACTGTGACATTATTTTTATTCAAATAATCTTTTAAGTAAAGAAACTGGTTAAATAGGGTCTCAGTCTGTCCAATATCTATTTGTTTAGTTTGTAAATATGTTACAGTTCGTTCTATTTCTTCCCATTCAGGAACACTATTTAGCGTCATCCAGTCAAAATTTGAAGTTTTGAAGCGGCCATTTCTGTATATATTCGACAGCTGTATAAAGAAATCTATTGCTTGTTGTGTCGAAATACGGGACAAATACGGGACATGTAGTAATACGGGACGGGGAAGTCCAATACGGTGACAGTCCCGTATATACGGGACGTATGGCAACCCTACTGATAGTGTCACTGAAATCTTGAAGATTAACTGTCAGAAAATAATATTGTGTGCTTTTCCATACTTTGAGGACTTGTCAAGTAAGCAAAATCATAATACAATATGTAACAAAAACCCTGTCCGATCCAGTAAAGGCGTATTCTTGGTTCAACATTGTTAAAGCATCAGCTTCACTACTGTTAGCTCTAGTTAACTCGGAGCAATTTGTAGATAGTAAGACATTAACTATAAGTATTTTGTCAGGCGTTAAACTTACTGTCCTTGAATGCTTGCTCAATGTCAATGAGAGGTTAATATAAGATACGTACCTACAAGTCTTCTCTGCGTGCTACATCCTGAGTTTTTTAATTCCCAAAATTCCTGAGAAGTTCCTCCAGTTTTGTACATGGTCCATACGAACCGGATAATTTATTATCTACATACTAGCAAAGTGGAATGAGCTGGAATTGGATATTCTGGAAATTGAATCTAATGAGTACCTGAGTTCAGAGGTGACGAATACGTTTTTGGAAGAAAAGTGGATCGGACATTAAGTGAAATAAAACAGGAAGTGTTTTAAAGCATTATACCCAATATTTATTAAATTCACCAAGCACTCATTAATATTAAATCAGGTAAAATTATATATAGTAATTAAGTATTGTTTTCTAGTACCTATCTTCTGAACCATAGAACAAAAATATTTAGAATTCACATTTCTACGTATTTTAAAATCTTCTATTTTTGTATAGATTGGAATTTATCCGTTTCTTTCGCTCATCCAATTTCCTCACCAAGTGGCGCTGCCAAATGTGGGCTTAGCCGTGGCAGTGAATCGTCGATCTATTTTCTACGTGATAAAAAAATTTCTTCCCAGGAGGCAGTACAAAATGCTTTCACACAGTTTGTCGAATCTAGATCCTCAGAGTTCTATCGTAAAGGCATAAATGATGATGTATAGATAATGAGGGTAAATATTTTGATTAAATAAATATGTTACATCTTAGAAAAAAACGAGTTTAAATTTTTCAGTACAAATTGTCAATTTCATACTTTAACCCCTAATATTATGTTTCGCATAACGCGGGAGGAAACGCCCGGGTGTTTCCATTGCGAAGATCGCCCTAAGGACACGGTGGAGCATACGGTGGAGGTCTGTCCGGCTTGGGCGGAGCACCGCCGTGTCCTGGTGGAGGCGATCGGCAGCGGCGATCTCTCGCGTCCGGCCCTGGTGGAGGCCATGGTACGGAACGAGAGTGAATGGTTAGCCGTCACCTCCTTCTGCGAAGCAGTAATGCTCGCGAAGAGGAAGGCGGCGCACATGAGGGAGAGGCGGTATATGCGCCCTCACGGCCGTAGTCACCGCGGGAGACGCCCTGGGCGTCGGGAATCCCAGGCTGATTCCCGGCCACCATAGGCGCGGGCTTGCGGACGGCGAGTAATAGGTAGCTCGCTGTCCGGTAAGGACCAAGCCTGGGTCGATGGCGCGTTGTGTTCCACGCGCGCCTCAAAGAGATGTCAGCACCAACTGGTGGGGTTCGCAAGAGCCGATGCCTGCCAGGGGTGCGGGTTGTTCGAAAGAGATACCGCGGCCCCTGGCACACAGGCAACTGAGGGAACACGGGTGGGTTTTAGTCAGTAAAAGTCTGACACGCCCTCCCGCTCCACCCAGAGCGGGAGAAGTTATTTGATGATTTCCCACCCAAAAAAAAAGGGGTAATTCTCGTAATTATAAGAAAGTTCACAGTTGGATCTTAGTGTCAATCTGTCAAAAATACCTCGAGTTTCCATACATTTTTGACAAGTTTTTGACCTTTGGTTGTCGTTGAGATGAGACTGCGACTAGATTTTGAACATTATTGGTTACCAGAATAATTGGCCTTCTGGTATATAGCAATACATTTCAAACTATATAATTAAGTTTTCAACATAATAACAATATAGACTTCTTGAGACAATCTTCTCATTTCGAAGTTCGGAGAGAACTAACTTGGCGAATACCCCAACATCATATTTCCATTTCGTTCCGTTAAAAAACAGTACTTTTTCGATAACTGTCAAATGTGATACTTTTTAAACGTCATTACACTGATGCAAAATCATTTGAGGCAAATTAGAAACCTACTTTACATTTGATAAATATTATTTCAAATCACTACAAATCTTATGTACGTAAAATAACTATACGTGGTAGATACGACGCATAATTTTATAAGTTAGTGTTAAATGATTTATGAGTTAGGTATATACGTGCTAGTCTGTAAAAAGTAAGGAAATTGTATATTTATCTGAATAAAGTTATTTCTTTTGAGTTTACTTTCAAAAGACAGTGACGAATTTAATGTTGTTTTATTTTATATATATTTTATAATATCAAAGAACCTATTTGTAATACATAAACCTTCTACAAGGTCTTTAGAAGCACGTGTAAAATAATCATCATTCTAAGTGCATAAATAACAGTTTTACATAAACTGGCGACTTTTTACATGAATGTAGACAGAAACTTCAGACCGCCGCCATCTGCTACGATTCCTACATACTCTTTTCGCTTTGTTTATGTTCGTCTACCTGGTCATACACGTGTGCTGGTAGTGAATACTACGCACCTGCTGATATATTCTAAGCTGTCATTCCACCGAATGCTAGGGATTGACCCTACTGACAGCTCACTTCACCTAAGTTTTCACGGTGAGATTTGAACAGAATAACTCGGCTGATATTTATAAACAACATCATCGATGAGGTCGGTGTTAACTTCCGGCGTTTCCACTTACATTTGTATTGTTAAAACGCAGCATAGCAGTCTTATTTTAACTAATAAACAGTTGGGAAGGTAACAAAATAATTAAAACCGTTAAAAAACGTTTTGTCCAAATAATAGTAAACTTTTCGTAAATCTGGGTTAGTGTTAGCCAAAATGATTGTTTACAGAGTACTAAGCCAAGTACATATAACAGCCATATCTGGCTGCAACGCAATGCATTTCATAAAAATAAGTAAGTGTGGTGCGGCCCGCTTGTAGTTATCGTTCAAAAGCTATGAAGGAGGATTTATGCATTGCGTAGCGTTACGGCGCAATCTGCGTTAGCCTTTAACAGGAGCGGACCCAACCGGTTCACATGTATACCAAAAATAAAACCACCGCTGGCTGGTTAAGCACCGCTGGTACACAGATATACCATTGCTATGAATTAGTACCTTCGTGGTGTTAGTAATAACGTAAAAACAACCGATAATTCAAATTTCATGTATTCGAGTAGCAATGTCTATTACGAGTACGTCTGCTTGCTTACACACAAAGAAGAATCATAATGATGGTACATTCTAGGTCATTTGGATTGTCTTTATTTTTTTCTAATAAGGCTGTAAGTCAGTTTTGAACGTTAAAATGGCATAAGACGGTCTCCCAAAACACCCACCCTTCATCAATTCGTAGTGCTTTAGCTGGAAAGAAAGTGGCGCAACAAACTCCCGAGCAACACATCTGTCTGTAAAGTCAGGAGAACTTGATTGTTATTATTTAACTAGTCTTTCAAAAATGTTTTTTTCCCCTCGCTTATTTTCGCCTCGTGTAACTAATGAAATTTAAATAAATTCAAGGTACTTCAAGAAGCCTTCGTTGATAAAATAAGTAGGTAAGTACCTAAACGCTTCAAACAATTCTTGACCGAACAGTAAACGTTTGGTCTTACAGCAAGAGTGTCACAATGCTTAGTGTGTTGCTGTTGTGTCTGGCTTGGTGTACTTTCGCTGTGCTGGCTTGGAGAGCGTACTCGAAGAAGTCTGCGCATCCACTGCCACCTCCTATGCCCGGTGGTGTCCCAATCATTGGGCATACGCACTTGATCAGAGGAGATACTGCAAGTATGTAGATGATAACTTTAATTTCCGAAGGCGGTGACAAAAAATTAAAATACATATCCAAAGTCACCGCCTTCCGAAATTAAAGTTATTTTTCACTTTGTAGTGTTTTTTTGGAACACGGTTGTTTTTTTTTAGTTTTTTTTTTCACTTGTTAGTGGTTCACATGTTCTTACCCTATCACAACGTACCGGCATGATGTTATGATATAAACTGATGTAATCAATAGACAGACATGAGATTTCAGCAATCCCAGTCCATTTGCTATCATTTGATGAGGAGTTCCGTTGCCTATCTCCGAAGTTCTTCATCAGATATTCACCAAATTGAAATGGGACTACTCCGTGGAAGTACTCTTCCAAAAACTACCCAAATCGATTCAAGTGTACCTATAAAGTTTGAAGAGCTATCTCTATTTCTCCAGGATCCCATCATCAGATCCTGAACTGATGATCATGGGACCACCTAAGAAGTAAACCCTTTTAAACAAAAAAAAATTCTAATCGGTTTAGCCGTCTTCGAGTAATCGGGGAACATACATACATGCAAAAAATATAAACAAGTCAAATTGATAACCTCCTTCTTTTTGAAATTGCTTAAAAATATCGCATTGGAATTCTCGAAGGGTTAGACAGAGGTGTAGCTACGGTACACCCTCATTTCGGCAGCAACGATTAAACCCCAGGTAATAGGGAGAATCACAAATCCAGACTCCGGTCTGTTACTGAGAAGTTACTGAATGAACTGGAATCGAGGACATCATGCTCATCAGTAGAACTTGCGAGCATTCGACCAACGAGGCGAGAGTCATTATTCTGATGATAAATTATTATATCTTCTCTCTTTTAGAAATATGGGACGTACTAAATACCATGACCGAGGAATGCATGCAAAATGGCGGTGTTATATATGCTCAGTTTGGAATGCAGATTTATTACAGTAAGTTGTTATTTTCTCTTTCGTCATTATCATCTAGCCTAACCACGAGTATCCCATGAGACAAGGGGTCTCATGGGACACTTGTGGTTAACAATTTTACTGCTTCCATTCTGCTCTGTCACCCGTCACGCTACCATTTCTTCCCTTCTTTTTCATTTAATTCCTCACACAACCCATTCATCTTTTCTTTGACTTTCTGCTACCTGTCCATCCACCAATCTTAATATTCTTCACTTTTTTAGTTTTGATGAGGAGCGAGGAAACGGATGTCAAAGAAAGAAAGAAAAGAAAAAGTATTTATTAGACTCGACTACACAATAAGCTTAAAAAAAAAATACAAAGTTCTGTACGAGGCCAAAACGCAGCATCATGATGAGATAGGGGCCCCTATCTCATCATAATGCTGCGTCATTTAAAAAAGTGTCGCAGCGCTGGTATTCTGATAGGGCCCACTGTGATGTCACGGACAGATACAGAAGAAAAAAATATATTGAAAATGATGTGCTGTTTCCTCGCTCCTCACCACATACTCATACCGAGCAAAATCTCTTTCGTACCTGGGAATAAATCCATTCCCAGGTGTCGTGTGATTTGCACAGAAGGGCAGCGATAGGCCAACTCTGTTTCTGATGTGATGGTACTTACCGCGAGTAATCACTGCATGAATTTGTTTTGAAAACGTTGGTTACGTGCATTTTTTTACGCAACAAACATTCATTTGTGAAAAGAACGTGCGTCGACAATAAATAATAAATAAATAAATAAATTTTGTGTATAACTAAACAAGGGTCTCTTGTCGCCATCTTGTTTTTTTTTTGTAATTCCTTAAAATGATTGCAAAAATATTTACAGCCCGCTCACAGTTATTTTACCTCAAAATTTGCATCACTGTTAAAATCGAAGAGATATTTATTCTCGTTACCTACTTATGGTTGCTGTCAATGGAATGTACCTACCTATATGTTTTGATATATTTGCGAGTTTCAAAATATGGCGCATGAATTTCCGTTTTTTATTGCCTTGACTCAGAAGGTTGATTTATAAATAGCACCAAGAGACTGTAGACCTAAGTATTTGAAATTAATTTGAACTTGATACCTCCACGCGTTCTGGAGTAAAAGGGTCTTGACAGATTGACAGATAGAGAAGGTTTTTCTATAAAAGGGGTTAAGGAACGAAACCCTAAAAATAAGGATGTTCATTAAAATAATCTATCTACACTGTTTTTTAATCAGTCCGGTAGCTAAGATAAGCTGAATGGTGATGATTATACTTTGTGTGATATATTGCAGTGATAACGGATCCTGAAGATGCTTCAATAGTAGCCAACACATGTTTGCACAAACATTTTATATATGATTACTTGAAAACTTGGCTCGGGAATGGACTACTTTCTTCCTCAGGTGAGTCTAGTTTAGACTCTAGATTAACCAGCTAAAGCTGCTTTTCCGAAGGCAACCACCACGTCGCCCAATCAGAATGACAGACCAGCGATACGACTGGTTTCTATCATCGTCATCTGCCTAGCCATTTCCCATCTATATTGGGGTCGGCTTTCAATCTAAGTGGGTGGAGCTGAAGCCAGTATTCTGATCTGCACAACCCAGTTATTAACCCTATCAAATGTTTCCGTTTATAGCAGCTCTCTACCTGACGCTACGTTCAAACGTTGACCACAGACCGCAAACCAGTATGCTGTAAAGCTACGGTTTCGTGAAGACCAAGCACAGCTATTCACATTCTTGCCTTGCCCCCGACAGAAACTGACTACCGGGTTTTGGATTTGTGAAAAGCGTTTATAAGACTCCTACGATGACATTGATTGATGTTCAATTCGGTATGGAAGCGTATCGAATGGTTGTGAATACAGTTCCGTCATATTATAATGGCCTTCATGAAAGTCTGTCATTTTCATCAGTAATTGATATTAGTCAAACCCCGCTGCCCAAAGATTTAAATCGCTTAGATTAGATTTGCTTTCACGCGAAAAAGTGTTAATACTGAGAAGAGTGAGCCCACTTAAGATTAAATAGCATTTCCATAACAATCAAGTTTGTCAGAAAAATTACTATCGCGAAACTGAAGAAGAAAAATGCCCCTACCGTTGCAGTTGTGACGCCGCAATGGGAATTAAGCACGCCACGTCGCTGTCGTCCGTAATATTGCAACTGGGAGACATTGCCGCTTGCGTTGCCGTCGAAATAGCACCTTTAGGCACACAAACTCAATGAATGAATTTTTAATTAAAATTAAAAAAAACAATCGACTTCCAAAAAAACACTACAAGTGAAAAATTCAAAACCGCGATTTCGTATTTTCGTTTCGGATCGCTTCGGTTTGGTGTTTTCGTTTTTTTGCCACCGACTTCCGAAATTAAAATTAATTTCACTTTCTAGTGTTATTTATGGCATTTTTGGAAACGTACGTGACGAAAATAGTGATATAAATGAATTATAAAAATGTTGATATACTTATAGTATATAATGAGAAATTTTAGTGGTGGTTTTCCCGCAGCGAAATGGTTTTGTCTTGGTAATAAAATCGTTTCATAAACAAATAAAATATTAGAAACAAAAAACAGCAGATTAACTTTATGAATTGCTATTCCCTTTGTCAGCGGCGCGTGCGGTTTGAGTAGTACCTACAAGTTACCACTAGTGTTACTATAATTCTCACGTTTTCGAGTTGATGAATATTTTTTTAATTATTTTAAAACAATTTATTTTATACTTTTACTCTATGCTTCGAAAGTACTCCTTGCGGCAAGTTGTTCTGCCGCGGGAAAACAACCATTAAAATTTCTCGGTGTATAGAGGAGAGGAAGACTTAGGCAAAAAATATGCATGATTATGTGAAAAGATATGAAAGGTAAGGAGTGAAACACTTTGACGATTGACAGGGGGGAATAAAACGTGTTGCACCAAACCCAAGTAACATGGTAGGTACAAGGACGAGAAGATGATGACCCTTTTAATTACAGGAGCATTATGGCAACGTCACCGCAAGCTGTTAAACCCAGCGTTCACCGTGCCTGTGATACACAATTTCCTTGGGATTTTCAACTTTATGTCCAAGCAGTTTATAAGCGAAATAGAATCTCACGCTGGACAGGCATCCTTCGAAATTACCCCTTACTTGAGGCTCATCGCTTTCCAGACTTTTAGCAGTAAGTATTCAATTCAAATCAATTACATTTATGGCAATTCATAATGTACATATACAGGCGGTATGTGATAGATAGAAACAATTGTGGACTCTGTCGGGCACAGCAGAGTTTAATTTAATGGTGAGTGCTTTAAATTCAAACTAACTTTTGGCAGCAGCTTCGCTGTACACCTTCGTAAATCTTCCCCACTGTCTACTGGTGAAAATCACATTAAAATAAATTCAGTACTTTTGAGTTTATCGCGAACAGACAGACAGATGCGGCTCGGGAATTTGTTTGACAATAAGTAGTGATTCGTCTTTGTTAAGGTTCTGCGTACCGTTAGCCAAATTGCAAATACGGAATTCTAATAATCTCATCCTGACCGTTAGGCCGTCTGGTCTGTATGTTTCACAGGTGTTTGTTTTTGCAAGTGTTTGATAAACTCATTTCATTGTAAAGTCATAGCACGAATAATTTGTTTGTCACCAAATGGGCTATTTAATATTCACTGTTACTTTTATGTGGCATTCTTTGGCCCATCTCCCGTAAATTTATCTAAATCATCACGCCTGCGTTTGTACAGATGTCACTATACAAACGCAAACTGTTAATTATTCAGTATGATTCTAGCGTATAAACAAATCGTAGGTTATCAGAAAAACAAAACTTCTGTTTCATAGAAAAGTGAATACCTTCGCAGGAAAAATGTATGGAAGAGCTAATCATTTTTTAACTAACGACGAAACATGTCAGCACAGGGTTTGATTTTGTTTTTAGGTTCAGAATCATGTACTGATTCTATGGTAACAGGTTGCGTGTCGATGTCTCTGCCACCCATATGCCCGTGTTTCTGTGAAATGAAAACTATTTTCTTTTCTTTCTTTCTTTTCCAGGGACCGCCTTCGGCATTGCTGATGAAAATGTAAAAGACTTCGCACGAGAGTACATGAAGTCAGCAGACCAAGTGATGAACATGGTGGTCTACAGGTTCCAGAATGTATGGCTCCAAAGTGATTTGATGTTCCGAATGAGTGGTATGAAGAGTAAACAAGATCGTCTGGTTAAGCATCTGGATGATATGGCTAATCAGGTCAGTTCGTAATTGGTTGTATCCTACTTTCTGGCCTGGTGAATATTGTTTTTGAGAATGGCAACCTCATGCCATTGTCGTAGAGCACGGAATTGGTAGCAACGTCCAAAAACGAAAGAACTTATAAAACTTTCTGGCGCCGAACAGTGTTGAGCGCAAAACGCACATCGCGGTCGCCATTCAAAGCCATTTTTGTAACATCCATGCGCGAGGTAAAGCTAGACCATACTAATTATTATTATGGTTTATACGAAAGTCACTCTGTTTATCTGTTTACTACCGTTATCATAACTAAACCAGTGAACCGCTCGTTATGAAATTTTAAAAAGTACCCTGAAACCTGGAGAACAACATATACATTTTTTTATTGTGGTTATTAATTGTGAACCATTGACATATATATTGCTGCGTGAACACACATGATTCTAGCCCCCTGCTTCTAGCAGCGTTGAAATTTGTGGGTTCAAAAAAAACGTTTTTTCTATACACATTGCACTTGTGAAACAACTAAATAATTTTTTACAACCGATAACGTGCGTCGTATCTGTGCAAGAATTTCAACGCATGGGTATCTAATACCATGTACTGAATTCATGGAAACCGGTTACACGTCGATGTCTTTGCCACCCCGTTAAATAAATATATAGAAAAAGAATAATAAATAGAAAATTTTCCATACAAAACATAGGAAGTTACGCAGTGGTGTCACGTGTTTCACAACGAAGTAATTCCAAAAG
This sequence comes from Antitype chi, assembly GCA_947359405.1. Lineage (NCBI taxonomy): Eukaryota > Metazoa > Arthropoda > Insecta > Lepidoptera > Noctuidae > Antitype > Antitype chi. Next base: position 16,826,704 of record OX375830.1, read on the forward strand.
CATTCATAATGCTTAGGTATAATATAAGTACTTATATAAAATTATTGTTTTGATGTTGCTCATCATTATTAAGAATATTTAGGTCCTGGTAATGGCGACAATTTTTTACTAAAATATTATCATTTTCAAGGTAATTGAGAAAAAAAAACAAGATTTAAAAGCAAGCAATGAAAATACACCTAATGGACGGACAACAACAGGTATAACTTACCTTATTATTTTTACTATGAAATAATTTGTGAACCTATGCACACTACTAAGACCACTTTCAGTACTAGAATTAACTATAACGTATTACTGAAAAAGGATGGATATAAAAAAATGATTAACAACTTGAAACGATGATGTTTTCAGGTTCACGAAGCAAGCCATTAATGAGTCTTCTAATGGAGCTGAAGAATGATGATACTCTTACTGAGAAAGAGATAAAAGAAGAGGTAGATACTGCTATAGTGGCTGGGTTTGACACCACATCTAACACACTCACGTGTCTTCTAGTACTACTGGGAAGTTACCCTGAAGTCCAGCAAAAGATGTATGAAGAGTAAGTATACTTTCCATGTTATGCTGGAAAATAAGTAGAATGAAGACAGTGGCAGCGAACATAGACTTACAACACTACTTTCGGCAAGTCGAGTAAAAAGGCATTTTACAAGTAGGTATTCAGTAGTAGTTCTGGAGTAGTGGAGCCCAGTGGTAACCACCGCCACCTACGAGTTGCAGTTCGTAGATCAAGAACAGGCACTTTACTTTGTGTAAACTATATCATCACCTCTGCTCTCAAAACGGTGGAGGAAAACACCCTGAAATCGTCGAAACTGGCATGTTCTCATGGTCGGCTGTCTTCATGGTCTCTCACAGAGAGGAGGCCTGTGTTCCAGCAGTGGGAACATTATAGCCTTATTATGCGATGTGTACATTTAAAAAAAAAGGTATTTTCAGGACTATGGAAGTTTTAGGCCCAAATAGAGATATCGAAAAAGATGACATCAGAAAATTGGTCTATACAGAAGCTGTGATAAAAGAAGCTCTTCGCGTCTTACCTATTGGACCTGCTTTACTTAGATACGTAGAAAACGATGTTAAGCTGAGTAAGTTAAACATCTTACCTATTGGAACTGCTTTACTTAGATACGTAGAAAACGATGTTAAGCTGAGTAAGTTAAACATCTTACCTATTGGACCTGCTTTACTTAGATACGTAGAAAACGATGTTAAGCTGAGTAAGTTAAACATCTTACCTATTGGACCTGCTTTACTTAGATATGTAGAAAACAATGTTAAGCTGAGTAAGTTAAACATCTCAAATATTGGAACTGCTTTACTTAGATACGTAGAAAACAATGTTAAGCTGAATAAGTAAAACATCTTACCTATTGGACCTGCTTTACTTAGATACGTAGAAAACGATGTTAAGCTGAGTAAGTTAAACATCTTACCTATTGGACCTGCTTTACTTAGATACGTAGAAAACGATGTTAAGCTGAGTAAGTTAAACATCTTACCTATTGGACCTGCTTTACTTAGATACGTAGAAAACGATGTTAAGCTGAGTAAGTTAAACATCTTACCTATTGGACCTGCTTTACTTAGATATGTAGAAAACAATGTTAAGCTGAGTAAGTTAAACATCTTAAATATTGGAACTGCTTTACTTAGATACGTAGAAAACAATGTTAAGCTGAATAAGTAAAACATCTTACCTATTGGACCTGCTTTACTTAGATACGTAGAAAACGATGTTAAGCTGAGTAAGTTAAACATCTTACCTATTGGACCTGCTTTACTTAGATACGTAGAAAACGATGTTAAGCTGAGTAAGTTAAACATCTTACCTATTGGACCTGCTTTACTTAGATATGTAGAAAACGATGTTAAGCTGAGTAAGTTAAACATCTTACCTATTGGACCTGCTTTACTTAGATACGTAGAAAACGATGTTAAGCTGAGTAAGTTAAACATAAAACACATTTTCAGGGTTCCGTACCTCAAACGAAAAAATACGGAACCGTAATAGGATCACTTCGTTGTCCATCTATCCATCTGTGTATCTACCGAGACCTTTCAGCACCGTGTAAAGGTATAAAGTTGAAATGAATAACAAATACGTAGGTGCACAGACCCTTGGAGCTCTAGAAAAGTCATGCTTCTAAGTCAATACAATAAAAAACGATAACGGCCTTTTAACCGACCTGTTTTAATACTCGCAAATCAGAACCAATGTTGGTAGGGTACTGCCAGTTGTCCTGAATGTCCCCTGCCCCTGTTGTCCGAATCATGAAATTTGGCTAGAAACAACGTCTGACAGCACAAACAAAGAAAAAGTCCGAAACAAGTTCATTTGAAGTTTTATACACAAAAAAAGTTCTTAGAACGAAGTTTCTTCATTAAGCTTGCGGAAGGAGTTGACTGGTAGTAATATTTAGGAATATAATATTAAGGAATAAGGAAAAGGCCTTATGCCCCCTCCATGTGACTTTCTCATTGTCGCTGTCTCTCTCAGTTAAGTATATATGTTACCGGCCAAATCCAATTTCAGGTCAAACTAGTTTGTCCTAGGCCAAACAGACTTATCCTACGCGTGATATGTCGCAGCCAACTAGCTTAATTAGCCATTTCGTTAACAGCCTTTGGAAGTAACGCTCGCCGGCCGCTGCCGCGGCGCCGCGCCGCTCGCTTCGCTCGCTCGGCTCGCGCGCTTTTGGTCACAGTTCTAACCTAACCTAACCTAACCCATTTAATCGGCGTGCCCTGGCTTAATAAACCAGTTTGGCCTAGGACAAACTAGTTTGGCCTGAAATCGGGTTTGGCCGGTAATATTTACACCGCGACATTTTAATCGTCTTACAAAGATAATGCACTCAATGTATCCGTCATAAAATACCTCTAGGCACGATTAAAACATTGTTCACAACGATAATGTTTTCCCATTGTTTGTCTTATTTGTTTTTTTTTATGTGTATTTAAGTATGTTTATTTTTGGTTATATTTAATTAAGTATTTATATAAAAATCAAATTATCTTACGAATGTGCCACTTCTGAAAATACACTTATCCTTTCAACTGTCTGACTCCTGACTCCGACGGTTAGTTGAACGAAAAAATAATTGGCCGATGAAACGTTTCGCCGAAAATATTATTTATCGACGTTTGGTAGTCCGAATGAATCCTTCGCCGATGTAACGGTTCACCGAAAACACTCTTCAACGACGATTGGTTAAACGAATGAATCTTTCGCCGATAGCATTCAGTTTACGCTAGCTATTATATTTTATAATTATGTGCAATGCAGCTAAACAATACTCGAGTCCCATGTTTAATTTTATCAGCATAGGTGAATAAATAACTACCGGGAGCTTCCGTATTAAAGATAAGTCCCTAAATGACGCATAATGCACTCAAATGGATAAATGGTTAGGTTAGGTTAGGTTAAAACTGTGACCCCCCCCCGGTGGGTTCCCGCATTGTCGTTGCGGGGGGGCTCAGTAGCCGTGGTCTTCCCCATCCACGGTGAAGCGAAGAGGAACCCGAGGAGGGGCCGCTCGTCAGGGCTTTGTCCGCTAAGCCGACGACGTAGCGGCCAACCAGTTGCGGTGCCGCGGGGCGGCATAGCAACTGGTGCTGGGGGTAGTGGGCCGCGGCGGGAGAGGAGTGGTGTATGGAGATCGCCACTTTCCTCACCTTCCGCGGTCTGGACGGAGCTGCCATCTTTAGATGGCGGACGCGGTGGGGCCGCAGGGGAGGAGGAGTGTCGGTATTGCGTAGGCCGCTCTCCCTATCCCCTGCGGCCGAAATGTGGTAGGCGGCGGGGCCACTATCCTGACCCGCCGCAGGGGTGCCATACACGGGGTCGTTTGGCACCCATGCGCTGTCTGGTGCCCGGGGTGGTCCGGCGTGCCGTGTGTTCTGGTGCGCCGGTGATGGGGGTCATTCCCCAAAGAGGAGGGTCCGGTGACGGACAGCCGCGGCGGGTTCGCGGATGGCTTTCGCGTTCCCGTGTTCCCGCCATAAGCGGCACTGGAGGACACCGTGGAGTTTTAGTGGGTTAGAGTCCCACATAACTGCGCTATCTCCCCGTGGTAGCGCAGTATGCATGAGCATTTCTCCACGATAAAAAAAAAAAAAAGGTTAAAACTGTGACCACCTAGGCACGAGCCGAGCGAGCGTAGCGAGCGGTGCCGCGGCAGCAGCCGGCGAGTGCCAGAAACGACTAGATTATATAGAAAAAAATATGGAAAAAAGAGATTATTTTTAGGAGGCTATCGAGAGAAATAATATAATTATAATAACATTATTATTTCCTTTATTCCATTAAATACATATAAATTACATTTTTAAATATTAGAATATAAAATATATCAAAACATTTAAAAATATAAAAAATAGTAGCCCACCGGTATCGGGAACAGGGTCCAAGCTACCGGTGGTCAGGGCTGCTGAGAGAGGAGCCTCCTTACTATACGCGCCGTGTCCAGTAGTACTGCTTTCTGGATCAAGCCCTTGATCCAGCTGCCTAACGAGAGCCTCCTGAGGTGTTGGTCGAGGCTCTTGGCTATAATACCATTGGGCGTCACGACTATCGGCACAATGACTGCTGTATCCACATCCCACATGTCGCGTGCCAGGTCGAGATACTTGATCTGCTTATCTTTTTCGGCTTTCACAAGGTTCTCGTCATGTGGGACTGCTATATCAATAATCATTGTGCGACGCTCTAATCGATCTATCACTACTATGTCCGGCTTATTGGCAACAATAGTCCGGTCAGTGATGATAGATCGATCCCAATACAATGTGATAGTGCCATTTTCGAGAACCGGGTCGGGCACATACCTATAGTACGGTACTTCCGAGTCCACAAGACTGTATTTCAGAGCAAGTTGCTGATGGATAATCCTGGCTACAAGGTTGTGCCTATGCAAGTAGTCTCCGTTAGCCAGACGAGAACAGCCAGAAATAATGTGTCGGATTGATTCCCCCGGACGGTGGCATGCCCGACAGATGTCAACCGTGCCATCCTTCACAATATATTTCCGGTAGTTGTTCGTCATCATAACTTCGTCCATAATTGCAAAGACAAAACTTTCGGTTTCTCCAAAGAGATCACCGAATCGTAACCAGGATACGGACGCTAAGAAGTCTACATCGGGTCCATGTAGGACCCGGTAAAAGCGCCCGTGAAGCTCTTTGCTCTGCCATACCTCCCTGCGGTCATTAGTATCTAATACTTTAGGTTTGCACCAGTTCTCGTTAGCCAAGGAGAGCGGGGTGAGGCCCTTGTCCACTGACACCACATCTCGATGCATCCCCACGTCGGCTTCTAGGAAATATTCCCTGAGACTGCATATCTCGCGATTGTGGAGGGTCTTAGCGTTCAAGAAGCCTCGACCTCCACATTTTCGCGGGATATACAGTCTCATCACCGATGACCGTGGATGATGCATCCGATTTGTTGTAAGCAGTGTGCGGACCCTCCTATCCAAGGCGTCAAGTTCCGTCTGAGTCCATTTGAGTATGCCGAAAGAGTATGTCAAAACCGGCATGACCCAACCGTTGAAAGCGCGCTCCTTGTTTCCGCCTGATAAAAGACTATTTAAAACTTTATTCAGGCGGCAAAAGAAGCGCTCTCTCAACGATTGTTTCATGTCAGCAGTGTTGATGCCTAACGCTTCCGACACACCAATTACGTAGGTTACGGCCGGAGGACTCAAAAAAAACCGAATTAATTATAAACTAATTTATTTTAATAAGGAAAATTACAATTATTGGATAATCAAATTGACTCGATCGATGGTGGATGCGAAGTGCGCGGGCTCGGTCACGTAGACGGTGTCTTCGGGCCTCGTGTTCTGTGTCAGCAGTTTCCGCTCGTAGCAACTGGGTCGATGATGCGCACACGTCGTGCCTCGTGCCATTGTGTCAGCGCTTTCCTTAATAGTGATGCGCGTAACACACCCAAATACTTGTATGTTTCGGTTGAGGAGAGGGATCTTAGGTGTATGGAATCCGAGAGTTGGGTTCCCACGGATTCCACAATCTCCCCTCGCTTTACATGCATGACCGCACATTTGTCCACACCAAAATCCATCCTGATGGCGCTACTGAAGGTTTCAGTTACTTTCAGTAGCTCCATCAGTTGTAAATTGTTGAGGGCAAAGAGTTTTAGGTCATCCATGTATAGGAGGTGAGATATAACCTGACCACCTCTCTTCAGCCGATAGCCTATACCTGAACCCTCCAGCAGTGTGCTTAGAGGGTTCAGGGCTAGGCAGAACCAAAGCGGACTCAAACTGTCACCCTGAAATATGCCTCGCTCGATCCTTATCGGCTCGCTATTCCTCTGGATATTTCGACATCCTGGATAGCGAAGGACCGTTCTCCATTGCCCCATACACGATATCAGGAAGGTGCGCAGAGTTGCATCTACTTTATACAACTCCACCACCCTCCTGAGCCATGTATGTGGCACTGAGTCATAGGCCTTCTTATAGTCTATCCAACATGTCGAAAGGTCCTTTCGGGAACGACGAACCTGTTGGTTAATGGCCATATCAATGAGGAGCAGCTCCTTAGTGCCGCGGGACCCGTTCCGACATCCATTTTGAGAGGCAGACATGATAGAGTTGGTGTCCACATGATTGTAAATTTTAGCTCTCAAAATGGATGTCAGAACTTTATAGACCGTCGGTAGACAAGTGATCGGTCTATAATTTTTGGGTTCCGCAGTACTACCCGATTTATGGAGCAGGTGGGTTATCCCTGTTGTTAAGAACTGGGGCAGTGATCCTGACTCTAAGGCTGACTGAAACTGGGGTGCCAAGCGAGCGTGTGACTTTTGGAGCCATTTGATCCAAAAGTTGTGCAGCCCGTCCGGCCCTGGAGATTTCCAGTTTGGTAACGGACGGACTGCACGAGCTACATCTTGGGGGCATATGGTAAGTGCCCCCATTTCTGGCATATGACTACACGCTCGCTCGATCTCCCTAGTCCAATCACCCTCGGTGTGATTGACAGGAACCGACCAGATGTTTCGCCAGAACAAACACAT